>VWZL01002573.1:969108-1304553 GCA_013396915.1 Stercorarius parasiticus | reverse complement strand
GGAGAGGAGAGGAGAGGAGAGGATTAAAAGTACAGAAAAGGGTAGAAAAGCACAGAAAAAAGAAAAAGTGAGCTTCACACTATGAATTGCCATAACTATAAGAGAACGTGGCTTTTGGAAGTGAATCGGTGTAATGCCATGGACCGGCCCCTTGTTTCCAGCTCTGCCCTTTCCCACCAGGCAGAAGTTCAGAGCCTGCCTGCAGCTGCCGAGCATCCCTTGAAAATGTCTGCAAAGGCAATTAAAAACATTTCAGCCCTTTACTGCACTTTTGAAATGCAATGCAGACTCTCATTTCAACTTTCCCTACATCTTTCTATATTAACAGTCTGAACCTAATAAATAATCCATGCCTACCACACATAGACTACTCTTCAGCAAGGCTGATAAGGCAAATCTAAACTACATTAGATAAGCATTACATTTTTATAGGCCTCACATTTTTCTCCAGTTTTAAGCTCATAATTAGCCTGTGTAAACGTAAAATGAGGTGTCTGAAATCACAGGACATTACGTGCCACTGGGAATACGACCCTGTTTATATTTGGCCATATGTACACACAAAAATCCATGTAATACTATACAGTGCTGCTTTAACAAATCCTGTACATGACGAATGTTTCCAAAATATGTGCTGCATCTAGAATATACCTACATTCTATACCAATATACCTATACAGAATACCTGATACTGGTTGAAATTAAAGGGTTGCACTGTAAACAGAGGTAGATCAGTCGATCAGAGTGGCTTCTTCTAGCATCTTATCTGTTCTGAATACAGGAATTTACTCACAGCATGGCTGTATACATACGCACAATTATTACGTGACAAATTAAAAAGGGGCACATAATAAGCTTAAGTCATCATAAATCATATAATAAACATGTGAATGAGAAAATTTAATAAACTATATGTTTCCACAACAACTTCATCCCCTTCCATTAAATCCATATCCCCCTAGGACTTGTTCTAATATTCTCAATTCCTGAGTACACATCATCTATTAAAAGAAAAGAAAAGAAAAAAAAAAAAAGCACAACTCACCCTGCAAGGATATGTTTGTTCCTTTCACTTTTTGGTCTGGCATTTTCTCTTCTGCGGCCAGAATTCAGCCTCCAGCTCGTGGCTATTTCGGATGGAAAATGGTTCCCTGCTCCAGGAAAACTTTCTTCTTTTTAAAAATGTTTCTAATCTGCATCAGCAAGAAACCAAGTGAGCGGATGAATGGGATAGTCACAAGGAAAGATCTCCTTGTAGACTGGTATTACACCTTCTTGAGGCCAATTTATGATTCCTGTATCCTATATGAACGCCTTATGCACTGAATTTTTGTCCAGCGAGACAGGTTGAGAGTTTCTTTTGGCATGAGCAGAAACCCCAGCATAAGCCCAACAAGCTTCTCCTATGATACCTGACGCATATATCGCAGAAAGAAGTTGCTTTTTCTGCCAATAGTTTTGTTGCAGCAAGCTCTACCTTTACTAGAAAGAAACCTTTTCCCAGCTTACAGGTTTCTCGTACATGTTTCCCAGTAAATTTTCCTTTAGAAAGAAAATTATTGTTTCTTTAATACCGAGACCACACTGGGATTTAGACCATCTTCTCCACAGCACTCCAATGTGACTTTGGACAAATCGCTTCTAATCCCACGTTGCCTAGGTGTCAGAACTGATCTTATTTAACAGTTTTGATAATTAATTTGACAGAGAATACTGGTATACCAATTACTTTTTTTTCATGACATGAATTTGGAAGGCATTGCCAACCCAAAGGAATATCAGACTATAGGTAAATTAAATGATCTGGGAACTGCAACGACAGAAGTAAGGTAACGTTTAGCACACAAAATTCTAAGTTCAGGAATTTAGGGGTGAATAGTCAGTATTTTTGCTTACAGCTTGAACCTATCACTTGGAAATGGAAGAGGAAGGCAAAGATTTCACAATATGCTGACTATAAAGCCACCAATACGATGCACCCATGAACACAAATGGTAGGTAGATCTTAGGATAGGGAAAGAGCAATGGGGTCATTAGAAACCGGAAAATATTCACGTTGTTGTACAAGCCCATCCTAGCACCATGTTGGGATGACCTAGTGCTTCAGATTGGTCACAGACAGGAGGAAAATTCAGCAAAATATGGAAAAGGGATATTCAGGCAAAAGTCCAACTTCTCTTAAGTGATGAGAATAATAAAAAGTCATTTATTTAGCCCAGTAAAGTGAATGAAGGCTGGGGTTAATTATTTTAAATCACTAGACAATGTTGGCGCTAATATGAACAGGCATTCACTGGCTACAGATAAATTCGGACTATTAGAAGAATATGTCTGAATGTCCTCTTCAGACAGGGGAGAGGTTCTCTCATAGCAGGCAAACAAATGCCCTGACTTTAAATTAGAGTCTGGTCACTTTATGAACACAATTCCATCATATGCTTGCTTGGAAAAGCTGAGGACTGGATTTGATAGCCCATGCTGTCACTTCAAAAATGTTGAGGATTTCTAGTTTGTTCAACGACATTGGAGCCCAAAGCCTGACATCCTTAGGGTCGCCTGAAAATCCTAGGCAGAAACAAAAGAGGTGACTGCGGGAGTTAAGCATATCTGGTTTATTAGCACTTGTTTGAATTGGATCTGTCACCCAGGAGAGACATCTACATTCCATATGTATCCTCATAAAGTGCCATTATAGCATTTCACGTCTCTATCAATATAGATACATCACATCTATTACGTACGCGCTCCCGTATACAACATAGGTATGCACGTGCTCACTATACAAGAATGGACTTTGAAATGATGTGTTTGAGATTCAGAAAGTTATCACATTAAACCATAAACACGTGTGTAAAAGAAGATGTTTCCACTAGTTCTAAACACAAGTTGCAGCGTCCCTCCATTTTGCTACTCAGCCAGAGAAACCAGGATGTTGAACTAATTTTTCTTATACTAAAACCTTCCATCTTTTGCAACTAACTCATCTGATTTCCATGATCATAAAGAACTGTATAATATTAAATTATAACAACAGCAATCAAAGGCATGGGGAGCAAGAGGATTCTCGATTGCAGCCCATGCATCACTCAATATCACCACAGAAGAAGAGATTGAAAAGCACATCAATTCACATAACTTCCTCCCCGTGCCCATTGTCTTTTTCAGTTCCTAATGATGCTGAAGTGTCTCCATGATTAAAATTTAAAGGTTTCCCAGTAACCAAGTAATTTGCCCAAAACTCCTTATCTAGCACTCACCATGAAGACTCTGATTTTAATATACCATTAATCAAGCTCCAGCCAAGTTTACTACTGATACTTTCAATTACAGAGGAACTAACTTCATTCTTCTCAGTGTGTCAGTGAGAGACCACTTCCTTGATTAGCCATAGACCCTAAAAACAGATGGATAACAGGGCTGGGTTCAATGCACTTTGCTGAAGGAACTATTTGTTGCGAATTGCAAATCAGTAAACAGAATTGGATCTCTCTGCTGCGGGATATACTCCAGCCAAATTTTTAGCCATACGTATCCTATTATAATAAAAAACCATTAACTTTACAGTGTAATAATAATATGCAATTTGATTAAATGCAAATTAATGCAATGGTGAATCTGACGGGCAAGTTCTAAATATCAGCATATTTCACAACACAAACATTTACACAAATGCGCATGATGCGTGCTTAATTTAGGCATATGAATAGATCCACAATCTTCAATAGGACATCTCGGGCTCTAAGTGATGCACGTGCATAAGTGATTGCAGGATCAGTTATCAGAAAATGATCCCCGGTACAATTTATAAGAATTCCAACAGATTGCAAATAGCTATGATTTGTCACACAACATCTGGTCTCTTCTCTCCGCAATCAAATGGACAAATGGAAATAACAATACAGGCTGTGAAATCGCAGCTTGTAAAAAACAATTAGAGGGAAAGGGACCCATACCTTACCCTGCCAGAGTGATGGAATTTGCACAGGACTGTCTGGCTCAACTAACGAAGTCAGCATTTGTTTGAGCTTGAGTGCGATTTCCACAAAACAAGGATTTAATTCTGAAGTTATTCCTCCAGTTCCAGCCAAAACTTCAGGAAAGCCTCTGGCAAACCAGGACTGGAAGTCCCATTCGTGCCCAGCAAGCCCCCGGAGCTTTACGTGCTCTGCGGGACCAACCTGCTGCATGGCAGCAGCGACAGCGCACCTTCATCATGTCGAGACGGCGAGGAGGAGAATTGGCTAGACAGAATTGTGAGGTTTTACTTAAATATATCAGTAAGATCATTCCAATGCATTTGGTTCTGAATGCAACAGGGCATTAGGTAACAATTTGAATTTTTTTTCTTTAACCAGGGAACGTTACAGCACTTCCAGTTACGTTGCAAAATTGCAAGAACCATCTCAACAGTGAAATCGAAGGGACTGGTAAAAATTAACTTGTCTGTGATGCCATGGTCATATCATAAAAGCCACCGGAGAGAAACATTTAGGAATTTCCATCACAAAGCTCAGATTTATGCAATACAATTTAAACCAAAAGGATACACAAAATTTCTGACAAAAAAAATTGACTACATACAACAACAAATGAGATGGATTTTCATTCACAGCATTATTCAGAGTCCCCGGATGGTGCTGTTTCCTTGATTACGTGGCTTATCTGACTGAAAAAAGTGTTTGATGCTTAAGAAAAGAGCAATGATACAATTCTTTGAAACATCTGAGTTTACTGTCATTCAAACCTAGCTTTCACGTATCAGTTGGCATTCTCAACCTTAGTTAAATAACAGTTTTAGTTCATACACAAGTTGTACCTGAAGACAAACCCCAGTATCTCTTTAGGCCAAGGCCGCAGTGTACATGTGGAAGCCTTTTTTACTAAGAGGAAAGACATTTGGGTAAGACAACAGCCTTCCTTTAGAATGATGTCCAAAGAAACTAAAGATTTGGGTGTTTTTTCAGAGGATGAGCAAATCTGCTCCTTTGGAGTGCCTGACCTCACCACGGACCTCCTCTCAACAGAAACCCATCACAGCTTTGCAAGCAGTGAACACAAGACAACATTGAGGCAAGAATCTTAACTTTTCTGGTATTCATCCAAAACAAAGTTCCCAAATTTCTACTGCGTACTCTTCTTTTAGATTTTTTTTTTTCCTCCAACAACCACCAACAGTGTAAAGTGGAATAGATAAGGCACAAAAAAAAAAAAAATTTACTAAGATTTTTCCTCAAGTTGTACTTTATCCCAAACACAGTAATACCTTTTTGTAAGATTTACAATGTTAACCAATTCTTTTCTGTCAACTAGCAATTTTTTGGCAGATCCCTTTTGCATGATTCATGAAGGACCAGTAAAAGGCTAATTGTTCAAATTAATTTGCGTAAATGACTAAGCAAGAGATAACAAAATTACATCTGCACTTGTTTGGCAAAGATTCAATAGCAGCGGCCCTGTACTGCCAGCTGCTTCCAGACAACACTCTTGCAGAAATTAAAAGCTACAAATATTAATTAATACACTTTTTTGGTACGTTAATTTGCACTGAAAGGTTCCGGAGTACAAAACTGCTGAGAAGATGAACCATGATAATTAGAATTAATGGGATGGATGCATGTTTTTTGCAGCTGAAGTTTTAAAAACCCATGAATGGAACTGGGAACTTGGAACTGACATTCTCATAAATCTCTATGATAATGCCGCTATTAGTATTAGAAGGATTAAGTACTGTGGCTCCAGCGTTATCCATCACATGACACGTTGTATCCCATCTGTCACTGCAGCAGCTAAGACATGATAGCTGTCCTTGAGGAAGCCGTATGAAAAGCTTTGGGAATTCAAGGAATTGTGGTGCTGAGTGTCGGGCTACAAAATGAATAGCTCAAACCTCTGACTCTCAAACAGAAATAATGGCCGGTGCTCTGTACTTGTCAGCTTAGTGCTTTAACAAATACTCCGACTATGGTATCTGTATTTAAGTTAAGCAGTCTGAATTATAGATAAATCAGGCAGGGAAAAAGAACAGTCAAATGTCACAGATTTTTATCTTTAACTCATTTCTGTCTTCGTAGTTTGGATGTCTCTGGAACTGTTTTTACTGATGTTCACCCCATTAATTTTGCATATTTTAGGGCAGCGAGCGCCACTGGAGCACTACTCAGTGGGTTGAAATAACAATGAGTTTTTACATGAAATCACTAATGAGGCCATTTACCTACTTCCCAAGTTTATCTGCACATTATCATGACGCAAATCCCCTTCTACATGGAAATGCTGGCGTGAGAGAAATGAAACTTTAGAGGAGTTCTACCTTGAAACTTTGCCTGTCAAATTAACTTTAAATTTTGTCTTACAGCTTTCCAGACTTTTGAAAAATTATTGCATTTTTACATGATACAAATACTTGACGGGGACACAGATGCAGCGAGTCTATGCTACCTATTTTACGAATTGATTTTTCATTGCTAAGAGAAGTCATAGAAAAGGAACTTCCAAGATGTCAAAGGTAAGAAATTCTTAAATAGCACTGTTATTTCTATTTTTAATGATACCTGTGTACACATGTAATGTAATTGGTGTGAAAGGCTGAAGCAGAAGGCAGGTCTAAGAAGGACCAGGTGGTGGAGGCGGTGGAGGCTGTCTCGGGAAGGAGCAGCTTCCTCACCCTGTTCACGCAAAAAGCCCCACCAGGGCGTTCAAAGCTGGCCGAAGCAGGCAAAACCCCCCCAAAAAACAAGCCTGCACTAAGTAATATGTGCTAGAGAGTAGGCTGCCAGGCTCCACCCAGACTGTATTCCCCCTGAGTAGTTTGGTAGAAAAAAACCCCAGAAATTTATGCTTTCACAATTTCTCAGACTCCCAGAATTTACCTACTGAGGCTGACCGTGAAACCCTCTGTCCTTTACAGGACAATCACAGCTGAATTCAAACCATTCAGCTATAGATTTTGCAGAATAACAATTTATTTTTTTTTTCTAGTGAAGTTTGTAAAAAAAAATGCCCGCAGACATAGATGATCAGCAACGTAATTTTCTCCCCATTTTCTAGCATACCATTTTCACAGGCTACCCGTGTTATTATTCCTTTACACCAAACTATTGGATCATTTTCCTCTTCTACGATAAGCCTGCTTCTACTCAGCTTTTATTTATCTGCATGAGCTTAAAAAAATAAATAAAAAAATAAATGTTATGTCCTATCTCTGATGACATCATTGAGCAAAATAAAAAATTCTTCTTGACCCTGATCCTCAGCATCCGGGTTGTTAATATTGTGCAGTCAGACTGCTCACCATCTCACAGCCCACAAAGGCAACGCAAATCTTTCCATCTCTGGGCACGGGATCAAACGGAGAGCACAGCAGCGAGGGCTGGTGCTGAGCGCTCCTTTCTTGCTCCCCAGACACAAATTTTCAGTGCCCCATCCCGCAGAAAAGCCTGAAAATCACACGGTATACGTGTCTTTTAGAGCTTATCTGTGTAATAATAATGAAAATATATTATAATTTATGAATTATTGTGAATTATAGCATATGTAAATACTTTTTTCCTCACCGATGCTGTTTGATTTACAGTCCAAAGTATTCAGCCGTGTGGGTAGCAACCACCGAACCTCAGAAATTAATATCTTTCTGCACTCTGAAGAGGGAAGTGTTTACCCCTACACAGAGATGTGAGACAAAGGTCTCTGTCGGCATACAGCTGCCACATGGAGTCAACTATTCAAAGGGGTTTCGAGTCAAGTAATATCAGTGATTAAAGAGAAAACCGAATAAGCTCGTGAACCGCAACACAACAGATAACAGAAGAAAATAGGAGCGTGGCTAAAACAGAGCACAACACAAAATCACTTCCTAACCACATAAATTGTCAAATATAGAAGAAAATGCAGGGCAAAAAAAAAAAAAAAATACAAATCGACAACATTTTGCATTTCTGTAGCAGCTTCCACCCGGAAAATCCAAAGCACTTTATTGATGCTTCTGTGGGTTACGATCTCTAAAATCCCAGCAGGTTAACCATTACCACTGTGGTTTTGCAGACTGGAAAAAGAAGCACAAAGGGGATAAACAACTTGCCCAGAGCAGAGGAAAACCCGGCTACAAAGGGAGGCAGTGTCGCGGCGGGGCTCCGATGCTGCCTGGGATGCTGGTCTCAGCACTGGTCCAGAACCCTCACCCACCGGGTGAGGAACGATCTGGGCACAGGGGTTTTTTCTTCACATTACAGCATGTGCAATCAGAGAGACCGCCAAAGACCACCCTGAGCAATAAGTAGTTTGGTGCCCAGGGAATTTGTCTGAAATATAATTATCACCTCTATGCTGTCTCGTTACAGCCAAGAGTAATTGTGGTGACCATTTGATACCAGTTCTTCTAACGTGGGTTTTGCTCTCTTTCTCTCTGCCTTTCATCAACATACTGGACCTGATGAAACTTCACAAAATCGGCATATGTCTTTGGCCAAAGTTTTGGCTTTTTTCATGATGCTGTTTTTTCTGACTTGCATCTGCGTCATAAAATAAATTCCTGGCAATTTCTGACGCTAAAGTTCATACTGAGAGCAACTTGAAGATGAGGAGCTTAATTATTAATTAAATGAACTTCCTTTAGGCTGTAGTAATAGACCAGCGTTACTAAAAAGAGTACTTAGACTTGCATTTATGGGCCTTTACTGAAAGCATTCTCTTCCCTTGAGACTGTCCTTTCCTTACGTCCCAGTCTCAGGTCCCAGTACAGGGCATCAAAATTGTCACTATCAGTCTTAGTCTGCTTGATGCAGAAACTGGACGTTTGTTGAAGTGTCACAGAATGGTACCAAACTGTACACTTGCTACAGCAAAACAGAAAGGCAACGTAGATCTTGTGATTCTGTGATCTTACATACGAGAGACTCTGCGACTCAAGATAGTCCCCATTTTCTTCCAATAGCATCCTTTACTCTGAACTTCTCAGGAAGACTTAAGGAATATTAGACATTTCCAGAGATCTAATGGCAGACAGTAGGCAGCTGTCACCCCAAAGTAAGGGAATTTGTGCCACAGGGCAGGTAGGAAATAGGTTACGGTGGTCATCGAAAACTGTACCCCAAACTATGCTCGTTCACATCCAGTGCCCACAAATGCTACTGGGGTTCTGTCCAGGTGGATGAACCAATTTTGTGGAAGAGGTTGATGGCTGATGGGTGTCTTCTTCTCTTGACTTCCAGAACACAAGCACGAAGAATAGGCCATTTTTTTAAAATGCAAAAGCAGATGTAAAAAATAACATTACTGAGGTCACTGTGGGCCTAGAATTTTTACTTTATACAGTTTAATGTCAAGAAAAATATTCTAACACACAAATTGAAAACTCCAGACCACCCATGGCTATCTGTCATAAAAAGGTTTACCCAGCGTTAGGTGTTGCCTCCTCAGCATTGGCACTTACCAGACAGTGACTGCGTAACTCCTCAGTAACACCTTGATTTTGGATCTTGGTACTTCCAGCTCGTAACTCCTGCAGACTGGCAAGAAAAAAATATCAATTTCTGAAATCCCCAAGGTGGTCTTCTGTGGGATACTCTGCAACACCTTTCTGTATGGGCTGGTTGCCTGTGTGAACACAAGTCTAAGTCCACATCGACCACTAGAGAGAAGTGAAAACTGAAAAGAAATTGTGTTCCAGCAAATCAGAGTTAAATGGGAGAGGAGAGGGAGGGGAGAGGGAGAGGAATAAGGCATGTCAAAATTAGAATATCCTTGGCATCAATCTCATTTCTTAGCAGTCTCTTGACAACTTTCAGCTCCCGGTGGCAAAGGGATAGTGCTAACTCAAGGTTGAATTCAGGTACAGAGAATTCAGATAAGGACAATAGGAAGCACCTTGGAAGAGCCCATTTTTACTCTTCCGATGGAAGGCCTTAGTTGTGCTTTACCCTCAAACGAACAGGTTGGCCTCCACGAGAGCACTAACGGAGCACGTACAGGTTTGTTTGAGGACAATTTCCCCACAGACATGGCAGGGAACCCTCCCAGGGCTTGTTTTCTTTACTCACGTTCTTTTATTTCCCCCTTAGGAAGTCCAATGAATTAAAATATACTAACCTGCAAACACACACCATAGTCATGTTTCCCCCCATCCCTGTCATGCAGTAGTGCCTGTTTTCTGCTGGTTTACCAGGGTTTTATGGAGAATCTCGGTGACTCTATAATATGCCCTGTTTGTTATCACTGTTCCTGAGTCACAGACTATAAACAGGAGCAGGCGGTACCTGCAGTGTATAGCACACTGTTACACAAACCATTTGCAAATATTCATATAAAGTCTGGTTTGGGCATCAAAGCGAAGGCTTAAGGATGGAATTTTTAAAGTGATATGAGATAGTATGTCTTTCACCACTTTTTAGTGCAAACATTTCTGTATCTAGCACATTACTCCTGATTTCCTCGTCAATTATCCAAAAACCAACCCTACAACGTCACCTAGCAATAAACGAGAGTTCAGGGTTAGAGTTAACCAGCGCTACACCCATCAGTACTTGCATCCCTTCCATAACCACCATTTGCGTGGGCATTTCTTTTTGTTTTATTTTCTTTTCCACATTTCCCCCTGAACGTCCCTGCTGCGCTTTGCGTATTTTGGTTGCTACTGTCATGAAAACAGGAGCAAAAAAGCACCAGACCAGCAGCTGTAGAAAATGAAGTCCTCTGTTTCTACGCAGAACAGATGTAACGTGTGTATCTGAAGGGCTGCCTTGATCCGAGCAGCTTACACCGTATCAGCCCTGTTCTGCAGGACCATGCCAGAGGGTGGCGAGGAAGAAATGATTTATATTTGTGCATCAGACATCCTAATTCCCTCATGCACAGTTTCAATAGAAAGAGACACCAAGAGCTTTAGAAATGTGTGGCTAATTATACATCTCATCAAATGCTCAACACTTCTACTCAGGACGAGCACAAAGCACTTGTCTACTCCGCCACCTATCCCCTTCCTGGGTTGTCCTTTTTAATGGTCTCTTATGTAAAGAGAGTTGGCCGCTTAAATATTTGAAGTCTGCCAGTTTAAAAGATTTAAAGTATTTTTAAAATGCAGAATAGATTTTTTTTTCTTTTTTAGTGCTCTTATCATTCAAGAAAACCTTCGCTGATATTTTTTTTTTTAATTAAAAAAAATCCCTTTGGGCTATGAATGCCAAGTTTTAGCCCAGAGGGAATTTTTATTGCAGATATAAACCCCTGGAAATCAGAGTATGTATACATATACTACAGAGCCTGATAAACCCTTGACTGTGACACTGCTACTGAGGGCTGCTATAATATCTGATGACAAAACTGACAGATTACTTCTGATGAGAATGTGGAACCCTTTTTGTTTTTAACTTGACCCTGAAGACATGTCATAACATTTGTAATATCTGCAATAAAGTGTCAACTATACTGCTGTAAGACTGCTGGAGCTTGGAGTTAAGCATTCAGTTTAGTGCTCCTACAGCTTTCAATTTAAAATAAAAAAAGACTCTTAATTTCCTTTTGGACAGTCCAAACCCAGTATAACTGCACTAATTTGTCTTGGCAAATACGAAGCAGTAGTGGGGAACACAACTACTGGAAAAGAAATCCAGAGCAATAGACAAAACAGAATAAAATAAACCTATCAATGGTCTCTACATAAATTCAAGATTTACAGTTCAGTAGAAATAATCTTAAGAAGGGATTGCAATAAAGCGAGTGTCAACGACCACCTCAGTAGCAGGGCTAACTTGATTTCAGTTGGCGGCGAACTGAAATTTTACTCTAACCTCCAAGCTACGCGAGGTTCCTGAAGTATTTTAAGACCATTTCAAGAGGGATAAAAACGTCAATAATGTCTCCCATTCCCTGTAGTCAGATGCTCTGCTTTGGAGCCCAGTCATTCAATTAGGGAAATGGATCCTTCTGGGCCGGTCTCCCCAACCCCGTAACTCCCACGCATCGCTGTGTCCTGCCGCTGAACCGCATTAGTCATGACGACCATAAAAAGCCTAATCTTGCCATTGATATAACGTCTACTCTTCGACTCGCAGATGGTATTTCTAAAGATGCTCCGCGCAGACTGGAACAGAGAAGCCCCACTTCTCTGATAAACTTGTCCCAAAATTAATAGCTTGATATAAAAGTAAGCACCAGGCACAAGTCCGTGAAAGACAATATTTTGCTGCCACTAACAAGGGCTGATTTCTTTGTCTAAGCGTACAATATAGTAAAACTAAGCTTTATTTCCCAAGAGATGAAATACTTCATTTATTTGTGTAACTTCCTCAGACTTTATATTCTTGTGCTTTTCAGGACTTCAGTAGTTGCCTTCTTGTAATATTTCAGCTTTTAAGCTGTTTTCTTGCCTCACTGAACTCACATAAGATACATCTGAAAGCTTTAGTACAAATTTACTTCGAATAAAGTCTTCAATTCATTTTCATGGCACCAAAAAGACAGCTTTAATAACTGCAATGACAAATAAACTGGAAATCATTCCAGGCCTTTTCACTTAACTGACAAGTAGAACGCTCTCATAATGAGCCGCAGGTTTTACGTTTTCTCTTTGACCATAATAGCTTCATTTAAGAGCGTCAGACCCTGACACTTCATCATTTATCTACATTATTTCTCATCTTCTTTCAAATAAATTATGGAATACTAGACTGAGCACATAAAAACAAAGTGACTTGTTATCTGTAAACAGCAAGATAAATTGTCCAGAAGTTCCTCATTTAGTTCCTTTTAAATTTAAGGGCAAGTTATTGGTTGTACCTTTTTTTTTTTCCTACCCCAATTTTTTGCATTTTTTTACAGCCATCTTATTCTGTTGCCAGTGGCCTTTGTGCAGCCATCCAAAGCCTGATGATAGTGCAGAAGGCATAAAATAATTCTATTATCCCAAGGTTGGACAGGGTAGTACAGAAAAGAAAAAATATTGAAAAAATCAAATAAACAACTTACATGGATATTTCTCTCCATCTGTAAAAATTCCTCGTCCATAATACATCTTGTCATACTAGCAAATGTGACACATCCAAAGTAATGAACAGTGGATCTGTAACTGTCCTCGCCTTTAGAAAGATAGCTCCAATATTTACCATCAGCAAAGCCCCCCTTCCCTGCTGAAACATATTAATTCTTGTCTTAGAGCAGCGTCGAACGCTTGGAGTTCACATTTATTTTATTTTAAAACCATACTGTCTGAAACACAATTAGCAACACTGCATTTACATTTTAATTATTAGTGACAGATGAAATTAAGAGAGGTTCAGTTTAATAATATCGCGCGTTTCCACCACACCTCGCCCTGTGACAAATCACTGAGCACATCTACCCAACGTCCCGGGGTGCGGAGACCCCCCGGCCCCCAAGCCAAGTCCTGAACCAAAATCTGTAAAGCCACACCAGTGGCCTTAAATAGCCATCAGCACATTTAATCCTGCCAAGAGAGGAATTCTCTGGGAGACGGGTTAGACTATTCCTGCCTGGTTAGACACAGCATGTCTGTAGTAGGATTTCAATGGCTAAATCCAATACCCTACATTTCAACTACAACTTTTAAGCCCTATATCTCAAGACAGAATGAAAAACAGAAAAGCCAGAACTAGGTAGGAAGCCTTTTCAGAATTGTCCTTCTTTTTACTTTGAAGGGTTTCTTTCAGAAGTACAACAAAACTATGATGAGACTTTGTCAATGGATTCCCTGCGTATTCCCCATCCCAAGAGAGACTCTGTCTCTCACCACCATCCCTGAGAACACAAAGAGCTGAAATGAGCGTCAAAACCTCGAATCACCGGGAAGGACACCTCACCCAAGCGACCAGCTTGGTTTGAACTTTGAGTTTTGGTGCCAATTTTAGTCGGAGTCTTCTTTGACCAGTACGCCGCACCACTATCCAGGTTGAGACACGGCGATGTTTCCTGGCGTAGAGGAAACAGTCCCAAGCTTTGCGTGGTGCTCAGGTTTGGTAGCAAACCAGACAGTGGAATCACAAGTTTTATTAACAAGCTGGTGAGAAATTTGTGCATGAGTTGCTTCATGTCCACAGTGCACAGACACCTACACGTCACTGCCACTCTCACCTTGGACCCATGGAAGCCCAGCGTTCCTCATGCCCAACTCCATAGACGTAACTAGCTTTGCAGAAGAAAATGGTATGGCCAGAGAAGGACTTCTCATAGGATTCCTCAGCATGTTTAAATCCAGACCTTGACCAGTTTAATTTTCCAGGTAATTTGTCTTTCAAGCTCTTCCCTCCCCTCTCTTCTCCAAGCTCCGAGTGCTGGCACTGTGGGCACACAGCCATCTTGCAATTCAATCATGTTATCTGTGCAGTGCAGGCAACAATCAAATAAAGACAAAAATAAGAGTTTAAGCTGAGGTTCCCATCAGTTGCAATTCCATATACATAACATTTTAATTATATCTCATCTCCAGTGTAATAGTTAGAGATGCCATTTGATACAGCTTTTTTTTTTTTTATTTGAAAAATTAAATCTAACTAAATTAGCAAAAATAAAGTAGTAAAAGTTAATTGGGAATTATCTACTCCAAAATAACTTACTGGTAAATGCTTTGTGTGGTTATAAAAGGCTGATAAATATAATTGTATTTATGTAATGAGTATCATGTTTAATTTACTGTACGTGGTTGTTACACACCATTTTATGCAGGCCTCATAAGTGAGCTTCATATTATTGCTTGTATCGCTTTTAAAAAAAAAAATCACGATCAGATGCAGCATATAGGAAATGTCCAACAGATTTTGAACAAGGTAGCGATTAGCAATTTGTCCAGAGAAATATTCAGGATGATCTGCATCTGCGCGACCTAAAAATAAGAGCATTTAGTAACACTCTCTACACTGATGGTTCATGCCTAAGTGGCTTGACACAACGCACCGCGGTCTGGCATATGTAGCCTATGGTTTAAGAACTGTGATGTTAATCTCCGAGCTCGCCGTCAGATGGGCAATTACAGCCGAGTGCATGACAATGGAGTAATGCTTGCTCCTGGCAGGGCTGCGCTCTGGAAAAGGGTGAAATTTCATTTTTTTGCACTTAATCTTCACTTAATACAATTTTGGTCAGATGTTTTCACATTCCAGAAAGCACAAGTCAACCCAGCCGCTGACTTTGTGGGTTTCTCAGTTTGCTCTGGTTTAGGAATGGAGTTGAGACTATGTCCCTTTTCTGTTACTGTTACTAAAAATTATGCGCAAAAAAAAAATGCCTTGGCATAACTCCTCCTTTAAAACCGGGCAGCACTATGTCCAACACTGGGGATCCGTACATACTCCATACACGTTCATACAATTTACAACGAAGAAAATACCCCAAAGGAAGGTAAGATTTCTCTTTTATGAAGTTTTTCTTTTTCAGGGTTAATTTGGAGTATATGTCACCAGATGCAATACAAACCAGCCACACGACCCCAAGCAATCGGTGGGAAAAGAGCACTCTGAACTGAGAAGAAACACACATAGTACTGTGGTTTGTCTGAACAGAAAATTCACGTGCAAGTAATTCTACCTTAAATATCGATGTTCCGCTCCCTCTGAAGTTCGTGGTCTTTGCTCTACAGCTTTGTTCAAAGTCATGATCCTTAAGTTACTGTCAGGGGACTGAATCAGATACGTGTGTTAATCTGCCCAGTCATAGATTTTGCCAAAGAAATTCAAATTTATATATATATAAAAAAATATTTATCAATTCTACATCATGTCGTCTGCCTCTGCTTTGAGGAGTAGCTATGTTCATTGGTCCCATAAACTTAATGCTCCGACGTCATTTTGGCATTGGCCTTTAATATTGAAAATTGTCTTCTATTTAACCCGTTAACTGCTGGAAACCCTGTGCATACGCAGGATATTGTTTCTTACCTCATAAAAGTGTTCAAAGGGATAGGCAGCTTGCTTCATCTAAGTCACCACTCATGAAACAAGTGAAGAGTTTGGCTTAAATTTGGGCCTTCATGTTTGCAGGTTCTTGAAGGAGCAGCAGACATTTTCAACTCATCTGTCTTGCAGGCACAACAAGGCTTTTCTCTGCAGGGGGAAAAAAAAAAAATAAAATTAGGTCCTCATCAAAAAACTATGTTCCCATCCAAATCCTTCTAGGTTGAGAAAGACCAGTATAGAAACACAAAACTTTTAGTAGATTTACCAGTGCTCCTCATCATGACGGAGGGAAAACCATAAAATTAATTCTTTTTTACATTACTGAGACTGAAAAAAGCCAAGGTTATACAAAATGCTGGTAGGTCTGAAAAAATAAATCTGAAATCCAGGCCCTGATCGCTATTGAGAAAATCAGCCTCAATCTCCATACCCTTACGAGTATCCTCCAAGTAGACAAATAAAGAGGCCAACATGTGCTGGTTTTTATCACAATTTTAAGATTGTTCCATGATTTTTCTCATCTCTAGCTGAAGATCTTTGAATGTAGGGTGCTGGCCACACTGTGAGGCTACGTAAATCCCTAGTTCCCATCACTGGCGTGCAACATATGTAGCAGATTTAAGTTTCTTCATTCTGCTAGCACCTAAGCACACAATTAAGGACCCGTTCGCATCCTGTCCTGCACTCCAGCCACCGAGTGCCACCCGACACCACACTCCTCTCAGTCACCATCGACACTGCAGAAACTCTGGACAAATTTTTGGCAATATCCTTGCTCCCATTCAAAAAAACCTCTCAAAAATTCATAATATTATAAAAATAATAAATATTGGACTTTCAGATTTCCTTTTAAACAGCTGCAGTTCACAAGGCATCCAGAAATCCAAGATCCTCGTGTAACTACAGCGCTGGGGTCTGAAGACCACCTCTCAAAATGAATATTGAAAATTCCAAAGAACATGTGGATTTTGAAGCTCTGGCAATGCTATACTGCTTTTAGGCAATGTGTCCAAGCAAAAAAACCCTTCTTTGGAGCAAAGTGATTGGCAGCAAGTTGGCAGGAATGACTTGTTGACTTTGGAATACCAGAAAATCACCATATACTTTTAATTAAAGAAAAGACATGTTTCTCTCCAACTCCCCCATATCTATTCCAGCTTGGCCTGGTTTCTGTTATTTCTGTTGTGGATACATAGCTGCAAGATTTATTGTATCAGATTAAAAGTAAAGGCTATTAATGTCGGATTCCATAGGGATTTTTTGTTAAGGCTTCTTAGGTTTAGTTTATTTATAAATTATCATCCCGAGGCTTGTAAAAAGGGCTTTCCCCTGCTTCTCTTATTCTAATGACATTGTAATTTATATTGCTGGTATTTCCATAGGAGAAGTCAGTTAAGAATTACAATTTGTCTCATTATAACAGGAGCTATACCGGGGCTGTGCTTCTATGCACAAGCTATTAACAGATTTTACACTATTAGAGTGCCAAAAATTAATATATCCTGCACCAAAACCTAAAAAAAAAAAAAAAAGCCCAAAACAGTTAAGTCATTTAGCTCCTACAGCCCATGAAAGTGATCATGCAGTTTGTACGTTTCTCTACCTGTGCCAGGATAAGGGGCAAAAGCCCAGACTTTTGACACGCACAAACTTCCAAAGGGGTGTTATTGTGGGGAGCAAACACATCGACCTGGCTTAGCTGTTGTCCTACCAAGAAATCAGAAAAAGGTTCCTAAATGCTTGTTATTGTAGCGAGGGAAAGAGATACTTGGTTATTGGCTATGACCCTCATTTTAAGACACTAGTTCTGTTTTGGTAAACCTTCTGAACACATAATTGTGCGCAAGGTACTATAGCTCACTAAGCATCCACGTGGCTTAATTTTCTTCTGCCAAGTTTCTGCTTGTGGTTTGGACAGATATTTAGCAGTGACTAGAAACCCGGCGCCTGTCACTGCCAACCACGGCCCAGCAGAGGGGTTATGTTGAGATTTCTAACAGCTCTAGACAAAAGATATATAAAGCACTCTCATTGAGGTGACTTACTCAGACGTCTTAAGTCTTTCGTACGTTTTTACCTTCAACCATAAGATTCTTTAAGCAGAAAGATACAAAGTCGTGTACTCCTGTATAGATCATATCATGGATCATAATATATATATACACCAATACTAAACCCCACAAGATGTTCCTTATGATATCATTTGCCCCAAATATTACTTTTCCTATACCTCAGGTTCAGAAAATAGCATGCTTGACTTTCTGCGTCAGCACACTTGAGATATTTCATGGCAGAAAATTACCGTTTGATAAAAACATAAAAGATAATAATTAACCAAGAGGCAAAATTCAATGGACAGAAAGCACTTAGGAAAACAGAGAGGACGGGTCTTGCCCCAGACAGTATGTCCTCTCTTCCAGTTCAATGCACCAGCACAACCTCGTAACAGCTTCGAGGGTATCAGCAAAGGCCAGTGAACACAGCATAATCATCAGGTGCACCATAATTACACAAACAGCTGTTCCAGATGTTTTTGATGCGTGGTGCATCACCATTTTTCACAACAGCCTGCAAAAGTTTACATTTCTTATCTACAGTAGATTGATTATCATTATTATTTCAAGTAAAATTAATTCTCATTAAAGGTACTAGATGACAGCTGCAAAGACTGAGAGCCTTCATTTATTACCAGCCAAATAATATTATAATTGCATCAGCAGCGCACGTTTTTCTCAATGCTGTAGCAACACACCTACCCAGGGTATTATGGAAGATCCCAGTGTGGGAAATTTTAACGCAGATGGTCAGACCACCCCGAGGAGCCCTGAAACGGGCACATCAATACACAGCTCCAGCCAAAATAGCTAAAGTATTGGTGTGGGTTCGGTCATATATTAACTAACTTGGAAGACACAGAAATGAATATACTGATTACCCAAGTTCTAAAGTAAAACCAATGGTTTAAGAGAAAATTATGTCCCTATAAGGTCTTTAGAATCATTTGGAAACACAGCATTTGCAATAAAACACAGCAAACACGAAAAAATACTGATCTTTTTCTTTTTGACACGGTCGTAGGTGCCTTAGACATTGGAATAAGGCAGTGAAAAATAAACCAATTAAGTCATGATGAGCTTGAGAAGGTATGCATGCATTATTTTCTTTTTTCCTTTTAAAGCTGTCACATTTCTCCTGCTTCTTGTGTTTTTAAACCATAAAGGATCCCCGTGTTTCCCCGAGACAAAGGATGGGCTCTAAAACTCTGTCTTCTGAAGTGATGAGTTAAAGAACACTGCAGGAGTACTTGCCAAATCATACCACCATTATTAATTCAGGCATGATGAAAGTGTTCATTTTAGCTATAATCATGTAATTCATCAAAATACTACTAGAGCGTATCATTCTGAACTATTACACTGATATAGCACCTTATTGCACCTTCACCGAAAGCAGGAAATGTATTTTTTGATGCTTATCTACTGAAAAGCAATTCAGTTTGGGATTTTGGAAGCACTATCTTACGTTACAATAAAAAGGAAATTTCAAACATATTTTCTTGTACTTATATGATGTTGTTGTTATGTATTTGGGTGATTATCTGCGACGATGAAGTTTAAAAATGGTAGAGCGCTGAAACGGTGTATTTATCCAGTGCTGAGGGAAGGAAAGATTGGGTTATGAATATACAAAACTACATGAACTTTAAATGTAGATTTTGGTCTCTCTGCCCACTTTTAAAAGAGCTTTAGAGGCCAAAATCCATCTGCCCCAAGAACCTTGCAAGAAAAGGGTTCTTTGGAGTTCTTTCAATGACAAACAATACTTGTAAAAAAACCTGAATCCCGCGATAAATCTCAGGATGTTAAAAGGAATCCGAGCTGGGCTCCGGCTGAACCAAAGATCCCCATCTCATCGTCTCGCGCCGTGATTGCCCTCTCGCTCTGCCTATCTGTCTCTTGCTCAGCGCGCACTTCTGTGAGCAAGTTGAAATTACAGGCAGGGGAAAAAAGAAAAAAAAAAAAAGGAAAAAAGATAGAAAGAAATATGAAATTAAATAAAGCCCCGCTAAGTACAGACCTCGCGGATTCTTTTCACGAATTAGCCGAGGCGCCTTTGGCACAGAGCTGGCTGGTGCCGCAGCTGTGCGGACTGCTGAGTGACGCACCTAGATAATTTCCAAAGAACAAAAAGTCGTTAATTGTCCACATCAGGAAAGCTTCATTATTACAGACAGAAAAGCAAAAAGTTAGCCATTCTCACTCTCAGGCAAAATCAAAGAAAACAAGATTAATGCATGCTAAACGCATAAAGGGCTACATTTAGAAGAGCTGGCAATGAGCTCCGGTGCCACTTTTTCTCTCTCTCCCTCAGCCCCGACGTGGGCATCCTCCTACGTGAATAAAAAGCAGAATTTGGGGATTGGAGGTGGGTAACTGAGCATGCAATAGATAGCCATGCACCTGAGATTGCCATGTGAAGGCAACCCCTGATGGGTTCCTTTTCCCCTGCACAAATTAGGTGCCAACCTCTCAAAGGTTGGCTAGTTGGGTCAACCTCTCAAACATTGGTCAATCGGGATTTATAAAAGTATCTTTTCATCTACAGCAAAATATCCTCCTTAGCAAAGGAATAAGACGTAAATTCCCACCTAACAGGAAGGCCATAAGCTGAAGGCATATTCTTCCACTACACGACAACGAGGTGAAGGACCAGGGCTTGGATGACAGCGGAGGAGGAGAAAGAAATCATTTCTGAATTGTCCCTGTCTGTTCCACTAATACAATAAAGCTCCAGTGCTCCATCCTCCTTCATCCCCACCACTCCCCGCTGGCACAACAGATACATCAAAATACACTCAACGCTTTTAGTTGAAAGTGAAAATAGAAAACTCAGAGAAAAGAGGCTGTTACTGTAAAGACTGAGGGATATAACCAAGTTATACACAGGGAAAATTCAGCAATATATTAGAAATTTACCTTTTAGAGGCAGCTGGCAAACCGAGAAAAGGTTGAAAACACCGTTCAGGTAGAAAACTCAATGTTCAAAGAGAAATTTAAAGAAGCCCAGAAATAGACTGAATGAAATGTACAGGAATGGAAGTTTAAAAACCTAATCCACAAAATAGAGTGAATTAAGGGCTTCTAAAAAGCTGTGCAGCATAAGAAGAGATGTATCATTTAAAAAACTACACATATTGTTATCTGATGCTCCGTTATTTGATGCTATGGCACAATGCTCCGTGGTTCGGAAGCAAAAATAAAGAAAAAGAATAATACAACTGGGTGTTTGATGGACAGCATATATTTGTTATAAATAAAGTCCTCTTTCAGGGACTTTGAAGGTTTACAAATTTTTCTGGATATTACACGATGCCCTAAAGCTATAGCAGGCTTTTATTCTTGACACATCAAAACCCAAACCCTCCTTCTTCAGGAAAAAATGAGGTCTCAGGTCAGTTGTAGGGGGCAGAGATTTGTACAAACTCTCCAAAGAAGATGACACAATATAGATTTGGTTACTAAGTCAGGACAAACTAATCAGCTCCTTCTGATAATGTATATATTATTTTATATATATACCTCTCCTATGAAGACAGGCTGAGAGAGGTGGGGGGGTTCAGCCTGGAGAAGAGAAGGCTCCGGGGAGACCTTCCAGCCCCTTCCAGGCCCGAAAGGGGCTCCAGGAAAGCTGGGGAGGGACTCTGGAGCAGGGAGGGCAGCCAGAGGACGAGGGGGAAGGGTTTTCCACTGAAAGAGGGGAGATTTAGATGAGATGTGAGGCAGAAATTCTTTGCTGTGAGGGTGGTGAGCCCCTGGCCCAGGTTGCCCAGAGAAGCTGTGGCTGCCCCATCCCTGGAGGGGTTCAAGGCCAGGTTGGACGGGGCTTGGAGCAACCTGGTCTGGTGGGAGTTGTCCCTGCCCAGGGCAGGGAGGTGGAACGAGATGATCTTTGAGGTCCCTTCCAACCCAAACCATTCTGTGATTCTATGATATACTTGACACTAAGTCAAAATTGACAGAGATGCTGGCCAGCAAGTGAAGTCACAGCTCTGCAGACAGCAGGTGCAACACCTGAGCTCTAATGGTGCTCACAAATTCCGGAAATCAGAACCAAACTTACCCATGTAACTCCTATTCTCCTCCTTGTTTGTTTCTTTTTCAGTCTTTAGGTTTGTTTCCAGAGTAAATAGACTTCAATGCAAGGTGAGTACGGCCATACAGTGTATAGGTCTCCTCCATACAACCCTGAAAATAATTCAATTTATTAAGGATATTTACGAAGTGGCCCAGTTTTACATGTGTATATATTAAAGCCGAACAAACAGTAAATTATTGTTGGAAGTAATGTTTTAAGCTGAATATTAAAGTAAGTTAATAACATTTACTATTCTATTCAGTAATTATTTGAGAGTAATTACAAGCTAATAGCTACCAGTTTATAGCTATTAAGTCTCTTCAGCACTACAACTTGGCTTTTATATGATCCTTTTGTTTATTTTCACTATAATTGTCTCTGCAGCCTGCCTTCATGCAACCCCTTCTTCTCCACTTCTTAAAGGTCCCAAAAAACAGGGAAATTAGTAAACCAACCCCAAAATAAAATTATGTCCCCTTCAAGGAAGCTCTTTCTATTCTCCAGTTGCAAAAGTGATTACATTTAAGCATGTGAGTAATTATATTAACAGATTTACTGGGACAATCAAGAGTATAAGGTGCATCCACGCATACCTGGCTCCTCCAGCACAGAAAGCCCTTTCATTCAGGAAGAAATATGAGGAACAGCAGATGACATATTTTATGTATCATGGAAAGAGAGAAGACCACAGTTTCTTTTGTTCCATTTGCCAGTAAGAAATGGATGCTGTTCCATTGCTGGAGCAATCCCGCACCAGAAGGATGAAACAATTTCACAGCATGTGGGTACAAAATGAGTTTTTTCACATGATTCCCTTTAAGCAAGTTTCTAAATGCTGCACTGGGTCCAAGATTTTCCGTATCTTAAGGAGTTATTGCTGTCCATCTGCTGGTGTAACACATCCAAGCCAGGTGCATGCTAGCTTTACAACCCATACTGATCTGCCTCGTGCCCCAGGTACACAGATGCAGCCATTTGGTACCCAATTTGCCAGAAAAAGGTTAATTTCATAATAAATAAACCAAACGCATCAAGCATTTAAGTTCCTATGGAGCAAGGAACTAAGTAAGGCCTAAGTTCAAACACATCATCAAGTAGATCAGGGTCATAAGCAGAAGTGTCCTACAATGTACACCTCCTACAAGCTGAAGCAAGCCATAAGATGTGAGTATTTGGTGCCAGCTACCTTGCAGACATTTTTAGGTAAGAAAGTTCCATTCCGTTCGAGGATAAAGAAAACTTTCCTGACAAAAGTGTACAGGAGCAAAAGCTGAAACAACTATGTTTTCTGAAAACAAACTTTGATATGCCAATATTCATCTACTACCTTCTGGTTTATGGAACTAAGACTGTGGATGGGACAGATCAAAGCCCTACAGTGCTCTCCGAGCTTCTCGACACCCGTATCTAGAGGAAGAGCTGTAAGAAACAGAGCTGCATCTTCAATCATCAGAAAGTGCTCTGGAAGAAAGCACAAGTGGTCAGAAATATTGGAATAAGGTGTGACAAGAGTGATCCCAAAGCATTCCTTCACTGGGGAGGGACAGCAGCCTGCGGACCCCTCCTCATCTTGCCAACGCTCAAAGCCATCGACAAGGGTGACAGGAATAACCGTGGCATTTAACTTCTGAACTTTTCCACTGGACTATGTTTTGCTATAATATAAGCTCACTTGTTTTCTTTTTAAATCATCATCTAAGTTCCTAAGTAATATTTCTGAAAGAAGAGAATGTTAGATATAACAAAATAACGACGAAAATCTCATTTGCTTAATAAAATTCCTTTGATTTCAAATCAAAACCGATCTCCATCCATTTGAACTTTAACTACCTAATTTTGTCTCGCATTTCAGATAACACATAGTAAATGTAATTTGTCATCATAAACGTATTATTATTTAATCATATGAAAGTTTTGGTTTATCTTGAGAAAATATTTATAGTAGTTTTAATACACGGGATCCATTCTTGACAGAAATGATGAAACAGATTTATCACCCTTGACAAATTATATTGCAAAATGTCCTCTCCTGACTGCTTACAACAGAAATATTAACAACACACACAACTGGAAGACCACCTGTGATTCTCATTTCTTGACGCTAATATCATGGCACCCTCGAATCCCTTTTCATGGAGACTATACAGTACTCCCAATGTGAGTTACTTGTAAGAGTAATTCTATGAAGGACTGAAACCTGTAGCCCTTTAAATCAAACTAAGTAGTGTTTTATTAAAGTGCCCAGCAAATCAATCTAAATCCAAGGATAATAAAGTCCTAATCAGGTGGTAGAAAAAATAATAGGTTGTCATGCATGAGGAAAAATAGGCAATCATGGAATGTTTTCTTTAATTAGGTTGTGTAAAGTGGAAGGACTGAGTAGGAACTGGCAAGACATTCATCATGAGCAAGGTGGGAAATTATTTAGATTACTGAGGAAGGAAAATTGAGTGAGAAATACTAAGATTCGACTGGACAGAAAATTAAAACTGTTTTGCTATTCGTGTCACTTTGGGCAACTTATTGGCAGGTATGGCTTTTCAAAGTAGTACAAATCCAGGTATTTCTGTAGTTTAAAGACCCCATACAACTTTAACTTTTAATGGCATTAGCCTATGCAGATCCTGCCTGTGCCTCCCAGAGGGACAGAGTAGAAATTCATCTCCATAGAGTTTTAACTGGAAAAATCATGGGAATTCAACTGCTACTTTAAAATAAAGCGGTTACTTTTACTACCCCAGCTCATTAGCACCTGGCCAGGTATTGAAGGTGCTTTACAAATTACGAACACCACAAGATAGATTATTTAGACAGTCAATGGATTTTTCCAAAGTTAAGGAAACTATCTTAGTGCATTGGGTAATGATGATGATAAGTAGTAATAGTAAATTATTTCTGAGCCATCCGATGCTGAATTCGGCTCTGTTATGTATAAAAATATCGATAGCACTAAGATGAGCTTATAAATGTTGTCAAAAATAAATAAAGAATATCCTAGAGCTTTGTAGATACACTCTAATTAAGGAAATTATAATGCAGTTTAATTTGCTCACCATTTTTCATACGTATCCTAAAGTCTTGGGCAGCACAGCATACACAGAGGACTCCTGAGCTCTGATTGTCTCTGTCTTCTCTCTCATTTCATTGAGATGTTAAAATGGCATATCAATGATTATTTTGGAATTCCTCAATGATTAATGTTATCAATACAAGGTTTTTTTTTCCATTATTGGCTAATGGGGAAGAGAGATCTTGACTCTTAGCAGTTCCTTCTGTCAACATTATGCTCGACGGTGGCTTCCATACCGTAAATGCAGAGAAAGTTCCTAAACCTCTTTAACATAACGACGAAAGTTGCCTTCTCATAAAATCAATAGCATAAATCATTTTAAACTTAAGCTGACCTTAAAACCATCTTCTTCTAGGAAGACTTTCAGTTTCATGAAAATTGCATCAATATCTAGGAGGAAATCAGGGACTGTCACGTAGCCATCAAACCCCAAGCATTCCTACGCGGATGCTGATAAAATGGTCAACTCCAGTCCAAAAAAATGTTTTAGCAGGTACCTTTAACTAGGTCTACTCTGGCAGATACTCTGTGCAGGAGGGGACACAACACAGTTATTGCCAGATTTGTACACAAAGTTTCTTCGGAGAAAGTCTTCAGAAAAATAACTAAGGTTGAGTTTAAAAGCTGAGAGAATGCTCCAAATTGATGTTCTCTGGTTTTTAACAGAAGTCCTGCTCACGCCTTTGAAAAACGGCACTGTTTTCCCTTCTGTGTTATTTTAAAAGTAAATAAAAATGCTTCGTAGAAGAATTCTCACATCAAAAAAGTTTCACGATAATTTTCTCCTTGTTAACTGGCCTGACCCTCGGGAATGGCATTCAAGGTTTTCTTGTGAGGCTGCTTGGCTGAGCAGGGGTGTGAGGGGCCGCCTGATTTAGCGGTTCAGAGCGCCAAGCAGGAGAGTTGCCACCTCCAGCCCACCGCTCCCGAAGAACAAACCTACAAATCACTTGTCACCAACTTTGATCTACCTTGTTTCAGGTGGTTTCCTCTCTGTCTATTATTTCTGCTAAGAGACCCGTGAAAATTAAATACAGACCCCATCAATGCTCGAGTGACCTAGTGCTCCATCATACCAGCAGTGTAATAGCAATAAATCATTTCAACTTTAATCTATTGTTATTGATGAATGTACAATTATTTGTCATCTAATATGCTGAAAATGATGACCAAAGAAATAGATCAACTTTTTTTTCTTCTTCCAAGTACGGCATTGATGGATTGTATCCCTAAGCTGTTATTACACTTATAATGTACTCTTCTGCTATGACAGCACAGCTAGTTTTTTAATCATTCCATAGTAATCAACTTAAGACAACATAGCAAGACTCATAACTCATGTTCTTTTCATTTTTGGCAGTGATGGGAAATGAAAATGTTTTTATTCTTTTGAAATAATTCTTACCTGACTAGGCTGAAGATTGCTTTAAAATTGTAAATAAATGGTTGTTTATTGAGCTGGAACTGAAAAGTGACACATTAAAATGCCCGTTTCTGAAGAAAAAAATAATAATTTAGGCCTGAGTGGAGCTCGAGTTGGTTAAAAAAAATACTTTGTTTTTCTTTTAACTGGTTCAGTGCTAACTAAACTCTGTACTTGCTGGTTAAGTTATACGAGCAATGCTCCTATTGCCATATTTAAGAGCAGAGTAAGTCTGTAAAGACAGACTGTCTTGGTAAAGAAATCTCAGGGTATGTTTTCAAAAACTCCTTTTGACAATCTGTGGACTTGAGAGCCACTTTCCACTTTCAGCAGCAACCCAGAAGTAAGGAATGTCCTAGAAACCGTGATCAACTTAAGTTTGATAGATTAACTGGAACTTGTAAAAAGCTCTTGGAAGAGGAAAAAGAAAACATAAGCCATTTCTCAAAGCATGATAAGGATCGGAAGACCGGATGCTGCTTTCTAGGAGTTACCATGCTTCAGAAACCTGTATGCAATATTAAGTGGAGGAAATATCTCAAGAAACTATTTTTTGATCATATGTCTAGAAACACATGGCATTGCAACACTGCTAAAAACACGCTAACAAAACCACCTTTTTTTCAAATGCTGACTCTGATCTGATAGTTTTTCTATGACAAAAATCACAGGATTTGCCCCGTTAAATGCGATGTGGGGGTTTTAGTGCACATTCTCTATATTTTAAAATGCCTACGCTAAAAAGACCATAGATAACTTCTTGTCTTACAGCATATGCAGGACGAACGAGAGGTCTCTGAAGTATTCTATTGCCCAGCAGCCTCAGGCAGCCTTTGCACCGCGAGGCAGCCTGCGCGAGGCAGCTTTCTCCCACCTCTGTCATCTCACCTTCATCTTCATATATTTCTATCTATTTTTCTGCTCATTTTTCAACTGTTTCACAGTGTCGTACCCTTTTGCTGGGCAAAACCTGACCTCCTGCCTCGCTTCTGCTGCGGCTCCGGGTCTCATCTCACCCTGGTCAGGCGCGGGTGGCTGCTGGGCTGGGAGTCCCCTGTCCCTCCTCCAGCTCGCAGTGACACCCTCTGCCCTCCCCATACAGCAACACGTCTGCTGGTTTTATTTTGCCTCTGAGAATTCTTAATTGCGACCCTATCATCTTATTTCTCTCTTGTTTGTAAATAATAAACTCAGTCACTTGCTCCCCTGTCTTTCATCTATCTGTCTTCCCATCACTCTGATGGCTTCAGTTTCTGGGAAGTAATTTTCGTTTTTCAACAGTGTTGCAGACCAAAGTCCAATATTAACCTGGGAAAAAAAATTTCAAAGTGTGATTACCATAACTGAATCTGAGATTTCACTGGACTTTTGTGATAGTTTAATGCAGATAACACATCTAGCTTTTCTTTCAAGCTACTAAGCCATTCCTCCCTGATGTCAAGTCTTGGTAGGGAATCCACACGAGTTTAATTCTCCAAAGCAAGAATTTGACAATGAAATTTGACTTTTTTTAAAAAAATCCCTTTACTCTTATGGTTTTTTCCCTATGGCCATGTAGGAACAAATGAAACAATATCAGAATTTTCCTGGTAACCATTACAACTATTTCCTCATTCACTAAGGTGTTTTTTTCATTGCCATTAACACAACTTCAGTAAATGAACCTGTAAAAACGGATGGGGATAAATGTTGAAAAAGGACACTGTGTTATTCAAGAAGTAACATAATACACCTTCAAGAAGATGATTTGCAAAAATTCCTAAGAAAACAAAGAACTCAAAACTTACTTTTCTGCACCAGCGACCCAACCTAGTTCAAAAGTGACATCGAATCTGTGAAAACCACTCGCTGCTGGCACACGCTGGAGACTCTCATCTCCAACCCAACTCCAAAGCTGCAAATCTCAGCAGCAATGATGAATGCATTCCCTGCAGCCCATGTATCTAGAGATGAATTTAACTTTTTGCTGACCCTATAACAACAAACAACTTATGGCCTCCTCTGTATCAAGGTGTCTGCCAGCCTCCTCCCATTTACAAGCAAAGGGCCAGATTTTAAGCGATCTGGGTTCATGGACCCTCTCCTCAAATGATTCAATTGCTCTTGAACACCTCAGGAGAACGGTTTCACATAAAATGAACCCTTGTTGCTGGCAGACATAAGCAACGTTGGCCAAAACAAGCAGAGAAAGTGATGGTGAGCTTCACTCTGTGCTCTGAGCTGGGTGGGAATCCACCTCTTGGTTCAGACTCATGCAGCCCACCGATAGCCGGGCAGTTTTCCTCAAATGCAGAAAAACTCTCTTCCAAGACAGGCAGCCCTAGTGCAATGTGGGCCATATGTTCAGGAAACGTTTAGGGGGAAAAAAAAGGCAAAAAAGAAAAGTTTATAGGGTTTGGTTTTTTCTGTTTATTTGGGTTGACAGCGAAATTGCTCGTGAGGAATTGTCAGGGAAGTTTGAGTCATTGTTAACATCCCCCTGCGAGAGAGGCAAGAAGTACCTACAGCCCCTCCATCCCTGAGTAAATCGTAAAGGAAACGCTGCCAGGAACAATCCTCCAAAGAAACTGCTCTCAAACACAAGTGCTCCTTTACAGCCTTCTAAAAATCTTTATCTTTCTAAACATCCAACTCAGATACCAGAGCTGGTCAACACACAGCCTACTCCAAGGAAAAGGAAAAACTCCAAGAAAAAAAAAAAAAAAAAAAAAAAAAAGAAAGTGAAAATGCCACGGTAAGCAATGAGAAATGTAGATTACCAACTTTAACAAGCCTCCACAAATCACCGACGTCTTAGGTTGCAAAGGTCGGCTCCGGCATGGTTACCGATATATTCCACTTGGTGATGGCTGCGCTCTTGTAAGGCTGAAATGGGCTCTATATGTCATACAGATTGGGTTTGGACTGCTGCCGATGGAGCACTGGAGAAGCAAAGCAATCACTCTACAGACGCACAAATACCGGGTATCTCGTTACACAGGGAAGTCAGGAGCTGAGTGTTTGTCTTCCATCCTACAAGAGCCATAAGCACCATAAAATTCCCCAAAAAACCCTCTCCTTTACATCTTTACGGTTTAAAGAGTTGTTAAAAACAATACAATTTTGTTCTGATCATAGCACATGATAAAATTAGAATACGCAATGTAACTTTTAAAAATGTGAAAAGTGATTTGAAACAAACATGGAAACGTTCCTCTTAATGTACCGCCTCCATTAGAAAGCTTGTGCACACCCACTCGAAAGCGCCCATTAATCACTCCCGAAGACAGCCAAGCTGGGCAGGGCAGGGCTGGCAGGGTTTTTTTTCTGGTTCTGCAAAAGGTCAAGACCTTTTAAAATTATTTTATGGGAAAGTACAGCAATGCTTCCCATGCACGCATGGAGAGATGCGAGCAGTAAGTCAGAGCCCTTGCGCGACCTCAGTACTGTGCGGAGGCGCGCGGGTACCAGTGCTCCCCATAGCGTAACTGGATACAATACCAGATACATTCATACCTGTTTAACATCTGTTCAAAAATCCTTTGTCTAGTCTGATTTCAACAGTCCCATGATATAAAACACATCTTTCTAGAGTGCAGAACATCGTCTTTTCCTCTAGAACCTTTGTCGTCTGCTTTTTTCTTGCGCTTCCCACTCCCCACTTGTTGCTAATGCCTGTGGCAGTTTTTAGTCCATCACCCCTACTGATCATAGCAAAACATTCTTTCATCAATGCAGCATTGATGCAGCAGAGAGACAGACTCGGTAACTCTTTACCGACAAGAATAACTGATTCTGGAAGATAAACTATTACATTTTCACCGAAAGCACACAATATTCAACTCCAGAAACCTGCCTTTCCATGTCGGGACACCATTAATCAGGCCTTTTTCTTGAGAAATGACTAACAAATAACTAACATGGAACGTTACGCTTAAAACAACAATAAAAAGACCCAACAAATAATCCCCAAAGTGCTGCCTATTCAGCCACTAGACAGACTAAGCTCTATTTGCTTTTCCCCAGAATTTGTTTAGGGAATTATGGATGTTGCTGAGTTGCTTGGTGCTCCTTGCCTTTAGCCATCATTATCAGTTATCTTTAGGGGTAATCATTTTTCTTAAAATCATGACCCGTTTGATATCTTAAAAACAGCAACATTAATTTTCATTTGTCACATAGTAGGGTATAAATTGACTAAATGTTAATAGCATTCTTCTTGAGTAATCAGTTCTACATGATTAACCTAAAAATTGCCAAAATATTGTTTACTGTTCATTTGTATCTGAAGAAAAAGAGAGACACAATCCATGAGTTTAGAGCAAGATTAATTTCGTTTCTGATCTGTATTAAAACTTGCCACAATGATTCATAATCATTTCACTCAATATTTATCCTGACAAAACTATTTAATTTGGAGAGATCTTCATAGTATAGTAACGCTGCCCAAAAGCATCGCCGCTTCCTCATGCTTACAATCGGTTTCAGTACACACAATAGAGAGGTAGGTATATTTATTTAGTTAGGGGTTTGATTTGGTATTTTTAAAATGTACTCTAACTTTTTCCTCTTGTTTTTTTTTTTTTTTTCGATACAGGAGAAAATAGTCAATGGTCTTTACCACCATCTAGTGGATCTAATTACTTACAGCAAGCCACAATAACATCAAGGAATAGCGACAAAAAAATATTTAGCCTGTCATATATATGGAATTTACCCATCTTAGGGAAAATACGGCATTAGTTATCACATTGTGTTTATTTCTATATATTGCAGCCTGTAATACTACGATACATTTAAAATGGAGAAAACAGATTCCAAGGGAGACAGTGCTTAAAATTTAAATACATAAAAAAAAGTGAGACACAATACAGGGCATAATTGAGCTCACAGTTGTTTTTATAACTTATAAAGAGCTTTGGGGTCAGAATACTACCGCACATCTTAAAACACGAACAGCAATTAACCAGTGATTCTCACAAGCGAAAGAGCCTGAAATAGAAATTCTCCCTCCTCTGAAGCCCTGCTCGAGTTTTCGTACGTTTACAGCCATTTTATCAGTGGTTTAAGTAGCACGGCGGCTCTTACTCTACAGGTGGTTTTACCAGCCCCAGCGCGTGTCCCTGGGGGTCCTGCTGGGGTCTGTCACCAACCCCCGGGGCCGGGCAGAGCTTCACCGCCCTGAGCGGGCAGCACTCGGTACGGAGACCTTCATCCCAGGCATCTGCAGGAAAAGAGCATTAAAATCACACGCTGCCAAAGAGAAGCTAAACCGTGCATGGGTGATGTTCTCCCTTTAGAAACGACTGTGGCCCCTCTTCCTTCCAGCAGCAAAAGGGTCTATAACTAAAACACATTTCCAGGATTTTTATTTTTGATGGAGGGAAAATTCCCCACCACCACCGCGTCTAAATGGATTCTAACCCCACAAAAACACTTTCCAAATGGACGCTGCCGCCCCCTACTCGGAAGTGGGAAAGAGGAGTGGTTTTGCCATGCTGGGTTAAGTGAGGAGGATCTGCCTTCTGCTTTTGCTACAGGATCCTGGTGTGACGTTGAGCCAGCGCTTTTACATTCTGCTGCCTTACTGGCATACTGGAGAAAATACCTCCATCGTCCACAAGCATCAGGCTATAAGGCATTCACCATCCTGGGGGTCACGTGCACTGTAGGAGGACAGTGGAAGTGTAAATAACAAAAGCAGAACAAGCTTGACCAACTTCATTAAATTTTAAAAAATAAAGAATTGTCTGGCAGGTACAGAAGTGTAGTTTTCTTTCTCCGCATGGAGCAGAATGGAGCTGAAGCGATCCCACCACAAGATATGGAGGGATATTTTACACCGCAGAACCGAATGGCCCAGGCACTTCTCAGATATCTTCCCCCCGAGTCACCTGCACGCCCCTCTCACAACACCAGCCACTGCCTTCTGCAACACCTGACAGGTCAAAAACTGCATCAAAGCCTGCAAAAGCAAATTAATTTCAGATTTTCTTCCAGCCTTCTTCAACCTGGGTTTTACTGGGAAGGTTTGTTCTCCCCTAAGCCCCTCGGGTAAGGCTGAGACTAGCAATATTTTTCTAAAAACACCTCTTGTTCCAAAATGCTTACTTCTTCTGAGCAAGATTTATCAGTGCTCCAAACAAAATTTATTCTCTTGGTGTCAGGAGGTGGATCTGTACTCTCACCACTGCCACGCTTCTCGACAGGCTGCCCGCCACTCCTACTGTTTGTTTCCCTGAAACCTTACTCAGATGTTTCCCTTCTTAGGAGCATGTGATTTTGTAAAAAAGGTTCCAAAATAACATTAAGCAATGTTACCTTCAGTTACCGATGTGGTGGTTTTCTCTTGAGCACATAAACGTTATCATCCACTTAATTAATCCCTTATTTTGAATTCTGCATCACCATAGAATCACAGAATGGTTTGGGTTGGAAAGGACCTCAAAGATCATCTCGTTCCAACCCCCTGCCCTGGGCAGGGACACCTCCTACCAGACCAGGCTGCTCCAAGCCCCGTCCAACCTGGCCTTCAATCCCTCCAGGGATGGGGCAGCCACAGCTTCTCTGGGCAACCTGGGCCAGCGGCTCACCACCCTCACAGCAATCATCTTCTTCCTCACATCTCATCTAAATCTCCCCTCTTTCAGTGGAAAACTGTTCCCCCTTGTCCCATGGCTCCCCTCCCTGCTCCAGAGTCCCTCCCCAGCTTTCCTGGAGCCCCTTTAGGGCCTGGAAGGGGCTGGAAGGTCTCCCCAGAGCCTTCTCTTCTCCAGGCTGAACCCCCCCAACTCTCTCAGCCATGTTCCTTCCTCAGCCCTGGCCAGGTTACACGCCCCCTGAGCCTCTGCTCACCCATCTGGTGAGAAATAATATGTTAATTGCTGTGCATGCGATGCGGTCGACGATCGACATCTGCAACTGCTGGATATTGCCATATACATGACCGCATGGGTGTCACTGTATGGACACATAGCTTCTTCAGCGTCCCCACGGGATTTTTAGCATTGCTCCATGTCGCTAAAATTTGCTTGTCTCCTCCTTCCTTTCAAAGGGCACATTTTTACGCAGCAAGCAGAGGTGTCACCCCGTCCTGCAGCCACTTGTGGCTTTCCCCACCTTCCCCCAGGCTGGGAAACTCTGACCACCCAGTTTACGAAGCACTCTGATGCACAAATAAAATTTAATGCACTTGTCAAGACACTGGAGATTTCTTCTCAAACTTACGTTTATCTCACTGCTTTATAATATTTGAAGGCAACGTGACAGACATGACGCCCAGGTTTCTTTAACCAAAATATCTCTGTAAAGGAGCTACCTGTACTGGCAAACCCTACCCTTCCCGAGCACACGATGCTGAATTACCAGCAGTCTCCTTCCCAGCTACTCATGGTTTTACTCTAAACTCTGGCCTTTAAAAAAAAAAAAAAACTAAATAAAAGGAAAAAAATATTTAAAAGGAAGGAAAAAAAGCCCCAAGCAGCTTCTCTCATTGATACCCAGTAGCAGGACTGTGTCCTTCCTGGAGGCACCTCTGATTTTGCACCTGATTAAATAGTAACTCAGGGTTAGAGCCATGCTCTTGGTGACTCAGTGATCTGGTTGACTGGATGACAATCTCCACAGGGTAGAGTGCAATTTACTTGTGTGCCCCAATTAGCACTGCTAATTGGGGCACAAAATCTGTGTAAATTTTTTATTTTTTTAGTTTTTCCAAAGTCAACCACCATTCAGGCACTGAAACAGGAAGGGGACTGATCTGCCCTGCTCTTCCAACGCCTGAACAGAGAACGGAAAAAGTACTATTAAAAGGTATCTAGATGAAGGCAGAAGTTTTGGGGAGTTTTCTTCTGCCTGCTTCACGTGCTGCCTGGGTTCGAAATTCTGCATTTCACCGCCCACGGGCAGAGCCGGGCAGCTGCTCGAGGGGGAATTTCTCAGGGCCTGGCAGGCCCCGGGTGATGCTCAGCTCTCCTGGATCCGCTCTACAAACTTTGTGCGTCTGTAATTCTGCCCTGCGTAGGCTGGAGAATCCCAAGCCTACAAAAGCCCAAGAAAACATTTTACCCCTGTTTTCAATCAGAATGCTAAACTGATGAAAACAGAACAGCAACACAGGTTTTTAGCGTGATCTGAAGGATTTCTGATAATAGCAAGTTTTATAAGTTTTTCTTAGAACGATACAGCAGAGCAAAGAAGCGCTTTTTATTAAAATCTGCAGGGAATTACTTAGGCTTATATGCAATTATTTCAGCTGTTTGCCAGATACCACAGGTACTAAGTAAATGCGAGTAACTCTCTTAACATCATTATTCTGGTATTTGCATACAGAAATGGCACTTCAGATGCTTAACTGCCATTAGGGTGCATTAATATTTGTTTTGCGTCCACAGTTGTAAGTTAACTGTTTATGTAAATATAGGCATGAAATAACTTGTACACTTTTGCACCCACAAAAATTAGCTCTTTTAAGATCAAGCTATAGTTACGGGATTATTTCTGTGGCTGGTGCTCCAAACAGAATCCTGGATTTGAATATAAATATTTATCAATTCAAAGAGGATGTGTAAAATAAACAGCCTAGAAAATGAGATGCTTTTTGCTTTTTTATTATGCCATTTGATAACACTGTAAAAGAATTACTGTACGCTTCTCCAGCTAAAAAACTCTCCATTTCAGAAGCGCAAGCTGATTTTATTTTGATCTATTGTAATAATAAAAGAACAATTATCTCTTTCCTAGAAGCTTCAAGCCTAAATCACCTCACGTGCTTAATTCAGGATGCTGTGAAAAACCACAGCATTAAGCAAGGGCCATCTCACATTGCTCCAGTCGAGCACCAAAGGGTATAAAACCAACAAGACATTTAAAAACCTGGACTTATTTGTGGCTGTTATTTGAGGGCCATAAGGGTAACTGAAACCGTAGAAGGGAAAAGTACTTTACCTATGATAAGATCCTGCACCAGCATCTCCATCCCACCCGAGCCGAGAGATGGAGGAAGGGCTGAGAGCTGGGGTTTTGGGAGGCGAGCGCTGCCCGGTAAAAGGCCAATCTGCCTGAGCTAAACAAAAGAAATATGCTTTACGGGGGAAAAGCTGATAAGTCATCTAAAAAAAAAAAAAAGCGTGCTCTCGTATTGCCCAGTACCTGGGACTGACACAATCGCCCAGTGTGCTGATGCTAAAGAAGTCAGATAATTTTAAAAACCACCATTACTTCACTATCCATGGGCTTTGAACTTCGAAAGAAAAAGAAATAAAAATCTGCTTTTTACTTCGAAAGAAAAAGAAATAAAAATCTGCTTTTGTGGCTCTATCATAAATGACAAGCAAAAAAAAAAGTTTCCTCCCACTTTATCGGGACTTCACTTGATTAGAGCACGTATATAAACCATTAAACTTATCCTTAACTTGCAAACTGATTAAGCTCATGTGCTAAGGTGCCACGGAAGCAAATGGGGAGCCAAAAGGCAGACGGCCAAGTAGGTTTTAACGCCCCATGGTCCCGCTTGCCAGGTGGCATCTCTGTAGCGCTGCTCCATGGCACGAGGTCCTGCCTGTAGATAAACTGCAGGAAGCGTTTTCTCCACTCTATAAATTATCCCTCCTATAAAAAAAGATTAAGCCAGGTTGCATGTGCATGCCCCCGGCACTTCGGCTAAGCCAAAGTGTGTCTTTTCCATGGATTTAGAAATAGGAGAGCCGACTACACATCCTCTCTCTGAGCCAAAACCACTGTCTTTATCAGGAGCTAAGCAGGAACATGGATCTGGCCCATTTTAGTTACCCATACAGATATAGCCAAATGTATCTGAAGCTGCTAAACAACAGTTTCAAAACAAATACAGGAAAAATCAAAAGCAAAGATAAATAGAAGCATTTCCATTCGTCTAACTGCTTTGGTCCCAGCAAATACCTCTGGCTTACTCTGAATCACTTACCCCCAAAAGTGGAGACTTGTGACTCCGACGTCAGCATCCTTCGTCACCCACACATTTAACACTAGAATTGCATAATAAAGTTTTTATTCAGCCTAGGTGAATTATTCCCAAATCCATGCCCATAAACTAATTTCCATTGTTCGGCCACACATGCGTGTTGCTGCTGGAGCCCTTGTCTCGTGCTTTGCAGAAGGGATAAAAGGGAACCACAGCTCCAAAGCCTTCTCTTAGGACTCACTTCCCAACCATCCCGGGGAGCGCCCTGGGGTCAGCGTGGTCCAGGGACGTGGGCAACTAGCAAAGCAGCCAGACAGCAGACATTTCTCTCCCAAGACACTAAAACCTGTCTAATTTTATCTCCCAAAATTTAAAGCAGACTTTCTGCCAGTGTTCCCATGTCTGCCTTCCTGTCTTCCTCCCTCCTTGCCCATGGGGTTTTCTTCTAAAGCCAAATCTTTCAGCCTGGAGAAGAGAAGGCTCTGGGGAGACCTTCCAGCCCCTTCCAGGCCCTAAAGGGGCTGCAGGAAAGCTGGGGAGGGACTCTGGAGCAGGGAGGGCAGCCAGAGGACGAGGGGGAAGGGTTTTCCACTGAAAGAGGGAAGATTTAGATGAGATGTGAGGAAGAAGTTGTTTGCTGTGAGGGCGGTGAGCCCCTGGCCCAGGTTGCCCAGAGAAGCTGTGGCTGCCCCATCCCTGGAGGGGTTCAAGGCCAGGTTGGACGGGGCTTGGAGCAACCTGGGCTGGTGGGAGGTGTCCCTGCCCAGGGCAGGGCGGTGGAACGAGATGATCCTTAAGGTCCCTTCCAACCTAAACCATTCTATGATTCAATGATTCATAACTTTGTGCCCTGGGCTCATCTTGCAGTGAGGTCCAAGCCCAGATTCCCAATGCCGCACAGAAGTTAAGCTGCAGCTCCCATGTGTTTTCACTCTCTCCTTCAGAGTCCTCTAAAATCCCTGTGTTTTCATTGCCAGTTTCATGCTTCTCCACTTCCCAGCAGGTCCCTTCCTTTCTCCTTCCCCTGGAAAGGTCCGGCAGAAACATTTCTCCAACAGGTTTTGAAACCACATCTCTTCCCTTGTTTGTGTTACTCTCTTCCTTTTGTGTTTTTTGCTTTTTCAGAGCCATTACCTCAGCCCATTCATTCCCCCGAGATCTGCTTTGTCCCTCGGGGCTCGCAAGTCAGCCGCTTTGCACCATGCTGTCAATTTATTTGCATGCTCCTCATTTCAAAACAGAGGCCACATTAAATTTGACGAGACTACACAAATGCTTACATTTCAGCACACACCTCGTTAGACTGAGACTGAATGTACCGTCCTTACGAGAAATTCAAGGAACAAAAAGCCCATGCAGTCACACTCCATGTCTCCAGCTGGGGTGGGGGAGAGAAAAGTATATACACATGCATATTTTGAACTAAATGTATATTAAGAACAGTACTTTCAATAAAACAAATTCTCAACCGTTCTTTTTCTTCCACGATAAGATGAATAAGCTCAAAAGGGAAGGAGTGTGATTAAATGGAAAACCCGAAGAGGAGAATAGACAGGAATTGTGTGCAGCTGGGAAGGAAAAACTTTGCAGCAGTAATTAATATGGAAATAATCTTCACCCACTCTGAAGGAAGCGTGACATATGTTAAGGTCATTCCAACTCAGAAAATCTTTTCTAAGCTGAATGCGTAAAGGAGGATGATTTAAATTAAGAGGTACAAATACCCTCGGCTACCCAGGCTGCTCAACGGTGACCGCAATTTCAAGCACAGGCCAAAGGAGAAGAGAGCACATCGCCCAAAGTACAGGCTGACCCAACAGCAGCCTCTCGAGAAGGACAACAGAAAGGCTGCTCCTTCAAAGTCCTATCTGTCAACACAAAGGTGGAGATGGGGAACTGTGACAACAGTAATTCCTTCTCAGATATTACTCTCTTAAAGTATATTTAGGAAGAGCACAGAGGAGTTGTAGTAATTAAACAGTACATTAATAGCAGGCTGGCAATAGCAACTCTCCTCGTTGACTTCCAGCCACCATCACCGAGGGCACAGACAAAGCCACTTGACTCGCACAAGTCCGTCTGTCCTCCTGGTGATTCCAGCACAACCCCGTTTTCTTCCTGGCAATGACAAACTCTGTCTGCCTCCATCAGCAGGCTGAAAACGGAATTTCCTATGCCAGTCACACCTGCAAAAATATATTCAACATGACAGAGCTAATCAATGACAATACTGCGGAGACAGTTGAACAGCACTTCCGCAGAGATCGGCCCCGGTTTGTAAAAACTCAGGGCCACAAATAATTCATCGCCCCTTTATTAAATAATTAGATATTAACAGAGAACCACTGATTAGACTGTACTGATATCATAGTGTATATTTTCCTCTCTTGACTTTGTCACCGAGGTCACCATACAACCCAAAGCCGAGGAGAGTAGAGGGAGACAGTGTATGGGCATGGCTATATAGAGAAGCCTTTCATTAACCTTGCTGATCCCCCATAATTTCATATGTCAGCAGCTAATCAAGGACTCACTGACATCATCAAGGGATAGGGAGAAAAGATCTCCCGAGGGACCGATCACTTCTCACAGGAGAAAGTCTATACTTATAACCGGGAGGTTACATGTATTTTGCAAATAAATAAAGTGTTCTTGCATTATTTTTAATTAGTGTTGAAATACATGTTTCTACTGTTGGTGACAATGATTTATTTTCAGCGTGATGGAGATCGCAGTTAAAGGAGTCTGTCCTTGACAGTCCACTCGTTTCAGACTGTCCAGCTGTTGTACTCGGTCACTTAAGAAACATCAGCAAAATCATCTTCTTACTGACTCTTAGTCCCCAGTTTCACTAATGTCATTGGTTTCCCAGCCAGAAGAGGAAATACAAGGGACACTGCGTTCTTTGTACAGAGTTGGATTTTAATCATTTTGTATTTACTTAATACTTTTATCCCAAAAGATTTTGTAAATCTAATCAACGCAGCACTTAATTCATCTACAGCCAACATAAAGCCTCCTCTTAAGCAGGATATAGCTGCCTCTTTAACAGCGCACCATGGTACCAAAAGGCCAGTGCAGATGGGGGGGTCCCCCACATCAGCATGGGCTCTGCAGAGCTAAGGATGCTGGCCAGGGGCCGGGGGATTTTATGCCTGAATTGCAAGAAGACGTCGTGGGATCTGCAGGGATGACGGATGGTCAAACGTAGCCCAGGTAATTCAAAATGTTTCCCAAAGCAATGCATTTTCCCGCACCCTGCCTGAGCGCCAAGGGACAAGTCCTGCATTGGTGCTGCCGAATGTCCCTGCCTCTGCTGACCAGGAGTGGTGGCTCATTTGTCTGCCACTCCAGCCTAGACCCTGCTCTATATATGATCCTATGAGATCACAGCCTGGACTGCTGCAGTTGCAGGGGTATTTCCAGTACATGGTGTGGATGGAGAATATCGTACGGTTCATTAATATTAACAGAAGGCACTTGCTAACAAGGAAGAGGTAGGCAGCATAGAAAGAGGTCCCTCACACCCCCAGAAACCAAGCCATGAAACCTTGCATCACTTTCCATGGCCTTATATTTTATATTTGTAAACAGGCAGCCTACCTGTGTAGTCTTTCTATGGTGTATTGTACTCGTATAAATTTAACAAAACCGACCCATTTGGAGAGCCAAATGGCATTGTCCCTCGCACTGTGCTAAGGACACGCCTCACACCTCCTGTGACAACAGTCACTTGCTATAGCATCCTCAAGCCTGGCTCGGTATCACGTTGCACGGCCATAAGGCAACTAACTCAACCAAAAATAATAATTAAAAAAATGTGTTCCTTGGCCATCATCACCCTATGGAATGATGGATTTGTGCAACTGGACAAAGGAACCTTCACACAAAGGACAAGGGAAGAGTTGCTTATTGGATAAGGAAGATGCCGAACACCCTAAATCCCTAATGACTACGCATGAGCTGAATGCCCAGCGTCTATGTGGCTGTATCTATATCTCTACATCCATCGACCATCCAGCAGGAGACATGTCATGTCCACGTTGTTCTGCATATGGGAAAACTTGCCCTGCTCCAATAAGACATTATACATGTATAACTAATACATCACCATCAACAACCTAAATAAAGGTTTTCTGCAAAACCAGGTTAGCTTGAATGTAGAAGGACACCTTGTCTCCAAAAAGGGTATACAAAACATAATTAGAGTAGAGCTTCACGACAGTTAAAGTGCAGAAGAACCTCACATTGCAGTCTTTCAAAATCATCTATACAGAACGGGAAAACAGGTATTTCTGCCTTAACAGCAAGATTTCCCCTGCGCTGAAAGAGAATTTTGAGGAAATACATATGCAAACAAGAGATCATGACATGTTTTTTAAAAAGCATGTTAAAAATAGGATTATCTAAACAAATCATTTGGGGGTGGGGGGGGTGGATATTACTTAGAATATTCTACTTAGAACAGGAATTTTTTTCTACTGCAATAGATTCTTCCCTTCAAGTTAGCAGACTTTACAGATTAGGTCAATATTCAGGTTTTTTTCAGATTTTGGGAGGGTTGAAAGCTAAAAAAATGTACTCAGGAGAGGAAGACAGCGTACTTCATTTTACTCAACTCTTGCTTAACAGTAATAAACTAAGGACATCCCAAATCACTGAAACAGGTAACTCTTAAGGACATGCTCAGGTGATCAAAAAACCAGTAACATGACACATATCTACTTATATTGAACAAAAATCTTCCAGCAGTGGTAGGACTGGAAAACAACAGCATTCTAAAATGTTGCATTTTTTTAAAAGATTTGCACTCTTTTTCCCGGCTGCAATCATATATATACACACATATATTCCCCAAACTCCATTTCTGATTAGCACCTCTTCTCTTCTTGGCACTGGCAGACGACTCTGCACCTACAGATTTCACAGATCTCGGCAACCAGTCCTCATCTATAATTTAAAAGGTTGGAATTACAGAATTGCTTCTTGTAATCTTCATTCTGCTTCTTCTGTTTTGTTGACTACAAATATTTTAATTGCTAGGGAACTGTGCCTGATATGCTACATTCCTAGTTCGAATCATGACCATATGCATTATAATACAAAGCAATTAATAGCAGCAGATCCAGGAAATTGCCACTTGCGATCAGCTGCCTGCCAACACATTATAACCACACCAAAATCAAAGATGAAATAGTATTCGCCTGGTAATGAGAATATTTCCCATTTAGGTTGGTTCAGAGGTTATTCCTTCTTGTTCTTGTGAGGTGGAACATCACTTATTGGGAAACTTTTGCCTCTGCCAGGCAGAGCACCCAAAGGAGACTGAAACCGCAGTTGAACCAAGCCCCAGGTGCAATAAATAAATCTTGATGGATAGGTTTTTTATAGAGCTGAAATAATTACTGGAAAAAACACTATCTAGAGTAAAAACAAAAAACAAAACACAAAAAACCAGCATTATACCTATGGGATAATATTTTAAGAATAAGACCATGACTATGTGGCTACTTAGATGCATGAGAGCTGCAGAATTTTATGCACTTCAGCTTTCTTGACTTTTAATTCCACCTATGTTGCAAAATTGGAATTCAGAATAAACAAAACAAAACCAAAACAAAGTTGCATTGCTTTAAAATTGAATTCTGACTCTTTTTTTTTTTGCAGCATGTTATTTATTTAGAGTGAGACCTAATTCCTACTCACTAGTGTTGGTTTTCTTACTCACATATAGTTCTCTTGAAAGGTCCATTTACGAATACAAAGCTGAATTTAGCCCAGTTTTTACTTAAATTAAATTGGTATGTAATTGAGAATAAGGATTTTTAAACCCAGGACCGAATAACCCCATTTGCTCCCTCTGACCCGGGTATTATCTTTAGGCATATCACCTAAATAACCTTCAATGATCACATCCTTAAACAAAACTTACACAAAAAGACCAAAAAACAGACCAAAATCCAAAGCCAAGGCAAAAATAGTATTTTCCAAGAGTCATCTTTTCAAGGGGTCCATAAGGGTAAGTGAATTTGCCATTTGCAGAACAAGGTTCCCCAGTGTTCTGGGGTTACCATGGTACAGGAAATTCAGTAAATCTATATATAAACTGGCAGTTCTTAGCATATGCAGAAGGCACATCTGATACTTTCATCGTGGTCCGCAGCCTTGTTATATAGTTTGTTCTACTTGGGATATAACACAATTTCACACCTAAAAATATATACTTTAAGGTACTAAAGGTTAAATATCTGTTCTCCATTCCTACCTACCCTGAAGTTACAAAAAAGCTCCTTTTTTTTTTTATTTGCTGGTATTGCTATCTTAGTCCTGGGAAGAGGATTCAGTCAACCTTCTAATTTTAATTTTCTTGAAGAATCCCCAGAAAGATACGTAAATTGTTTCTTTCAAGATACTGAGCGCTTTGTTTTGCTGCCAAATACCTCACTAGAAGCGAAGCCTAGGCTTCGATACCTTCTGAATGTCAGCACATCTCTGATTTCTAAAATGTATGTTTTAGTCAGTGATACTGTGAGCGAGGAGCCTGTTCCAACTCCGCGATAATGCCGGCATTAATTTTCACTTATAATTGTTTCCTCCTTAAACAGCCCCGCAGAGAGAGACTCGCATCCCTTCATTACACATAACTTATCATGGCATTAAATTTGCCTAAATTGTACTCTAGTGCTGCCATACTGCTGACCCCTAAGTCTGTAAACAAATACATTTGTTCTCCATGTATTTATGTTTTGTCTTCTAAATTGTGAGAAAATGAGCCTAGAATCTTCATATTGTAATTGTATCATCAAAGCCTGTTGAGAATACGATAAAGTAACCAGAAGTGAAATTATCAATAAGAGTCATTTATTTTGCATTTTTATTTTAAAGAATACTTATGAGAATTGTGATAAATTAGCAGTGACAAACTACTTCTTGCAGGCTGATTTTGTGTGGAGAGTTTAATTAAACATTGCAGCTGTTTATCTCTATGGTGATTAAATTTTCATATGTAAATTACATGTATTAAGATCAAGATACTTATGTAAATGTCACTTGCCTTAATGTTTTGTGTTACTGTTATTAACATCTAACCATCAGCTTGTAATCTTCTTGTATTGCATTACGCTGGCATGCACTACATGACTAAAATAAGTAGATTTATATCTTAATAACAAACAAGTTTTTAAGAAGAACATCTTACTATGTAATTGAGATGTAGATAAAAAATAAAAAATAAACCGTCGAGCGTGAACCGCTGTAAATTTGAGAACCTCATTGGTTCGAGCCGCATTCGTTGAATGCCTCCCATCTGTCAGCAAACAAGGCCGTGAATAGAAGTTAACCGGGCAGAGATGGTTTTAGACACAAGGGCCAAGCACAGACCGCAGAGCCAAGTGTGCTACTTACACTGCCGGCAGAGAACAGCAGAATTTCATTGTGTGTACGCGGAGACCAAAACAAATTTTACCTGGATGTCAGGGATCTATACGTCCACTTAGAATAACTCTCCCATCTACCTTGCAGCAACCGAGGGTATAACGTTTTCCTTTGTGTCGTCACTGCCAAATAAAAAGCAGAATACTATTATAGTTCTGATATGAACACTCTCTAAACAACAACAAAAGAGATTTATATTTCAAGAAAAAAATAAACGCTCGAGATCCACCCACATCTATTTCCAACAACCAAAACAAACCCTTAAGAGATCACAAATATATCTTTACCACAGCACTTTAGAAGTCTGGATCTTATAGAGAGTCAACAGAAGCAAATTGCTGGAATTTGCTATTTACTAGATTTCCCACATATTTTTTCTACTTTTGCTGTACCTTATAAGTGTCATTCACTTTGATGATAGAGATTAGTAACAACTTGGAGTGAAGAAATAGGAAGATCTGCCATCTGATCTTCATTATTAGAGAGAGGGAAGTTCTTAATATAAAACCGTACAACTCCAACGCAAGAAAGACTTTTCATTATGCCGGTCATGCTTGGAGCCTACCGAAAGGCAGACACTCATTGATAGCGGGAAATCAAATTCGTCATTTGCAAAAACAAATTAAGAGACCAAATTGCAGCAGGCAATACACAAAATGAGATAAAAGCGGTTAGGATTAATTTCTTTTGAGGAATCTATAGGTTATATGCGATCTCAGAGTTTGCACTTGCTTGTGTGATGGGTAGGAAGAAAATAAAAGATCACTGGGAGGTGGGGGCTTCATTTTCTTACACTGTCATCTAGAAGGCATGCCACTATCAAACGAGAGTACATTATCTCAATGATCTACTCAAAAGCAATGAAACACTTTGAAGATGCCCCAAATAATTGTATGGATGTTCTGATGGGCAAATTGAAGATGAGCATTGTCTAGGGGCTTAGAAGAAGTTCAATAACTCTCTCAGCAACACAATGAGCTTTGAAGAAAGAGCAGTCAGCTAGCTTGGCAGCGTAAGAGATTAGCAGTTATTTTAATGGGTACTGTCCCTCAGTGCTAATAACTTCATCAGATGACAGTCTGACTTTGTACTCATAGGGTCTCACATAGACATCTTCCCCCACAGCTGTAATCTGTAAGAGTCTTAAGTTACATCCCAACCACTCTTTTGGGATTAATTCAATTTATTTACAGAATTTTCTATTTCCAAATTAAAAATACGCAATATATCTCCTTTAAACCTAGTCACACATTTGAACTGTTAGAAAAGCGCTCGTTCCTTTTCCCAGCACCATATTTCAGGTCTTAACAGACGACGTTTGCAAGGTTCAAATTCTCCTAACGTCTTTGTCAATGGTTTGGGTTTGATTGTTCCCAGACATCTCAGCTGCTCTGCTCTACCTCTAATATTATTCCATGAGACCTTCACTTTTTAAGGGCAAGAGATGTAGCATTTTGGAGAGTACCTACCTTCTTTTAAAAAAAAAAAGTGTGGTAAATTCAAGAAAGAGAACAGGTCTAGGAAAATTTAGTGCTGCAAGGTGTTTCACTCACCCTACTCATTCACCCTGGGGACCATCGCAAATCTACCCTTACAAATTTCTTTTTCAAATTACAGTAACTCAAATTCTAGCAAGTTTTGGGTGTGGGTTTTTTTTTTTTTCCCCCAATGAAATAAAGTCAGATTACATAAATATCTGGGTTTGCAACTGTTCCTTCCCATGGAAAAGCTGCTGGGGCAGAAAAGTAAATCTTTCCAACTTTTACAGGTAGCCACATCCCCAACTGATTGGAAATAGAGTTCTGCATATCATAACAGCTTGGGGTTAAAAACCTACTGTTTTTAAAACTGCTCCTCAGCAAGGCAATGCTGGTCACAGCAGCTTTTCTCCTGCACTGGGCACACATCTTTGATGAGAAACTGCAACCCTTTACCACCTGAAACAGGATAGCGTTTTTGCAGGAGCTGAAAGACCTAACACAGAGAAGCAAAACTGCCGGCATGCTCAGAGTCATCTTCTTCAGCATCTCCTTTCTGCAGTGGATTTCTTGGACAACGAATTCCAAGCGTAAAGTGAAGGACACTTTTCTTGGACATTTTCATTTCTTGGACAACAAAACCCACCGTAAGTGAAGAATTTGTCCTTGCATGCATAAATGGATTAGTTTTCTACTGCTAAGATGTTTGCAGCAGCTCAGTCCGGAGCGTCTCTGTTTATCACCATTAAAACCACCACGGTATAAAAAAAATGGAGTGTGGGACCGTAAAAAGACAGAGAAAAGAGGACCAGGATAATTGTAAGGGAGAGAGCTTGTACTTCTTCACACAAATCTCACTAATCATCGATAATCAGGGAGAAAGAGTGAAATACTGTTTATAGGGGGTTTGTAAATTACTACATTATCATAAAAATTGCCCGAATCTCTCGGCAGCTCTTAAACACGGACAGATCATGATGAAGTTCACCAAGAGCCATTTTTCTCAACAAGAAAACCTTCTTGTGCTATTTAAGTTTAGTTTGCCATAAAACTTCCTATATTCACTGGCTGACTGTCTACTGAAAATAATAACCCTGAATAATGATCATAGCCAGGATAGTTGGCAGCAGATCCACTACAATTACCAAAAGTTAATTAGAATTATTAAAATAACAAACACAAGGCCACCGATATTATACATCTACATTTAATAATGGAATCCAACAGTGCATCTGATTCATGAACTACATTATATTATTTTAAAGCCTTTTCTTTCTTACCAAATTAAATATTGATGGATTATCCTCTCTGAATCAGTTGGTGGATTGAATTCTATTTACACAGGCCCTAAAAATTAAGCTATGGAGCAGAACTATATAATAACTCGCATTTCTTTTTTGCGTGTTGTTTCCCTATACACGATATTACGTTTGAAAAACGAAATTCCAGATTTAAAAACAACCGGTCAAACAATTTCATCAAACACAGTTTCACCTCCTATCGCTGATTTAATATAAATTTAAGGGCGTGCTTAAATAAACTTCAAGTTGTCAACATCTTTGCACCCACGCGAACCCTAATAATTTTAGCATGCTGTATGTACGCACAAGCTCTCACAGCTTTGATTTTCACGAGCGTTACAACAGCTCTCTGCTCTCAGAAATGCTTCTCCGTGCCCCTCCTGCCTCCTTCCTTCACACTACGATTATTTTAATCGGACAACTCAGAGCAGATGTAACACGTGTTTACTTCACTTCTGCGTGTGCATAGTATTGTGAAGAACCTCGCTTTATTTTTAGATCCTAAACTGAATTATGCGGCACATGGTATTAGAGGAGAAATTTTAAGCTTTCGTAGTGGCAAATTTGAAGAGGAGCTGCTGACACATATAATGCGGCTTTACACAGGCAAGCATTGTCAAGGCCATGCATAGTCATATTTTCTGTTATCTTTTTTAGCGAAATCAAGACCATTTCAGGTCAACTCTTCTCCTCAGTCATTTGGCAAAATGCAAACACCAGTTTAACCACCACAACTGAAAAGATACAGAGCCCCCTGAGCTGCTCAGAGGGTTTTCTTTCAAGTCACAAGAAAAAGTGCAATTCTTTCCCTAACCAGCTGTCTTAGCCATCAGCCTTCCCAATTCTTTCATCCTGTATATATAAAAAGAAAATATACAAATAGTCTTAATATTTTAAAGCAAAATATTCCCAAAGGCAATTAGGAACATAAGCAAGAAACCAAATATTGTCCATTTGGATAAAAATAATTACAAGCCAGGTAATGGATCTGCACCTACTCTCCCCTCTGTTAAGTTATCACGCATTTGAATGATATCAATTATGTAAGAAAGATTTGAATGAAATCAATTATTGAAGAAATAAAGAAAAAAGATTTAACAGAAACATTAAAAAACGCTTAAAGGTCTTCAGGATGTAAATTGCTTTTCTGTACTTCACGTAGAAAAGCGAAAGTATGGAAGAGGTAGGAGATGCATCTCCACTATAATCACTTAAAAGTAAAGATTTCCACTTCTTATATAAGTGCCTTCTCTCCAAATTATTTTCAGATACTTAATTATAAGAACTTGCAAGGTTATGAGCCCAAATTTCCCCTGATGCTGAGGAATGTACTGAAGATTTTTAAAAAAAAAAGTAAAGATGACTGTTTTGAAAAATCCTTGTACTAATAACCACGAGTTCAAGTTATAGAGAAACTGTCCTGCAGCAACTGTAGTTTAGGAAAAAGCAGTGAAACATAACCCAGTCATGTCCAGATTTTGACTATAAAGTGTAACAATTTTGTAAAGTACCTTTACACTATGAGCAAAGCCTCGAGCATATGAGTTCGAACATAACCAAATGTATCAAGCACTGCATTTAACGGAGGTACAGAAAAATAGGACGTATATTTTAACTTTTGAGTGACAACGTAGGTCAATTAAAAGCAAAACCAGAAGCACTGAAATAAGATTTGTATAATTTTAATTCCTAATATAGTCTAATCAACCTATCCGCATGGCTGGTAGAACAAAACACACAAGCCAGCTGAGCACCCAAAAAAGCTTCTACACAGATTCTGAGAGGAAATACACACGAGTCTGAGCAATAGGTTGCTCAGAGAGTTCATCAACAACTTATCATAGTGTTATCTGTAAAAGCCCTAAAAAAGGTCAGAGTCTAAACAGCAACTCTCCAAAATGAAGCACATGAAAAAGTATAAGTTTGCAAATAGCAACCTTAAAGCACGGCAATAACATAGGAATAACATGAGGGAGACATCAGGAAGGGATGATGTCCTCGTCCAGCACCAGACACGTGGCTGCCACGGGCACGGACACCCCATCTGTACAAACATGCCTTTGCACCTGGGTGCCAACTCCTCACCATGTACATACGACACCACTAACATGAGTCCAGCTCACCAGAGAACGAAATTTGCCCTTTTTCTCACTCCTCTAGTAAGAATAGGAAGCCATGGAGACTCCCTCACTCATCTCCTTGACCACCTCGACATTGCCTCTCTTCCAATCTGCTCCTTTTTGTTTCCCAGAATATCTAGGGATTTTTACTAATTAAATAATTTCACACTGTATTATCTATGGTTAACAAGAAACCAAGCTTTACTAATTTGATCTCCATATGTCTAGCACCATTTATTCATGCTGTAGCACCATCTCTGAACACAGATTTCAATTGACCTCTTGGTCTCTGCTCTAAAGCTTTCACAACACCCACAGCTAGCAAAAGTCAAAGGAGTTGAACACAACCCAGCGAAGCCAGTATCAGGAGCTAGCTAAATATCTAGCTGAATTGCAGATTGATTAGCTAGTTGCGGGGTGTGTGTGTCGGGGGGGTGTTATAAATTTACATAAATTTTCAAGGAAGCTTGTCCTTCAAGTGGGGCACTGGAAAAGGAGCAATTTTGGAACTTCTTTCTCCTGCCTTTTCCTCTCTCTCTCTTCCATCCTCTCCATTGCTCTTTCCCGGTTTCAAAACTTGGCCATTGTTGGCGATCACTTGTTTTGGCTTTTATTATTGTGAAAACACCTTTTTTATTTCCATGCCATTGTGAATTTTATACTTTTCCCACGCTATATGTGCAGCACCCCCTCCTCTGTACGGCATGAGGATGTGTATATCCAGCCTGGGCTCCCCCGCACGCAGAGAACAACCCAATTCATTTCGCTTTTGCCTCGAGTGGACACGTGGATACCCTTCCCCTTGTTTTTAAAACTTCCCTTCCTAAATTTCAAGTGGTGGTGATAGTTTTGGTATCATCATTCCCTGAGGATGCTAAACTTAATTATATTGGTTTTACTTATCTCTAATTAAAATAGCCATTTTCCATTTCCAAGAGAGCTGTTTTCTCTTGGAAAACAATTTAACGATACTTGAAATTTGTCCAAACCGTGTTTGGGGCATCATGGTTTAAAACAGTTGAGAAGTTTTAGAAGTTGGATCTCTTATTAAATCCTGCACAGTGGGTTTTTTGAAGACCTAAAATAAGCCGATGAAACCTTAAGGGGTGTGTGTTGTTTTTAACATTGATTTCCACTGCTACGGCTGAGTCAAAAGGAGTTTTGTCACTGACTCAGATGCTTTCATGAAGCCAGGCCTTCGTGTACCAGTTACTAAATCGAAATTCCACCCAACAGAAGTGTGAAAATATTTATCAGCACCTCCTCTCGCCCAGAAGGAAAACAAAATGACTAGATTAGAGGAGAGTGAAAGACAGAGCATTAGTCCCCTGTGCTGCCAGTGCCCCCAGATTTCTGCCAACACATGTCACTCCCAACCGGAGCAACCTCACGCTCTCTTATTTAATCAGCCCATTTCCAAATTCTTGAAAAAAAAAAAAACAAATGAAGTTAAATAACAAATAGCATAAATATTTTAATAGGCCTTCACATTACCAACTGCCAGACCAGCTGTCTAAATTGCAAGAGTTTTGGTGGCTTTTTTTTTTTTATAAACCAAAAACACATACGTCTACGCCGTGAAAGGCATCTGTCTCGGGGGTGATCCCTGGCCCTAGGCGGAGCAGCACAGACGGGTCCGGGGGGATGCTTGTCCGCTGAGGGATGCTGGGTCCGTACCAGCATCGCTTCCCCAGCCTCCCTCCGCTCTCACACCAAGAAGGTGAGAGAAGAAAAAGAGTCCTGATCTCAGCATAGCAAGCTCAGCTTCCTTCTCAAATAATTTTCAGCACTACACAGAAAACAACATGGAATAAATCATTATAAAACTGTGTATTTACCTGCAAACCATAAGGCAGCGGGATCTTATGGGGTCAACAAAAAGTAATTCTGCTTATCTTGTTTTGGGAAGTCTTGTTTTGCACAGCCACGCTCCCGAAGAGCATGTTTGGCTTCATCCAGCTAGTATTTTGGGAACGTAATGGCTTTTGTCACAGATGCCCCTTTATTTCAAGGATTTTACAACATGCTATTGGAAAACACGAGGAAGATGACGCTTGGAACACCATACCCCAAAGGCATCAGATCAGGAGGAGGTGAGTTAAGTATCTCCAACTGCATATCTAATGGTATGTTCATAGAAAGGAAGAAAAATGCTTTGAATCTGTAAGTAAAATGCCTCTGATATTGCATAAAAAAAAAATCTTAAGCACTCCCAGTCCGGTCTTTTTTAAGGTGAACATAAATTTAGATATTCAGGAAACTGGAGAAGAAACAGCAATTTCCAAAAAGCAGAAAAGACCTATTTAAAAAAAAAAAAAGACACAAGCTCTTGCTATGAAATATGAAAAATAAAACTCCCTTATGACACTGAAACAGCGAGATCATAAGGACAATTCACTCGTCTCTTTGTGTCTCATGTAGGCTAACCTCCAAGCAAGTTCAGTTTTTAAAGACAGGCATAATGCCCACTGAATGCAAAAGAGAGACACAAACTCACTAGCTGAATGTTAAGGAACAAAAGCTGATTTTTTTTTTTCCATGACAAATGGGAAATCTCAGAGAGGCAGTGCAAGAGCAGCATTGCACGCTTGACTAGATCCAACTTTCATACCATGAAGGTACACATGCATGCCCGTAGCCACAGTTTTCATTCTGAACTTTTTATTAGATTAAATAATAAATAGACCAAAGATATATACTGAATTCATTTAATTAGCAGTCACTAAGGGACAGAAGTTGATTGTGAAATTTTGTACTACTGTGAAGATACTGATTTTAATTAGGAACACTGATTTTCTTGTAGCACCATACTAGTAACGTGCCCTCTATTTTCTACAACTTTAAGTACAAAACTTATGTGGAGCCTCAGGAATAGTTTACATTCAGCTAAAAAGATTTTGTCAAAACGCCTTACCCTCAGCGTTCTGTATAATACTACCACTATTTTATTTATGATTTTCCTGCTCGGCTAAATTACTCCCCAGTCTGTGAGTAAAGCACCGCACTAATAACCATTCTGAACATCGAGTCCACAGTAGCAAAACCTCCAGCAGCTTAATGCAGTGAGATTGTTCATCTTTAATAAGACCTTTACAGGCAGGTTTGCGCTTCTTTCTCAAACGCAACTGATGGATGATACGAGTCCAACAGAACAACGCAGGAGTTCAACAATATTGCTCTCTTTTTCAGCCTCTCGAGCAATGGACAATGTTCCTGCATGGGTGTGTTAAAACTCTTATTATGGTTAAAAAAAAAAAGAACAATTTGGGGGTTTCTTTCGAGAGGAAGCAGGAGACGAGGTTTGTGTGACGCCACCACACGAGGGAGCCATCTCCTCAAAAATTCCCAGGTTTAGAGACGTTGAAACCAGAGCAAGCCCAACCCTGCAGGTCCTTGGAGACTGCGAGGGGCCCCTGGTCCCTGGCCAGCATCGCAAACCCCAGATCAACCCAATCAAGCCTTCAGGAAAGCCACAGAAAGATGAAATCCCCAGACGGGGAGACAAAATCCCTTTTTTTTTTTTTTGCTATTCTCATTTAACACAAGTGAACGCAGAGAAAGCTTATAGTAACAATCATAACAGTGAGATGCATTATTTCTGCCCGAAAAGCAAGCTCAAGACGATAATAACAGTGATGAAATTCAGAGGCAGTGTATGGCAGAGAGTAAGACAAATCTGACCCTGGAAATCTGGGATGAAAACTTTTATATTTTGCCCCATAAATTGTGCCGCCGCAGCCGGTGCCCCCTTGGCAAGGCAGCTGGCTGGCAGCTTTCCCTTGCCTTCACCTCCCACCGCTGCCCGGCCTCCAGCATCTCTGCCATCGCTGCATTTTTACCTTTATTTTTTAAGTATTCACACCGAAGTGCTTTAACGGCACGGCCCGAATCTCCCCCCCCACCCTATTACTGACATAATTGATTACCAAGGAGGTGCTAAAGCGGGCAAGGCGGCGTTTCACTCCAAGTCACACAAAGTTTGTATGCATATAGAAACATTTGAAATATTTAAATCACAAATTTAAATGACTCAAATTGAGCTTGCTTTGGTATCTTAATCCTCCCCTCACTGCTGCTGTCACGTGCGCTGAATATGACTGGGTTCCCGTGGAGAAGGTGTAATTACAGACTATAACATACCATGTGCAGAGAAGGGAGCTGGATGAAGTTCGCACAGCCTTAAATCCGGTCCTTCCTGCTTTCAAATGCTTAATTTGAAACCCAAATAACAGTACTTTCCTGCAATCTGCCTCTGTTCCCATTGCAGAAGACCCCATGACCAACTTCTGAACAACTACCCACCACTGCCGCCACACAGACGGCTAACCTTCATCAAAAGTCACAGAAAGAAAAGGTCCAGTTGGCAAGTCCCGATGGACACAATGGGGCCCAGAGAGGCAGCTCCTCCCCAGTTTGCGGGCATCCCCTTTCCAAACATCAGAGACCCGAGGCCAAAGAGGCAAGACCCAGAAACCGGTCTGAATCCCCATCACGGAAGGTGCTGCCATGGTCCATCCTGGTTGCCTTCAGAGAAATTAAAGTTATACATTGGAAGCATTTTGAAAGAGAAAACCATCAGGAAGTAAATGTATAATTTGTCAAGAGTCTTCTTGAAACATCAAAACGCAAGGATGTTTCTCCTACCTTATATTACTTCATAGTGACTTCAACGAACTTTACATGCTTTGCAAACTTTAAGTCTAACAATTAGCTTAAAGAAGGTGTCTTTGCGCGGTAAGCCAAAATATTAGGGAACACTATTACATCTCTGTCCTCAGTCTCTCACTGCTTGTAAAACCATATCATCCAGAAGCTTAAAGACAAAACTTCAGAGACACAACTTCCACCCACACCAAATTCAGCTGCTCCCTTATTTAAATCTGTGTACACAACCGCGTATCGTGTAACAGGAGGGTGGCAGAACGGTGGAGCACCACACTCTTCTACCTACTAATTACCATTAAACGGGAAAAGATTTGACAGTATACACTGTATACGTCTCAGAAGAGGTTTCATTTTCTTTCTTTACTTTTATTAACTAACTTGGTCTATAATTAAAAGAACAGCTTGAATCCTTGTGAGAAAGCGACAGGACTGCTTAACTCCTCGCTTTTTCGCTGACGCGCTGCATGCATTGTACCGTGCATGATCATATCGCTACATTTTCTAATTAATAAAGAATGAAAGAGCATCTCAGCTGGGCTCAGCAGTGAGAAATCCTGCATTTCTCCTCTGCTTTATCCACAAATCTGGTGCTGTGGCCTTCCCCCAGTATGCACACAGCCAGCAGACTTGGCAACGGGACTTTGGTACCTCCAGGCAGAGCTTGGGCAAGCCAAGGATGCCTTCACAGGAGCAGTGCTGCAGGTCTCCAGACATTTAGGTGTTTATGTGAGTTAAACGCCTTGTGAAGCCAGCACTTGCACAAACGTGAGGTAATGGAAAGCAAAGCTTTCCTGAGATCAACTAGGCTCCTTTCCTCCACACACACACGTTTAGTTATAGCGGTTGGGTCAAGCCGTCAGTGCCTCGCGCTCTTTTTCTCCCCATGCATGATATGGAAAAAGTAAAGACTCAACATAGAATCACCCTCTTGGCTTCCTAGAAGATGTACCTTTCGTTTTTCTAAATTAGCCATTAAATACATTGTCCTCATCTCACCAGTCTCTACCTCTAATGGCAGACTCTCGGTCTCAGGATGCAATGGGAGCTTTGCAGGAAGCTTTCATAGTGCTGCCCATCCTTGACCGCATCCCCTGGGAGAGGATGCTGCTCACACCATCACACCGAATTCCTGTGGTTTCATCCCAAGTAAGAGTTATTTGCAAACTCTTCCTTGGATGCAAACAGGGAACCGAGCCGATTTATACACACCTGTAGGTATGTACATATGCGCACAAATCACATGCTGTATTTTACCTTGCTTTAATCTTCATCTCGGTCTATTAATTCAACATGTGGTGTCAGGATGGGACTACCAGGGGGAGGATGGGCACGCTGAAGTCCCAGCAATGCCTCACCACACTCCCATTGTAGGCAACACATCATAAATCGAAATGTCATAAACTGATGACAAACTCCCATCGCTACCTGGAACTGCCTTCCAAAAGCAAGAGTGGAATGAATGAGCGAAGCAGCCTTCGTTAATTCATGCACTTACATACTGTCAAAAATGATGTAGTTGATGTTTCCATTCATCTAAATTTGCCTGGCAATAAGTCAGGCTGCCCACAGAATTTTCTATTAACAATTACACATGCACGGCAGCAATTATGGCTTTGCCCACACTATTCACCTAGTCCTGGATAGTGCCAAAACAACTCGCTGTGTATATACATAAACATCCATTTTCCAGCACAGCATTAAATGTCATCACTTTATCCTGAAATCACTACTAAAAATAAATGTTTAGGGTCATCCAATCTGCTCTTGCATCTCATGTACTTTAGGTAGCTCGCTCTGCTTCAGGAAAAATGGAAGTAGGTCTAACAGACCTCAGGGTGAGGAATCCTTTCTTAATTTCATCCTGTTACTCCTGAAGTCCCTCTCCTCTCCCACACAGACTAGCCAAGTATTTGTCTAAATATTTGCTTCGCGTAAGGCCTACGAATTCATATCTAACACCTAGGAACAGGAAGCCAAGGTTGGGGAACTCTCAGGTAATTGCTAAACACCAGTGAAACCTATCTTTCGCAACAAGGCTAGTGATGTAGATACTTAACTACCAATTAAAAGTTTCCAGAAATTTCATTTACACTTGTTTTTCCAGGACTCATGTTTGTCCGGGAGCTAAAAATAAGTGGATTTGTTGACATTCATAGATAATGACTGCTTGAGTGAACAGAATTTCAGATCTGAAATATCTTGATTTTACGGAGAGGATCCCAGTACCATAACCTGGCATCACTGACAGGGATTTATCATTTATCTATCAGAAACAAAAATTACATTTTGAAAAATAAACAGAAAGAAAACAAAAAAGTAGCCCATCCTAAAGGACACAATCACAAACAGCATTTCATTGTTCAATTTTTAATAAAAAAAAATCCTTTTCCTAAAGGATTGTGATTGCAGGACATTCTGCACAGTATTCAGAGAAGCATCATTTATCTTTAGGTCAATTGGGTTTTTACATCTCTGAAGACACCACACCAAGAGGGGGCGGGGGGGGGAACTAGTCGTGAAACATCATCATTCATGGGCAAGAACATAATTTTCTAGATACCTAAAATGTTCTTTTAAATCATTTATTTTCCCCTACTGATGTAGTTGCCAGGTCTTCCTTCTCTTTAGGAAAGATTGCCTTCTACATCAGCAATTAATTTGGCCTTGTCTCCATCCACCGCAAAAAGAAAACAAACTCATGGTAACAAAAATATTTCCTGATCCAAAATTAATGCTTTTACCCTGGAAAGAAAGTAAATATTGGTTTGCACAGAAGCCACTGCAGGCTGGACATGAGCAACCAATGTCCTGATGCAATGCGGTGACTTGCACAGCGACAAATGTCATGCAGATAAACGCTAATTATGGTTATATTGGACTTTAAGGGAAAGCGTTCGGCACAATCACTGCACTGCTGCAGCTCAGATTAAAAGTTGTTCCTCTTAATCAACCAATTCTGCTACTTCCAAAGATGACCTTTTGGGAGAATATTTTTTTTTTTTTTTATTAATTGCTGTCTGAATAGCCTGCTTAGAAAATAAAAGACAAACAACTCTTCCCTCTCCCTCTAACAATTAGCAGAGATGATAAAGCTCAAATTTCTAACTTAGTTAAATTAGCATGTCAAAAACCAATCTTTTCCCTGGTAATTTCAATACACTGAATGTCACAGAAAGGCCAAGTGACAGATTGCTGCATCTCAGTCAGAACACTCATCCTACTAAAAACGTAATCACTGATGTTCAGATTTCATTTGACTATGCACTGTACAGTATTTGCTTTGTGGGGAGCCTTTGGCATCTTCTTTTCCCTCCTCTCATACAATAAAAAAAAATTAATTAATGTTGCATACTGGGTTCTGAGATAATTTTTGAGATTTACACGAACAGGTAAGCCTAAAACCATGATACTTTAATTCTGAGTTCAGATTTTACACTGATTAACACCGAGGTCAGTATTATTACTGAGTAATACTGAATTCCTATTCTGTAACACTGGTGAGAACTGGAAGTATGTTTCCAATTCATACTCTGGAGACTACAAAGTCCATCAAAAATAAATTAAAATCCTTTACCAATCGTTATCGTGCCCCATGTTTAATCCCATTCCTACAACTGCCTGAACTTCATTATCGCAGCATGAATAGGCTCCAGTTGTAAGCTGAATTTCAGGGCTCTGTCATCTTTATTGTGCCCCATCTTCCAGCAAGCTTTTCTTGCATCTATTTGTTACAAATGATTTTGTTGTACAGGAAATGTATTTGTCTTCTTTTCCAAGAATGGTTTCATAACCTCACTATGTTCCAAAGCTAAATAACACATATGGTTCATGTTTAACAACCTCCATTTGGTGCTTCATATGTGTACTTTTCCTTTCTGCTTCCAAGTGTATGGCTGCAGAGCACTGAGGATCAGGCACCAGCGTGGGTGAACGCTCTCTGAAAAGGCTTTCTTTCCAATTGTCAGACAGCAATCGACTGAAATCAGGGGAAAAAAATGATTTTTCTGACAGCCTTTGATAAGTCATTGGCTCAAAAACTCTTTCTGTTCAAAGTCTCCTATGTCTATCAGATATTCAGTGAGGCATATGGCATCTTCTTGATGCTATACCCATTATTGATATGAAATGGTAACCTCTTATGTTCTTGAACAAGCCTCCCACAGTTCTGCCCGCGCTTTTACTTGCTGTAACACGCAGCCTCCTCCAACCAGTCTGTGCAAACAGCCCCGAGGTCGCCCTCCTCGGCCATGCACTCTGGTGTCTGCCATTTTAATTTGCACTTCAGGTGTGCGGAAAGCTGGATAAACAATTGACTTTCGCCCAAACTGAAGGTATTCCAGCTGAAGGTACTGTCGACACCCAAGTGGCAGAGGTAGAAAAAGGAGCTGCGACGGAGGACGAGGAGTTACAACAGTGAGAACGTAAGACGTGGTCTTTTATGCAACACCTGGTTCTAACTGTTCTTAATATTTACATTAAAATACAGGTCAGCTGAAATGATGGGCAGCAGATCAATCCCTCAATGAAGCGCTAATTGCACGTCGGAACCTGTACATGGGAATGGGGCACGGTCAAATTATCCCTCTTCAGGCTCTGTTTTACACGTGTCTTATCTTTCCCAGTTTCCCTATAAGACCTGGCATACCCACACAACCTCACCAGAAAACTAATTAAGCCGTAAGATGAATCCTGGATGGAGCCGTATTAGACAGGACCACTTCCAGCCCCTAGACACCAATGTATGAAATAGCATCGGAAACATGCGTTTTTCATTACAGCCCTTGTTAATAGCCTAAGGAAGTGCCTCCTGCAACATATCAGATCATAAGTTGTAATGAGCATTTTAATTAATACTATCCCACGCCAGGGAAAAATATTATATGTAAATTCAATAAGTTACTTGCACTGGGGAATCGTGTCTGTCTGTTCACTGGCAGTGTCAACACAACTTGAAGACCAAAAACGCTGGTGTATCTCAAACACGTTAGTTCCCCAAGCGTGAACATGTATCTGCATCAAAATTTTGAGATACCTTCGCAATCCAGGTCTCCTCATGTATAGTCATTTTTACTCATGTTCACAATAAAAGAGTTCAAGGGGAAATAGAAAAAAAAGAAAAAGCGTGGAGGAATTGCCATAACACCCTAAGATTCATGGAGAAAGGTTCCTAAATAGGTTATTTTACAAGAGGCAGCAGCTGTAAATACATATTAAGTTTCATATCCTTTCTGGATGGGTAGGAAGAACTGCACCTCTAAGTAATATGAAAAACTTTAGTTCATTAAACAAACCTTAAGGGGAAGCGTAAATGAGAAGTGTTTTATATTCAGTGTCATCAATTCAGCTGAAAACATGTTTGTACCACGCCATGAAATGAATGCTTTTTATAGTGCCTTTCCTGCCAACGTTGCCTCATGAACATAATAAAATTAAACATGTAAAACCAACTCTGGAGCTGGCAGTTAGCAAATAAGTTCCAGAGAAACAGTAATACACATTTCTAAACAAGCAGCTCTTCAAATACGAGAAGAAAAAACAGGTAAATTGAGGAAAACACAATGCAGAGGTTGCACTGAATATATACATAGGTCAGAGGAAAGGGAAAGGGGGCCTTCAGCAGAAGAAACTTTCCCCCCAGATGCCAGCCCCTGCAAATAACCACTTTAGTCCCTGGGGTCAGTCTTTCCACATGTACTTCCAAAGCCTCCTGCATTACAGCATTGGCAGCAACACCACAAAAGCAATGAACGTACGGACATTTCTGCACTAGATCCACCCGTGGAAGTCAGTTACCATGGAAGCAAGCCCAACTGGAGCCCCCAGATTCGGCTCCACACCACTGCTGCAGAAGTGACCCTGATGGCCAGAGGTGGGACCCTTGTCCCAAGGGACCACACGCATCCCACTGTGCAGTCAAGGCCATGGCCAAGGGAAGGGCTCAGCCCCCGCTGCTGCTGGCCATGCATGTCTCGCCCGTGATGCAGGGGAGGACCCTGATGCTGAAGCCAAGAAGCCACCCTTGATGTCCCACAGAAATCTGGACATGTTCTCCCCTTGCTGTTTTCTCTTCCTTAGCAAAACAAAGAAGTCTAAAAGGAGGGAGGTGGTTTTGGTTTGGGGTTTTCTGCGGGTGTTTTTGGGCATAGAAAAAGCCCACCCTCCTTCCATCTCCCTACACTCCAGCAACAAACCCTCCGAAGGCGGCAAAGCTTGAAGGACTCTCTCCCCGACTGCCACCCTTTCACATCAGTTGATCTCAAAACAGCTGAAAGGAGGAATATAAAGCGCACAACAAAGACTTCCAAAGTTATGCCACAGTCATCAAATACCAGAAGCGTTTGGAAACCCCTCTTGTGGCCCCGAGTAGGAGCAAACCTCTCCAAATAAGGAAGCATTTCTCCTCCAACGTGCAGAAATTGGCAGCTCCCCTCCCGGAGTTTATGTAAGATTTCTCAAACAGATTAGCCAACAAACAAATGTCAAATAGCCTCCTTTCTGGCTTCGGAGTGAAATCAGCAGGCTTTCATCTGCACAAACAGATTCTGATAAAGATTTCAAGTTGGGACACAAGCTTCCATGTTGCCACGATGGAGTTTAAGGAAATTTCCAAATAGGTTATAATAAGCAACCAGTGATGAATTGATGAGGAATCATCATCCCAAAGCGCCCCCTTCTCACATCCCCATAAGGGTAATGTGCATTTACAGAAAAATGCAGGTTCAGGAGCAAGTTACAGCAACACTGCGTTAAATTGCAACAGGATCAAAAGTAACATGGCATGACAAATATGAAAGACTAGTGGAAAAAAGTTAATATGGAGACAAAATGCTCTAGATGGGTCTCCGAGGGGTCAAATCATAGAATGTGTTTGGTTGGAAGGGACCTTTAAAGGTCATCCAGTCCAACCCCCCTGCAGTCAGCAGGGACATCAACTAGACCAGGTTGCTCAGAGCCTCATCAAGCCTGACCTTGAATGTCTCCAGGGATGGGGCCTCCACCACATCTCTGGGCAACCTGGGCCAGTGTCTCACCACCCTCATTGTAAAGCACTTCTTCCTAACGTCTGATCTAACCCTACCCTGCTCTAGTTTAAAACCATTGCCTCTCAGAAGATTGACTAAGTAAATTCAGCTTCTCTTTCCAGTAAAAGGCTGCAGGACAGCTATTGAAAACTTTTTGGAGAGGGGATCTTAAAACCAGGCTATCCCAGGTGCTGGTTAACCAAGAGATGATATGGCAAGTGCCTAGCAACAAACTTTCCCAATTTTTTTTAACCTCCACCAGCCTCCCACAGAGAATGACAAGGAGTTATTACCTGCTGACAATGAGCTCTTTCTTCTGCTTCTTGTCCCATTAGGCCCTGATCTTTGATGCTTCTGCACAGAAGTTACTTTGAATATCTAAATACTGAAAAGACATGATTGTGTGCACAAAAGGCTCTTCATAGCGGTGAGAATTTGGGGCTACAGAAGACAAAAATCCCAGGATGAGGGATCCGGCTTGTTTTGCCTGTAAAGCGCTCAGCACTCCAGGGATGATGGCACTGAAAAATATAGCTTCAGTTATTTATTAAACTATGTCTATCAGAATTAGAAATGTTTATATGTGCACGCACTTATATACTCTCCGAAATAAATAAGCAGCAGATCACTGATACAGTCCAGTAATAAAAAGAGAGAAATTCCTTCCTTTGAGGCAAAATCCAATTTTGTGGGATTTGAAACCCCACGACATATCTATCGCTTTTTCTCTCAATATACAGAGCAAGTAACAGAGGGGCCAGGCCTGCATCTGTTTCACTGTCAAATCTCAATCCTAGCAAGATATTCACACCAGCCAGCAAATAAAAAAGGTATCGGAGACAATCAGGTGTTTGGAGGCACTGAATAAAACAGGCTTTGATCCATGTTCACAGAAGAAAGGCGAGATGGTCATTTAAAGTGTTTAAAGGGCCTAAATATAGAGAAGCCAAACATCGAGGATAGGTTTAGTTCGTCTTTTTCCACTTAAAAGCTTTTTTCCATGCCATGGATAAAGACAAACACGCAGCTGATGGCAAAAGAGGGCACGGCAGAATACTTCTGGGAAGATGCATGAAAAAGTGGGTTTTTTTCTTATACTGTTTTCTGCAAACTCCGCTCTGGTTTGATCATCCCTTCCACCCGCATGATGTCAGTCCCAAGTTCTTTTATGTGGGCAATTAATAACTCTTATCCACTGCTTGATTTATCTTCCTTTAACGTGTGTAGATCACATGGAGATGAACTGTGTGAATTGTTACCCTGTGGAGCCAAGCGAAGAATTTTGTTTTTACTGTCCTGAAGTTCTTATTTCTTAGCTTGAATAAGAAATACCATATACATACATATATTTCAGGAGGGGCACAAGAAACTTCCTTGCCTAAACACATGCTTTTCTCTTGATTTATTGTTCAGACTTATAAATGTACTCTCTTCAGCGTTTGAGTTACAGGTTATTTTTTTGCCCTGTTAAAAAACAAGGATGAAATATTAACCACAATGCCTTGATTTAAGCTTAATTTTTCTGAGCACCATTTTCTTCCTTGCTTTTCTGCCTCCTGCAAATCAGAGGTTACATGACTAAGTTCTTCCTGCTGCCGCAAACTGATTTTTCGAACACAAGATTTCTCTTGTTTGGTTCATGCATAGAATACCACAAAATCCAATCATACTGTCCGCATTGACTAAATCTTTGTTTAACGCTAAGTACGGAGGCTCAGCATGCCCTTTTCCTCCAGAGCACGCTGGAGACAGCTCTGAGGCAGGCAAACACCGACACGATTCCTCCAAGAAAATTTCTACATCGGCCCCAGAAAAGAGTCACTGAGCAAAGAGGGAATTCCATAGTTCAGAATTCAGCCTTTCAGTTGTATTTTATGAAAAATAAGTTCTTATCCCATATAGCACAGTCATTACATAGCATGGAGGAGTTTTCAGGGCAAAGGTGCCTTTGCTGTACGAGTGGCAAAGGTAAATGTAGGAGAAAACCTCTGACACCTTTTCACTCTCATGACCCTGGACCTTCACCTTTGCCTTCAAGCCCAGGGACAGCTGATTACAGAGGCACAATGCCAAGGACGTCTGAGCAGTATTTCTCCTCACATGGCTGTACATTGACTCTAGTTTATTAAAAGTCATTAATGAATGTGAACTGCAAAACTGGGAAGGTTTCTCTAGCTCAACTTCCAAAACGGAGTTAGGCATCACAAGTTCAAATAAAAACGCAAGAGTAGAAGTCCTACATGAAATTTATCGCTGTCATTCTCTATCTAGACTACAGCAGCTGTAGCCAGCAGCAGTTTCATTCAGATTTATATCCACAAGGCATCACTATTTTGGAGTCACTCTGACATCTTCAGAAGTTTTCATTGTCATTTACTCAGATAAAACTGAGAATGTCGCAAGAGCAAGTCCCTGGGGTCTCTGAAAATATATTATTTTTTTAAGTCGAAGGAGTGGCAGTCGGTCCGTCCATGAGGGTCTGCATTGTCAATAACAGAATGAACTGATCTTCCCAGATCTGCACAAAGCCAAAGCCATCCTTACTAGAAACTCTTTACCATTCCAGGCCAAGTCCTCTCTCAGCAGAGCTTGTGTGGGGGCTGTCAGGTTTAAAAGCCCAAAGCGTTGAGACTAATGCCCGAGTATGGTTTGTGTAGATTTAAGAAAGGTACCAAATTCATACTCACACCTGAAGCAGCTTGTAGTTCTTGAAGGAAACGCACTCAAGTTATTAGTTATACTGAGTTAGATAAACCCCCTTTGGTCGCCAAAGTTGGTCTGTTAGAAGGCAGAAGACAACAGCTTTCAAAAAACCCTCCATGTTGAAGAGAATCTATTCCCTCTGGAGAGGGGGGCGTCTGGTCCACTAGAGATAAAGATATATTTTAATTGCAGTTAACCTTTAGCCTTTCCCAGACTTTATTTTCCATCTAGTCAAACTGACCTGCAATGATTAATAAGCAGTAAAAAAAAAAGAGAACAAAGTACTCAAACTTAAGCCTGCATGTAAAATTAGAGATGGTGGTTGTATCTGTAAACTTAGAAATGAATCTGAGCTCATAGAAATGCCTGTTAATACTCCAATTACAATTTCACAGGAGTAGAAACAGCCAATTGAACATATGCCACAGTGCCTTTCTGTTACGGACACAGCTTCCAACATGAACCTGGATAGACAAATTGTGCAATTACAGCCCATTCAGCAAGCAGGGTTTTCTTTGTGATAATTTCTGTACCAACATACTTTTCAAGGAGTTGGTTTGATGTTTCCCACAGATATTTTTTTTTTTTAAGACAATGCTGAGCAACATGATAATTAACTAAGTATTTAAAAAAAATAATAGAAACTGTGCTAACCAAAGGTACACAGCATGTAAAGCTCTTCTGTGCTACAATAATCTTGCGGCTATATGAGCTAGTGGCTAGTATAAACAGAATGATCCTGATAAACTGAAGAACTGGAGAGAGATTAATTAAATCAGAAACAATACAGACATATTAAAAAGATTTCTAGAGAGAATAAATCAAATCACAAATACATTACTACAGAACCTGGGGTTAGCAATAATATTATTGGAAAGGATCTTTGTATTAGTCTCTCCTTGCTTATTATCGAGGCGATCGTGTGGTTCACATCACTGAAGCATCTGGGTAGCTCCCTGGTAGATTGGTCCTTCCTAATGCCCTTATGCGATGGGGAGAGTAGCATTTGCTCTTTACAGGTGGAAATCAATCAAATGAAGGGTTAAATCACTTGTCCGAAGTTGCAGAGGACCCTGAGAGAGTAGGAAATTCAAAAATGAAATAGCTCCTGCATCCTATTTAGGCAAAGTGCCTGACAGTGCAAATAAACCTTGTAAAATTAGCTTTGCCAATTTGGTTTTGGGTTTGGTTTTTTTTTTTTCCCAAGTTCATGTGTCTGTGTGTCCCCATCCTCAGTTATTCACTTGCAATGACCTTCTCACACAATTTTATGGGAGCAAGTAAAAAATGGCCTAAAAGCCTTACCCTCCATACAAGCAGCAATGTCCTGACTAAATTGTTTTTGTACCCTCCCTGATATTCGACTGACATGTTTTATTGTCGTCATTTTCATGACTAAAACCACCTCAACTTCTCAGCATAAAAAAATCATTTGTCAAGGATTAAAAGCACACAATACCCTGCAAAAAGACCAGAATCCTTCCTAAGCAACAGTAGATCAATGGCTAAGACAGGTACATATCATCAGAACGTCTTAGTTTGAAGTGTTAATTTTGTTTTCAAGTGAAACTCCTGAAAGACTTTCTGACATTCAGAGTGAAAAGATCCCAAGTCAAGACTTTGCTCGGCAATTTCACTCAGCTTGTTTTGTTGTATCAGTTGTTTGTTCAGCATTTATTCCCAGGTTTTGTTTCCATGTCACCTCCATAGCCACTCCGCTGCCCTTGTTTATCACATGGGTTTCTACACGCTCATAATTCTTTGAGCTTCCTTTCGAGTAGCTTGAAAAAAAAAATAATAACTCACAGTATGAGTTCATGAAACAATGCATGAATAAGTCATTTCCTGCTTTAAATACACCTCTGAGTAAATGATCCAGAGACTTTTCAAGAACCATTTACATAACAGTCGCTGATACAGTCGTCATTTTCCTGTCAATCTCAAAATGGCATTTTAAATCACCCCATTTTCCTAAATGAGGTGAGAAAATTTTAAGAGCAGATCTTCCAACTTCTAGAGCTCTTCTTTTAGTTGCAAATCTTTAAACGTTGAATTCTCGTCTTCTTTCTTCATTAGGGGTAGTGCAGAAATGTCAGAAATGCTCTGTATGTATAACCTATAATCCAAATGCAGTAGGGGAGCTACTTCAAGTAGTACATTTTGTTTTACAACTACAAATGCCATAAATTTCAGCAACTGTCAATCCCACTTCACAGTCTGCAGCTTGAAAATAAAATTTGGAGGCTTTGCTGGATATGAATAACCATCTACCGCAGTACTACTGGGAAGACACCTATGAATCACAAGATGCTCAACAAGTTACAAATAAATTTAGGTAATTTCCAGGCATAATTGATAGGCAAGTAAATAAGAGAGAAGAACTTGCCTTCCACATGGATTTCTGAAGTACTGTAAGAACACCTATGTTTCCTTGGGCTCAGAAGCCAAGAACAGGCCGAAAGGTAAATCCCTCCCTCAAATCTTGTTGGAGTGGGAATAGCAGGAAGGAAGGTCAAACACCGCTAACTGGCATTCCGAGAAGCTTCTGGATATGGTTCCTGTAACAGCGTGATTGCTCCAAAGACACCAAGGGATGCGTGCTAAATCATAAAGTGGATCATCAAGGGGTCACAAGCTCCATGTGCTCTCTCCACACAGGGTGCTGCAGGGCATTACTGAAAAGTCTTTCTTTGCCCTGGGGTGGTACAGGGCTCTGCTGAAGAGCTTCTCTTTCCCTTTGATTACACAGATGGAGTCAAGGACTTCTGCTTCCAGCATGAGAACAGAAAGCCAGTGTTCAGATGAGCTCCTCTTGAAATGTCTTTGCGCTCAAAGGTCTTGGAGCACAAAAGAAAGGGCAGAGGCAGAGATCGTGATCTCTGGCACTGTGAGAATCCCTTCGGAGACCAGCCTCTACATTTGCAACAGTCCTGATTTTTTTTTTTTTTTGCTGAGCCAGGAGTTTAGGAGATGGAGGGATAAAAGAGCACGTCCATAGCAGTTGGCACTTTTGTTTGATTGACCTAAAAGAACTCATGGATTGGGAGACATAAATTCCCAAAGATACTGCCACATTTCTTTTTTTGGCTTCGAGTCTGAATGCCAAAAAAATAGGACAGTTGGCTTTGATGTGCCCTATTCCCAGGCAGCAGTTGTGACCCTGAGAGACTAAAATCCACAGAATAGGCTATTCTTCAAGTTCACTGAAGAGGTCATACCCTTGTAGGTGTTGAATCCAGAAATACAACGTGATTTGAAACAGAGCTAAAGGACAAGACAAAGCAACTGGGGGAAGGGAAGGTGCCAGAAGGCTGACTCCAGGCTGAAGCATAAAAAGAACAAGAAAAAGGCAAGGCACGTTCAACAATGATCTTAAAAGGGAATCTGCAAAGAGTCAGAGGGCGAGGGCCTGTGACCCTGTCCTACCACAGCTGAGCATGAACACTGGGTCACCTAAGCATTTGAAAGGATCTGAGAAGGAGAGGCGCAATCCATCATTTTTATTACCAGCTACGCCATGCACGGGGAAGGGGAGAAGATTAAAGTCACCCCCGTGCTAGGCGATACTGTTACAATTTCTCAGAAAACCTTCATGCACAAGGCTTAGCAAAAGGGCAGCACTGCCAGAGGAGAGGAAATTAAGAAAGACGATGTCAAAATTCGAAAAATGGGTAACCAGTGGAGAAGCCAGGAGAAATCAGAGGGAAAATTGCTTCTTGGGTTTGTTACAGTCATCTCAGAAGTGCCTCTTTCTCGTAGAAGTCATAATTTTATGGAATTTCAACAGGTAGTGGTGCCAAGTCTGTTGTGCAATAAACACTGGAGAGGAGGGTTTAGAGAACGTATCAGTCATAACTACATGACATGTTAGTGAAGCATGTTTCTTAAGAGTGAGAACAAACAGTATAATTCAACTTCTAATGAAGTCAAACAACCCAAAAAGTAAAAGAGCAAAAGGAAACACTCTCTCTCTCTCTCCCATCACAAAACACATTAGCAAAATGGAGTGTTCATGATTAATTCACATTCCTTTCCGATCGTCTATCTCGCTAAAGCAGCATAAAATTCAACTCATTGTTTCTTCTCTCTGAAGATATAGGAGACATGACATCATTGCATCTCATGTAACAGTCAAACCAGAAAGCACAGCTGAGAGGTTTTGAGGTTTCCTAGCAAACATCAGGATGTCTGCAGCGATTTTACCTATTTGGTGAGAACTTCAAACTGTCTCCACAAGGAAAGGATTTATTAGACACTTCGCAAAGAGCACAGCGTTTGCTGCCCCTGCTGTGTGGTGATGGACAGAATATTCCACAACATCATATTATTTTAGGACTCAAGGCTCCTAAATTAGGCCATAAAAATGCAGAGAGTGGAGATCTTTACACCTATAGAGAGACTCAGGGATACACGGAGATGGACGCCTTTGGCTGGATAGAGAGATAATTAGAAGTTAGTGACAATTTGTACAATATCCAAGGAGAGAAAAGGTTTTTCTTTCATGAAGAAGAAAGCTATAACACTTCAAGTATACCAGCCTTCTTCCTAAGAGCAGGCTTTTTGAAGCTATTTCAATTAAGCCCAGCAAACTCTTCAAAATCTTTCAGATTGTTCCAGATCTCACCTGACTCTGTTCTACATTTTCATGCAAGAAAAAGTTATTTTACTTTGAAAATCTGCATAATTAAAAACGGTACTGTCTTCTGATTGATAAAGTTTCAAGTGACAGCTTTGCAGCAAGCTGCCTCCCACACAGAAGCAATTTGTACAAGCCTTTCAGAGTTTTATGTAACTGAAAAATCCGAGTTGCTTTCACCCAGGTCTTTCTTTCCAGCACCAGTTTAAACATGACTGCAAGGAACTGCAACAAATATACGCCTGAATATAAGATTAATTTAGATACCGATAATTGTGCCTAATTATGCAGCACCAAATGACAGCAAAGGCTTTTTCTTGTTCCTATTTTGTATTTGGAAAATTTTGAAACAATTTCATATTTAAGGCCCAATTTAACCCTAATTTTTCAAAGACGTCTGGACACACAACGCATTTCCCATCAGCTCAAATGGGCTTGCGAGGAACTTAAGCAAGGAGAAAGAAAAGATTACATGAATTCTTTCACTGGGTTTGGGTGAATACAAATCTGCATTTGTTTTCTATTTTTGGTCATACAGCACATTAAACACTAGAGGGAGTACCAAAGAAAGTTGAATATTTCCCTCGGACAAAAGAGGAGCACGATCAAGATTTGAACATGACTTGTAAAGGCTTCATCTAAATCTATTTATCTCCAAAATTCTCAGAGATCTTGAAAGCTAGTAGGGATAGTACAATTACCCAGGCTAAATCTAAATTTCCTGATGGCTTTTAAGAATTCTAGCTCTTAGAAAATGATCTAAAACCTAAACAAATAACCTGGATGTAGGTAACTGCTTTCCCAAGCTTTAGCTTTAAGGTAAAATATAAGTAACACACTTTGCACAGCAAAAACTGAAAGCAATGCAGGTGGATCGATTTGCCCAATGTAACTCAGTAAAACACATTTTTACTAAAAGAAAACACACTTAGTGGGTTGTTTATCTGTTTGTTCAATAAACTGATCTAGTTCTTATAACCAAATAATTATGATATTTAAGACCAGCTACTAATGTTACACAAACGTAGCAGAAATTAAGCGAAAACATCACCTTGAGTGTATTGAAAGACAAGAGAAAAAAGGCATTAAAAAGAGCAAAATACTAAGAAAATTTGAAGACATTTCTATTTTACTATTGTTATTTAGTATTTAGTATTGTTATTTATTTATTTAGTATTGTCTAGTAAATTATTTTAATGCTTTAAAACTATAGTCAGCTATTTCCTAAGGTTCAAAATAAGTACATCTCCAATCACCATGAACATGAATTGTCATTCACTTTGTATATTGATAGTTCAACAGAAAAAGGCTAAAATCAGGGAAAGAGAAATCATACTTTAGATGAGACTATTAGGTCCAAAAGTCAAGTCAGAAGAAGAGTTGCCTGTATGTAATATTTTGCTTCGTACTTTTCATTTCCTTTGTGATAAAGAATCAAAACCAAAATTCAGTGCAATTTCCAAAAAGGAAAAAAAGTCAGATAATGACACAGGGAAAGCATTAGGAAAAGACACGTCTACAAATCGTCTAATACTGAACCAAATCCACAGGACAAAGACTCTGACCTCTTAAAATAAAGTTCTAGTAGTTTCCAGTTTTGGTACAGAACCAAGAGATCAGAGACTCATAGAATAACCTCCTCTGTAAGATCTCTGCAGGCCTCTGGGCCAAACACCTGCTCAAAACAGAGCCAACTTCAAAGCCAGATCAAGTCGCTCAAGGCCTCATCCCCTTCCTCACTTCCCAGAGCATTTTAAATACTGTTATCCCGAGGTCACTGCAGCCAGGGCTGTCACTGATCTGCACATCCCCAGCCAGTTCCTTCTCATTCTTCACTAGCAGATCCAGCAGAGCACCGCCACTAAGGAACTGGAGAGGGACATTTTACAAGGGCATGTAGTGATAGGACGAGAGATAACAGCTGCAAACTGGAGAGGGGGGATTTAGATGAGATCTGAGAAAGAAATTCTTGACTGTGAGGGTGGTGAGCCCCTGGCCCAGGTTGCCCAGAGAAGCTGTGGCTGCCCCATCCCTGGAGGGGTTCAAGGCCAGGTTGGACGGGGCTTGGAGCAACCTGGGCTGGTGGGAGGTGTCCCTGCCCAGGGCAGAGGGTGGCACTGGATGATCTTTAAGGCCTCTTCCAACCTAAACCATTCTACAATTCAATGATTCTATGAACACATCCAGGGGGCACACACCAATAAATTGTCCCTAACACTCTCCAGAAATGTCCTACATTGCTTCCACCCTAAGCAGTTGTCATGGTTTGGGCTGGGTTGGCCAATAACAAGATGACAGATGCTCTCCCCCACCTCTCTCTCTTAGGATAGGAAGAGAGATGAAGAGATTTATGAGTTTAGAAAAAACTAAACTAATTAAATATTAATAATAAAATAAAAAAGGAAATAATGAAATAGTTACAATATACACAAATATGCACAAAACCGTATCAAGCTCCCAGGGACATGTTACTGGCAGACACTGAAGAAGTTCCAGGCTGGACTCAGTGACAACTGGGAACTGGAGCATACTGACCAGGATCAAAGGCAGATGAGGTCCTCCTCAGACATCAGCCACTTAAGAAAGAGAACCATTAAAGAAGCAGTCCATTCAAGAAGAGCCAACCTGACCCCTTTGATCCCTCAGCTTTTATACTGAGCATGGCAGATGGGATGCAACGCCCCATTGGTCAGTTGTCCCCTCCTCCCCACAGGTGCAACCCCTCCACATGGCAAACACCCATGTCAGCTGGCCCTGGTTGCCACACCAATGAGTGTGAGCAAGAGCCTCTCTCCCTGAACAGAAAGTTGGCTCTGCTCTACCCCAAACCAGGACACCAGTTTTCCTTACAGCAGATGGTTTAAGTCCCCTGTGGGAATGATGAGGCTTCCTCCAGCTTTTTGAAGAAACCTTGGTCCATCTATACCTCTGCACTGGATGCCTCCTATGCTGCGTACTCCACCAGCTTCTCCAGTTCTCCTGTCCCAGACCCTCTCAGCCAGCCCAGTGTCACCTCCCCAGCACAGCTCCGAGCACAAGCTGCTCCTTTGACCATAAACTCCCCTGTCTTCATTTCAAACTTCATTCCCTAAACACTTCAAATACCCTGTTAATACACAAATTCATTGTCAAAATGGAAGATGACAGCTTTGTTTCATATTGGTTTCCTGCCCTTATGCAAAGAAAACATCAGCCAATTAGCTGTGCCCCGTTCTTGCACGTCTGAAGACTTTTTAGTTTCATACAGAAAATGACAGCAGCCTGAATGATGAGGTAAAAATGCTCAAGAAGAGCAAACCCAGCACACCCTTTGCCAGGCACATTTGAATGACTTGATTTTCTACAGTCAGTCGACTTTTCTCTTTTGTTCCAGGTCTGTTGTGATCTTTCAACATCCCAGTATTACTTAATTCAGGAGTTTGTCAGATAAAAGAGATATTTTTTTAGAGGAGGTTTTCATTTATGAGTGATTTGTTCTTGCTGGGGAGTATTCTTAACAGCAAATCTATATTAATTTTTAATATGGCGTTAATATATCAGCGCGTTAAATACCTACTTTATGTCTATTTTTTGCCAGTTACTTGCAATTGGAACTTGTTTTTTTAACCTGCCCAGTAAAACAGGAAGCAACCACTCACCCTCCCTATCTTTATAGAGTCCAAATTCCCTTATACCAGAGAGAGAAGGAGGAATTTTGACTCTCGTCCTGTACAATTCTGCTGCAAACTTTGTTGTGTGTGACTGCTTCAGAGAGTGAATGTGGAAAAAGAAAATATTTGTATCGTAGTAATGGTCTCATCTATCTGTAGCACTTGACACCACAGCTGCCAGCTGTACGGATAAATATCATGTTGCAGATAGATTGTGTCTGCAAAGCAGCGAAAATGGAATGTTAATTTAGGCTCAGCCGTGCTAAAACCAGGGAGGGCTCCAAGCATGCTTGGGGTAAACAAGGTCTCCACAAAAGCCGGTGCCTTGCTCTGAGCCAAGGGCCTTCTTAAAGTACTTTAAAGTACTAATTTCTCTACTAGCTTGAGAATTGCTAACTAGCTTGAGTACTGAGTCTAACAGCTATTAGAGAGAAGCACACATACAGATAGACCAAGAGAATTCCTCTTAGAAAATCCTTTTCACAATTTTTTTTCGTGTTCCCTGTTTCCTTTTGGTATCCCCTTTCTTGCTGGCTTGTCCTTTATAATTTCCCAAAATGTACTCTTTGTCCTCATCCATCCTCTTTATTTCCTCAGAGATGAGGTTCTGCCACGGATGGAATGCCCACCCTCATTACCTGACACTGCACAACACTTAGAATCATAGAATCATAGAATGTGTTGGGTTGGAAGGGACCTTTAAAGGTCATCCAGTCCAACCCCCCTGCAGTCAGCAAGGACATCTTCAACTAGACCAGGTTGCTCAGAGCCTCATCAAGCCTGACCTTGAATGTCTCCGGGGATGGGGCCTCCACCACCTCTCTGGGCAACCTGGGCCAGTGTCTCACCACCCTCATTGTAAAGAACTTCTTCCTAATGTCCGATCTAACCCTACCCTGCTCTAGTTTAAAACCGTTGCCCCTCGTCCTATTGCTACATGCCCTTGCAAACAGCTCCTCCCCACCTTTCTTGTAGGCCCCTTCAGGTACTGGGAGGCCGCTATAAGGTCTCCCCGGAGCCTTCTCTTCTCCAGGCTGTTACTGGAGGAACTTACGTTGCTGTTCCTCTGCAGCCTCAGCACTCCTCATTCTACCACAGAGAGGGGAGGACCAGGGTTCAGCTTGCAGCAACCCATGCCAAGGCTGGGACCAGCACATCATGGCAGTGAAGTTTGCACCAGGACCTTCTGGTGCTCACCAGAGAGCCAACCACTGGCAAGCTCAGCATCATCAGTGCCTGCCCACAACAGCACCCTGGCATACACTTCCAGCATTGCCTCCACCATGGATTGCCTGCTGGATCCCAAACGTGACCTATTATTTTCCCACCTACTGTTGTAGCTTCCAAAGCCAAAGCCATGTTTGAAACCTTTTCCTTTTCCTCTAGCCTAAGTGAAGATACTTTCCTTTTATCCAGCTGCCTGCCCATCCGTTCGTGTGATTACAGGGACAGACCAAAGATAGTATCTACCACACCCAACGACTAGAACTCCATCGCTGTCTTCTGAGGGTGATACATCCAGCCCAGCACTGTTTTTCTTGGATTCATGCATGCAAGCAACTTTCTGTGGCTTAATGAACCAATGCATATCACTCAAACCAAAGTAAGTCCCTGCATTGGTTCTTGGCCAAACAGAAGGTAAAGTGCAGTAATTGGTTAAACTACAGTAACATAATTAGGTATCGAAGCCCTCAGAAGTCATAACAATTATTCCAAATTAAGACAAAAATAAGAGGGAAAAATACTTACTCAACAGCTCCAAAAAGAAAACTACTGTCAAAATGAACTACTGATGTCATCCTGACACTCAGCATCTAGAGGAAAGAAAATTAAAAAAAGAAGAAAAGTCAGCTCAACCTCAGTATTTTAACTGCTTATGCTTCTCAACAGTTCTGAGCCATTGTACTTGAAGAACTTTCTGTTCTTCAAGTGGCCGGACTTTGCTCTCTCTGAATAGCATCTCCTATTGCACTTTCAGGCACAGAAGGATAGACCAAGACGGACACTGGCTTGTTCCAGTAGGTCATTTCTTATGTTCTTATCTATTTTCATACACAAAACTAAAGCAACTGTTATGGAATATGCAACCAGAGAAAGCACTCATGTCAAGACAGGTTCCAGTACATTACTGCAAACCATTACAGCAAAAAACAATCGGACTTCCCTTGCTGTCCTCCAGACTCTGCCACTGATCTGCTGCACTTCCTTATGCAATCTCTCTCTTCCATCTGTGATTTCATCAAGACACGTAAAATTGCCTCCCACCTTCCATGAGAAGCTCCCAGATGCTTCTCAAAACCTTGTCTTCATCAAACAAGCTTGCAAACTCGTTGATTTCATCCATCTGAGGTCAGGCGCTTAACTGAGATGCTCACGTGGAAAGGCATCTTATTCTAGTGTAAATGAGCTAATTTAAATTTTTGACAAGTTCTTAGACTGTAAGGACTAAATTAGTGTATATGGACCTCTGGAATTATTCATTTGCCTTCACAGAAGTCAGAACCAAAACCATGATGAACTTATGCTCTTCATAAGTGCTGCAGGGTAGATGAGATGAATATGGTTAAGTTGTATAAAACACCTGGTTGAGGTGGGCTCTGAACAGCATCAGGGTATCTGGGCACTAGAACACCGCAAGAAATTAGAAGAAATATCCAAACCCCAAAAAATAAATCAGAAGCAAGGAAGGAGAGGAAGAAAGAGCATTGAACTGGGCAATGAGGACATGAGCAAGTCCTTCTAAAAGGACTGTTGTGGTACTGCAGTCCTTTCTATTATCTTTGCTGTTTTTAAATCCCTTTGTCAAGCCAAGTAACGAAAGAGACTTTGCTCTCAGGTTATAGACAGTGAATATCCCTGTTGTCAGTCAACTGTTACAGAACTTGAGGGAAGCAGTGTTAATTATCTAATATCTAGGCACTTCTTCTACTTCATAGTAATTTTCCATCCTATTAGTTTTTATATCAGAAGCCATGCAGAACTGACTCTATTTATCTTTTGCACACCGGTATAGTTAGAGTTTCTTAAAATGCGGGCCTGAATAAAATCTTAATATCCCTGTTAATTTGTCACCGATCTGAAAACTGAACTTGAAATAGTTTGCAGAATCTCTTCCACACAGGTCTTTTGTTTTAATTGAACTTTTCTTTTTCCCACAGGAAAGCTAATTTAGTATGACTTGCCAGTAGTAAAATTGAAATTCTTTGGCTAATTAATTTTTGTACCTGAAACTGAATATAGCTGACATTTTTTCCCCCCCAGTTTTTAATACCTCCCTCTCAAAACTTCAATCCTTGGCATATGAAACCAAAGGAGAGTTAGAAAAGTTTTCTAGAATTAGAAAACTTTACTGGAATCAGAAGGTTTAACGGAGATTACTTTATAGGGTTATAAAAGCTTTTCGTCTCTACAGAGCCAAAAGCTAAAATACGTGGAAAGTCTGGAGCCAGCACGGGCTTCCACTGCAGAAAAGTTGCATGGTGAGACAGGAAATTGTGAACTTTTCAACCTCACTTCGACCAGTAAGAACGAGGAGAAACGTTAAAACTAATTTTCACAGGCAGAGATGAGATACGTTGTACGATTAGGTAAATCCGTAAAAGCTAAAATGAACAACTTTTGTGTAGTTACACCCTAAAGGTATAAATTTCACCCCAGGAGTACCACTGGAGGTGAACATGGCTTCAAGCATCAGGACCGTTGTTGACCTTAGGCTTTTATACTAAAATGTTTGTGTTGCATCAGGTTGAGCCTCAGACATTTGTCTGCTATTTTCTTTAATCTACAACTTTCTATCTAAATACTGCCATGCCTTTAACACTCCAAAATCACCCAATCTTTCACACTAATGCTTACAGAGATTTCCAACCATTCTACATCTTTTAGCAAATGTTCCTCACTTTGGATTTTTGCCTAGCTGATAGAATAATCTCTTACTGACTTGTATTTGCCGATGGCAGAGTTAAGATCAACTCCGGCAATTGCAGCAAAACCTGTAATAAATTTAAGCCACTTACATTACGCATACAAATGCTTCTGTGCGATGCCCAGAATACATAAGAGGTCACATTTCATGGCCGGGCGGGACACGGCACTTCTTCACCAGCACAACGGAGCAGGGCTGAAGGCTGTCTCCCACCACATGGGACTCCCCACTCCACATCCAGCAGAATTTGCCTCCCCGCCCTCGTTTTCCTTTCCTTAACACACCATGAAGACCCTACCAGGGCAATACAGGGAGATGATATACCCCAAGGCAGAAGGTAATGCACGCCGTTTCACCACATGTCCAGCTGTGCCATGTCTCTCATCAACGGATGCTCCCAATAAGCTGCAGAACAGTTGTTTTCTTTCTCACACACAGTTCTGGAAGCAGAAAAATCATTGGGTTTTCTGTTCTCTTTCCCTTTTCTCTTGTACATCTTTCTACACCACTGGTGAACTGGCTGAAAGCTTTCAAAGGATTAATTCCGGACTCTGGAAGAGACAAAGCACCACCTGCTGAACGCGTGATGGCAATGCTGTGCGGCGTATTGGCTTGTTTCACTGCTTCTTGATGGCTTTCTGACCAGTCACACCTTCATCCCACAGGTTTTGAGAGGACTTGTGGAAAATTCTACCCTGCGAAATGCGCACGTTTAACACTGCACTGGGAAGACACCGAAGTCATTTGTGTACAAATATCCACAGATTAACAAGGCTAAAAGTTTCAGCTGCATATTTAATGAATCATCGCTACATATTTCAACCTTTTGAACCCTCACAAATGAGGGCCAGCCCTTGGGACTGCTGCGATACAGGTGGGCTAGCTCAGTTTTACCGAGTGAGTCAAAGAAATTCCTCCTTGAGACACTTGTCACTTTGGAGAAGACCCTCCAGAGCCGCTTCTCCAACCCAACCACAGCAGCTGGGAAGGTGACGCAAATGAGAGATGACAGCAACACCCTTCCCAGGCCTGGTTACCTTGAAATGCTCAATTAAAGAAAGAGCAGGTGTCTGGTATGTCTAGGCTTGCAGTTGCTTCAGATACATGGGGAAGTGTCGGCACTCCACTCACATTGATCTGGTTTTGGCAAGCAGTACAAGTTGGGAAGGAAAGAGCGGTCCTGTGCGTGCCCGAACATCCATCACCCGCAAAGCGCAGCTCTCCCCTTCATCTCACCCTCCTTTGAAGGCTTCTTTTCTCTGCCCCACAACCCAAGTAGGGACCCCAACCCCTCCCAAGCATTCCCACAAACCAGCGCTGATTCCCAGACTCACTGAACTCACTTTTTAACCTTGTTCCCCAGTTTGGGAGCTCTGCTGGTGCATTTCAAAACGTACATGGCAAATATACAAAGAATGATATTTATGCAACCCAGGATGTTTGAAGCAGCCACAGATAAATATGACTTCTTCAACTCACATTTTAAAATTACCTTTTCACACATGCATATTTGAAGGAAAGAAATGCCACATTTTATCAGTGCAAGCTATATGGGAAACTCATTGGTTGCCACTGTAAGTGTGCCTTGCAACCAATAAAGCACTTCACCAGTTGTACTTTCATGTGAAACATTCACCCGTAAATTATCATCTTTTTCAATCATCGTGTCTATAGTAGAAAACACCTTTCTGAATCTAAGTGGTACCGTAAGTGCAGTACTGTGTGAAATAATTACATTTACACTTATTAAATTAATCTGAATTCACAAAACATCAATGTCCTGGCCAAAAGACATCTTTCAAGACATGACACAAAAGACAAATATTTAATGAAAATGGGAAGGAAAGTTTTGGAGTTGTTTTTTCTTCTAATTAATGGCCTCTCAAACAGCAGGAGGACCTTGCAGGAACTGAGAGCTCAGGCTGGCGCAGATGCATTACAATAACCGCGGCGGCTCTCCTGGATTCTGTTTTGAAAACAGACTTTTGGCAAAACATTAATATTTTTGAATCCTGCATAACTGAACAGAAGCATGTTTTATGTTGCACACTGTAGGTCTTTTTACCTAAATCTAAAGGTGGCTTTGTCTTAGAGAGAGATTTAGTTTTCAAGAGACATTCATCAAGCGGTACGTCATCTGTCAGGCATAAATCAGCTAACCTCTGCTGAGTAATTTTTTTTTAATTACTTGAAAAGCAAAACCTGTATATGTGCGACTTTTTTTGTTTTTTAATAAGACACGATTTTGCTATTTATGTTTTTACCTTGGTCAGAAGCCTGGTGGTTTGTACATGTGGTTTTGGACCTTATAAATAATCAGCAATAAATAGTTAGATGCCTATAATTCAAGGATAGCAGAGGATCCTGTCACTGCTATGCCTGAGCAGTATTTTAAAATGCAGCAGAGCCATACTTCTGTTATTTTCCGACCTGCAAGGGGAAGAAGTGACACCTAAGGCTATGTCTACATTATTTATACCACTTTGATAGATTAAATCTTTACCACAAGGATGAGCTTTTAAAACATGCCCGAAAATGTTTAAAGATTCCACAGGTGCTCTTCCTGAGTGCAAACAAAGGCTCCTTTTTGTAGTACGAAAACAAAATTAAAATGTTACAGAGTCCTGGGAGCTATAGTTTCTGCTTAAAACAAATCCTTGACTGGACATGTTGGATTTATTTATTTTTAACTAACATATTTTTGGAACTCACCAGAGTAATATCTATATCTATATCTATATCTATATATAGTGGGGCGGGCATGTGTGTGTGTATACATGTACGTATATGTATGTATAACTGCATGTATATATATGTACATACATTTGCAAAAAACTTTCCACGGTCCACTCAAACTATTTGCTCTGATATCTTTTTCCTCTCTATGCGATAGTCCTTGAAGACACTAGATTCTAAAAATATTTACTTTTTCAGCAACTTCCTCTGCACTTAATAACAGCCACTGTAGATAACGATACTAAAACCTTCACTAATAATTCATTAATCCCGGTATATTTAGTTTAATTATTATGTGTGCAGAATTGTGAAAACAACCTTCACACTCTTAGCTGAACCTCTCTGGTCTAGAACAACACAGAAGATAATTTCATTTGAGATCTCTCATACTAATTATTTGTGCAAATTTCAGTTTCCCAGCCATACATGGCATTAGCAAAGACTCAACAGTATTACTATATGAAGAAAATACTTTAAAAATATTATAAAATACAACTCATGAGTGAATATGCAGCACAGAGCTACCCAGTACTTTTAAATTCATTTCTATATGTCTAAAAACTGTGTCCCCCCCGCCATATCCTTCATTCTGGAAGGAATTCAGTACTGGAGGAAAGGCTCCAGTGAAGGTATTCTTCCATCATAAAACTCCTCATCTAAATTATCATAGATGTCCGACATCGTTAGAGATCGTGACAACACAAGACGCTGCCTTCTGATTTAATGGCTTTTAAATTTTTTTTCAAATCATTAATGAATTACATTTCTCTGACAACATTAGCTTACACTGTAAAACCATCTACAGACACCAAGTTTCTTGAAATATAGCTGGAAACAAAGTAAATCAGTCCATTTGAAATTTCAGGACACTTCATTTGCTGTCAAAAATATGTAAAATAAGAAATGAGATGTGGTGAGGTCCTTGTGTAGCACTGTGAAGCTAAGAGATAGATGAACGTGAATGTCTCTGAAATTTGATTTATTCAAACATATTTCTTAAGTGTTGCTGACATTATTTGTACACGTGGGGACTTGAGTCAAAGTGGCAAAAATGGTTATGATTACCTTAGAATTATGTAGAGTAATTAGCAGGAGCGCAACTTCTGCCATTTATGACCACAGACCACAGCAAGCAATGTAGAATGCAACAATTTAGTAACAACTTTCTATATTGTGAATTTGTGTTGGCTCTTCAGAATATAAAATTTTCTAATTACCTTGAATATATCAAACGTTCGTGCCATGGCAAGGGGTGGGTCGCTCTCTTCTCCCAAGTAGCCAGTGATAGGATGAGAGAAAATAGCCTCAAGTTGCACCAGGGGAGGCCGAGATCAGATTTAGGAAAAATTTCTTCAGGGAAAGTGTTGTCAAGCATTGGAACAGGCTGCCCAGGGAAGTGGTGGAGTCACCATCCCTGGAGGTATTTAAAGGACGGGTAGACGTGGCACCTAAGGACATGGTTTAGTGGTGGGCTTGGCAGTGTGAGGTTTACACTTGGACTCAATGATCTTAAAGGTCTTTTCCTACCTCAATGATTCGACCATTCTATGGTTCTATTCTATAAGAGAGAGCATGGGAAGTGACAGAAATTCCGCCACTACAAATTGCTCCGGACTCTTCCTGCCAAAGCTCAAGCCCAGCTTTAACAGAAAAATATCACCAAAACATTAAGCTTTGGTGTTTTTTGGGTTTTTTTTAATAAATTATAGCTATTATACCACTGACATGGATTTTGTTTCTTATTCTTAGGCTATTTAATCATTTCCAAATTTGGAGGCAAACAAGAATTAAACGACTGAAAACCTATAAACCATATCTGAATCTGCGAATAGAGCTAGAACAGTTTTAAACAAATTATCTGTTAAGTAGCTCCACAGATTACAATGGTATTAATGGAACACAGTTTGGTCCCTGAATTTGCAACTGAAGAGAGATACTGAGTTCCATTACAGTCAATAAAAGCTCGAGTAGAAGGAAGATCAGAAAATGTTCTTTATTCTGATTGCTGTAACCTAAGGATGATCACTGCCTTCTCTTCCCTTGTGCCTCCATGACAAAGAACAAAAGGCCAGAATTTTAGGACTCATTTCAGCATAAAATTGCTTTAAAATGTGCTTTCTGAAATAGATTTCTTCTTTCTAATTCCCAAGGAGTTCATAACTGTATTTTTAGAAAGGCAATTTGGAATTTAACAAATACAGACACTTGGAAATGTCTTTGTGCTTTCTGACTTTCACAAAAAGACATTAAGGTCATCTTTTTTTTTTTTTTTTTCAAAAGTGGAGAATACTTTTGAGTGGTCGTAACCATGGCTACCAAGTTCAGAACCAAATACAACTGCTGAAATTGGAACCCAGCATGATGTATATAATGCACATGATTTGATCCACAATAATTGTGACTCAGAATTATGGAAAATCTTCTCAATAGCTATTCCCAACTAGGGAAGAGGAGAGACCTACACTGCACCAAATTCATTAAGAGATCTGGTAGCCCATTTTGTAACATCCCCTCCAATGTTACTATCACCCCACCCCTACTTCTTTGATTTGAGGCTTCGCTGACCTGTCCTACAGCCTAAAGCCTTTAGTTTTGTTATCAGCTTGTTCTCCCCTCAACAGAGGGACTGCGAACTTCAGGAACCAAGAATCTGGTTCACTCAGTTCAAACTAAGTAAGTAGAAATGAGAAAATCGGATGTCAACAGATTTACTTAGGGAAAAAGGCACGTTGCCCTTTTACATGCTTTGTTCAATCAGCTTTCCTCTTATTTCAAGAAGATTTTTCTGTTACAGAAGTCAAGACTCTTCAGAGTATGAGAAAGACTGAGACTTAAAGGACTAATGGGGTGAGGTGACAGGTATATTCAATTTCAAAGAGTGATGACACTGTTTAAAATATTTAACGCACTGCAAAACATATGGAAAGAAAAATAATGTGAAGTTGGCTTTTGCACGATAACATAACACCATATTTTCTATATCTTTCTATGTTGCAGCCACATTATACAGAACTGTAAAAAAGAAGATGGCAGATTTCAAATCAGTTATCATGGTGCTATCAGCTTTAAAAAAATTTAATCTTTTTTCCTATTTTTTTCATTCTTCCAGGGCAATCAATAAACAAGCCACGGCTATCAATCTCCGTGCTATGGAGCAATATTTTCTTTTCAATCTGATAGCTTCACATGATGAATTATAGTCATTAGAAAGCATGATAGTGTGTTACAGTAGCTTCGGCACACTTGGAAGTGTTGCTGACAGAATAAAGTGGGAGGGTTTGCTTATTATTATTATTATCTGCATTTGAGATGTAAATATTACCCCGAGTATGCACCACCCTTGACAGCCCATCAGAGCCAAATTTAAATTCGTCCGAACATTTCAAATGGCATTTCAATGTTATTTCCTCAATAAATATTTTTTTACTTGCAATATTCGAATGTAGGTTTATGTTCAAATGTTTGGATAGGTCACCGGTTCTGTTAGAAAAATGTGGAAAAAACACACTAATCTGAAGCATTTATCTGCTATCCAGGTACATTAACACGTCCACAAAGACAGGACCATGACTGCAAAGCGAATTGTAACTGGGCACCTCTGAGTTAGAAAGCCAGACAAAGAATACTTTTAGTAAATAATTATGCACGTAGCGTAATCAAAGTCATCTCAGCAACATGGAGCTCCTGCGTTATGCAGCTTAACAAGCTGCCAGAAGTCTGAACTGAACCAGTAAAAGTGACTCTCTGGCAGTAAAACAGAACAGCTTTACCATCTTTGAGACCTTTCTCCTAAATCTTTTCTACGTAAAAGCTTTTTTGCTCCCGCACTTGTAGCAGCCAACATAAAAGCGAGGCATCTTCCCATGGATTGAGGGACAAGAAATTAAAATAGGTCTCTCCAATGCCATTAATGTCACAAAAAACCGCCCTGACAGGAGGCACGCTTGGAGGACTGACAGGGGAAATGGGTTTTACGGCTGCCAGTTGGCTCTCCGGAGCCGTGGGATCGGCAGGGGGGAGAGGGGAGCAGCCGGACCCGGGGAGCTGGGGAGCAGAGAGGGATAAAAGCCCCAGGATAAAGCCTGGGAGAAAATTTAGTGAAGGCACAAGAAGTGGAGAAAATGAGGGAAGGGAAAGCAAGCTCCCCATCCTCCCTTTCAGATACGAGACGTCGGAGCTGAGATTAGAGCTCCATTAGAAGAAAAAGCTTCCACTGCCAAACTTAATGGGCTTCCAATCTGAGACATCTCTGGACACCATGTTGTGCTCCTGGATCTGCTAATAAATAACATGTCCAAAGATGCTGTAGGTGACAGCTACAAAGCCTGAGCACAGGCTCCTCAGACAGCGCTTACACAATTATTGTTGTCTTCTGTTGCATGATCTGCAGTGCACCTCGGAAAAAAAACAGGAACATCTCAAAACGGAGAAAGAGGTTGAACTTTAAAAAAAAAAAAAACGAAACTAAAACAAAATAGGATAGGAAAGAAACATATATTATAAATTTGCACTGAAAAGAATGAGGAGGCCATGGCTACTTACAGGAATGCAGAGGAATATTTTCTAGCTGGGAGGGGATCCAGGATTGCTACTGAAAGATGGATCAGTTGCCCCCAAACACAGACCAGGTGGGATTTCAGAAACAAGGAAAGAAGCAGCTTATCACAAATTAACTCAGACTGAATTTTTTTCTCTTGTTAAATCTTGCAACAAACAAGAGCTTCGAAACTGCCCCCTACATGTTTGCTGAGGTTTGTTAAATAAAGTTGCGCCCTGCTCTGGTCTAAACCCTGTCTGGTGTTGGCACCCAGAGCGAAGGGGTCAAAATAAGCCGGATTCAAATGCGGTCCTTTTGCAGAGACAACATCCTTGTGGAAGCAGGAGCTGTGTTCAAAGGGACCGGCTTCCTGGGAATGTCAGGGGAGCCCGACCGGACCGTATTATCCTGGTAGTTTGCAGGGGTTTATCCAGAAGAGCTGAGTTTGGGGGAAACTTCCCACAGGCTAGAGCAAACAAGCGCCGTGCCCAAATGAACGGAGAGCAAAAAATCACTTCTTATCTCCAGGTGAACCTCTGTGGCACCACAAACATTTTAGCAGTGTAGAAGTATTTATTTGAAGCATTAATGGAGTGTCCCAAATGAGCATTAAGAGTGTTACGTATCAGTATTGTAACTTAAGATAATTTTTTTGAACACAAGTAATAAAGAAATGTTCATTGAATTGATTTTTCTGATTGATTGTAATTCTTCCAAAAGTGACTTTCAAATGTCTATCTGCTAGTCAAAAGAATAAGAATAAAGCCTAATTGTTTCAATTAATTGCAATGTGTAAGATAAGATCTAAATATTCATAGATTTCAAGTGTGTCCTTATCTGAAAAGAAAACATCTGGCACAATGAATTCCGAAGTGAGCACTGAGGCTTTCCGTCTTCTTTAAAATAGGTTATGTTATAACCGACCCACCTTATATTATACCAGCAGGTTATACGATAACCTATCAGTGGTGTATATTAGAACCCATAGGTGATACTATAACCTACTGTAAATTAAAAAAACAAATAAAATTTGCAAAAAGTATTTGCAAATATAGTTTTTACATCCTTACATAATGGGTAACGAATATCTACATGAAGTCATATATTCACAAAAAGCCTCCTGCGCCTACAAAAGCCAATCACCTTTGACCCATCTACGTCTAAAAACCGTTTAATACATCCCTCGCGTTTGCGCTCCCTGACGCCAGCAGGAGCCAGACTAGGACAGACTACAGATCTCAGCACAGAACTGCAACACTTTGTACTTTTCTATCTAGTTCAATAAGCAACTAGTTAGAAAGCTAGAAATAACACAGCATCTGTCAGCCATTGCAATAGTCTCATCTCCTTTTTTTCCTCTCTATTTTCCAGCTAGATGCAATGACCCACCTGTCTGTCCCTACTCCAGCTCTGGGTGCTTCTTCTCAATCTTCTGCCCCCAACACTGAAGGTTTCTATAACAAGCATAGCAGAAGAGCCTTCAACTCTGATACAGGCCAATATTAAGATCACTCCTGTTCAAGAGCCTTCCTGCATTCACGCAGCAACGGATCTAAGCCTATTGCACATTTTTTTCATTACATACAAGCTGCCATCTTGTAAGGAAGGAGGAATAAACATATGGATATGAAATATGTTGGAATAATCACTTTCTGCACTGATACTTGACTGTCTGTGTAGACATCAGAGAACACACAATATCTAGCTTTCTACATGTTGTGTTATTTCACACCGCCTCCCATTTCACACAGAAAAGGCATTTGACTTTGTCTAATACAAGCTCAATTTCTCATAGATTTACCACCAAGAAGAATCCAACTCTCTAAAGTAGTCCTATTCGTTTCAGCAAAAATATTGTAAATTTAAGGTATGAAATGTTAAAAGAGCATCAACATCGCAATGGCTAATGAAGATAAAGGTCACGTAACTTGCTTGAGTGCAGAGCTCACTATTTTTTCAAGGGATGAAGAGAAAAACGGGTCTAGCGTGCAGCAGCTAAAAAGCTGTTTACCACTTGCGCATTTAAGACTTGCACTGTTCAGGCTGAGAATTATATAAATTTAGAAAATGTACTGACGGAACTTTATTAGAAGCCACAAAAACATAGAATAACTAAGCACAACATTTAAAAAACTCATTTTGCGTTTCAAAGATGACATGGAGCCAATTAAACATGAAACAGCAACGCAGAGATTTATATCCTACGTAATTCAGGTATTTAGACAAGAAGGAATTTGGGGAGAGGGGAGAAGTAAGTGAGAGGCAGAGACATTGCTCTGTCTGTTCTCCTATGTGATTAATAAGTAAACTATGTATCATCACTTCTCCAACATTTCAGAAGCGTATCTGGTCTTTTGGGGAATCTATCTTAGTATGCCAAGTAGCTGCCAAGACTTCCACACCCTCCATGCAGATGATTAAACTGGTCAAAATATTGTTATGTGAAAAATGAGTAAGTCAGAGGATAATGAATCTCTGGATTTTGAGTCGTCTGAAAAACCTTTACAAGAAATTTGGCAGCGTGGAACACGCTCAGGATGAGACGGAGCAGCGGAGAAGAGAGGCATGAGGTCTCAAAAAACCATCCTGCACCGTGGTGCTCAGAGGTCTGTACCACTTTGTAGCTTTAATTTTTTCTGTTTTCTTCCCGTTTATTTTGTCTCCATTGAACAAATGTGGATATGAAGCAACAAAACAACGAACCTTTTTATAAAAACCTACCCCTGCAACTGAGTGAGCTGACCAGTTTCATGGCATCTAGCTACCACCAAGAGTTTGCGTCTACACTTGCTGTGCACCTCATCTGGAAGGAGAAAGTCATGAATTTTAGCCCCCGTTCTTCCCATGCCGCATGGTCCGAGCGTGGCCCATCCACGTCGCCGCTCACCGCACCTTTTCTCACATGAAAAATGGATAAGGTCTGCTGGCATCACAAGGATCTTGCTTTAATTAATTACCTTTTCCTGCAGCAGAGTGTTCAGCTCGCAGTGCTATTATTATTATTGAAGTACAGATCCTCCACGCTAATGAGTACCCTGGAAACATACACAACTAAATGGCTGGATATAGGAGATACTTAATGTCGTCAGATGTTTTAATGAAAAATATAAAAGTTTTGAGTCATACTTTGACCTGTGTGTGCTTTCATTAATTAGAGCAAAGTATTGTCAAAGCCATGGAGGGGCGCAGCAGGAGCTCAGCTCTCAATCTGATGCTCCTCATAGCAGAGGGATGGCCACAGCCAATGTCTGCAGCGCCACTAAGCAAATAATTTCAATATTCATGGGCAATACTTTCAAGTATTTTCATTTTTTCAAGTCTCCTCCTTCTCAGACCAATTAACCCCCTTTCTCGAGAGTCAAGCCAAGCTTTGTCATTTATCCATAACTTGGAAACAGAGGCAAAAACGTCACCTGTTTCCCTTTTGTATTTGGAAGAGCGTTCCCCAGGACAGCTCTGTCTTTACAGAGGATGTAAAAGCAACAAATCTTCCCGAACGCGGAGTTACCGGAAACACATTTTGATCTGTAAATACTATCCTTAAAAACAAAATCCTCCAAACCTACATTTATAGGCTTATTTTCATGATGACAGTTTCGCTACATTTGTTGAATTGTAAACCATGTGAAGCTCAGCAATAAAACGTCTGCAATCTGTAGCGGTAATGGGAGGCATGTCTCATAAACAAGATAAGTTGTTTCTTGCCAATATTGTTACACTTCATAAATACGAACTCAAGTCTGTTTTGCGTTTCCTAGATCAGTAGCAGACTTTTATTTTAATTAAACACAACATATAAAATATTCATTTAAAAAACAAACATCATTGTTTTAAAGACATTATGCTAAATTAAATTATAGTGCTTCTGCCATAAAGTTCTTGCACAAAAGAACACTTTGGAATTCTGAGTGGATTGAGACAGCACAAGTGTCCATCAAAAACCTATAGTAGGAAGATGGTAGCTGCCCTACAAATAAATAAACTATTTATATTTCCTGATAATGTAAGTGCTTATATGAACTCATTCCAATTTCCAAAGACTACTCATTTCAGCTGTGGTTGTAATTAAGAAACTATATCACATGGCAGCAAGGCAGATCCTGCCAGTCCCATTTTATGCAGCAGAACTACTCTACTAAGTGTTTCACTTCACGCTGACATAATTTATAGTCTCATTTCATTAGACTAATGCTGGATATCTCTGATAGAGCCATCTTTGACAGTCTCTACCAAAAGTACTTTAGTTTTTGAAAGCTACCCTTTTGAGTATAGATTGACCAGGATCCCGGAATACGCTCACAATAGATAACGGCTAGAGCTCCATTCAATAAAAATGCTATTTCTGGTTTAGTACCACAAATCCAGCTTCTGGATTTAGCATGGAATCCAAACACATTTCTTCTGACATGAGCCTCAGAGATGGTATAAATTACAAAAATGAAGTTTTTAAATTGCCAGTGAAGAGGAATTTTAGGAATTGAGAAGAAACAGCTGAATGCTGATTTGTGCTATAGAACTAACAACCCATCACCATGGCTTGGGAGGCAGCAGATACCTACAAAAAAGTTTCTGCGAAATTTGGCCAGCATGGAAAAAAGTATTGCTCAGTTGTAAATCTACAAAAACAGCCAGCACCAGGAATACGCTGTGCCAGAGGAATAGGCAGGCATTCCCTTCAGAAACTTCTTAGCTGGTAGCAACAGCTTGGTCACATCACATCACCCTTCTGTGCCTTTAAATAAAAGTTTTTAAATAACTGTGATTTGAAATAACTCTGTTCTGGCTTTCAGTGTTACACATTACGACATTGGCTTGTTTATTACTAAAGCCACTTAAACAGATTTCAGAAAGTAGACTTGGGCTGTCAACATCTGTACCGAATTCATCATTTTCTCAGGTCGCTGCCTGAAGTGACACTGCAAAACAGACCAGTAGCCAGAGGTTGTTCCAGACTGGGCAATGTTGATTTAATTCCATCCTTCTACTCCAGGAGGAAACTGGAAGGAAAAGGATAGGCAAGAAGAAGCATTCATGTACTGCCAAAATTTCAGGCTTCCATGGAATTTCAGAAGAGCAGAAGTGGAAATATGAAATATTAGGAAAAATGAAAGTCTTGAGATGTGCCTCTGCCTTGGATCACTGAAAACCAAGATGTGCCTCAAACATATATTCTACTAGTAATTTTCCAGAAAGGAAGTGCTCAATCAGCCCCAGATTCAAGAAGATGAAGAAAAGATGCACTGAAATGCCTGTCCTGTCAGGTTAGACAACCTGACACCTCATGCCATCCTGGAGTCCTCCAGCTTTGGTGCAAGATACCTAAACTATTTATTTTTTGATGGTAACAAAGTGATGCTTGTAACAGTCAGCCAATGGACTGAATGGGGCGCACATTCTCAATGGGGATCTTCAGAGACTTCCTTCCTCAGGCCATCCTTCTACAGGGTTTGCCACTTTTCAAGCCTTGAAACCCTATTTTTCACAAGAAAAAGGTGAATAAGAAATGCATAAAAGCCCAGCCATCACCTATACCCTAAATTTGACGGCTGAAAACGGTCATATTTGACTGTTGAGTGAATGATCTAATGAAAAACTTCTAATGTTTTCAGATTTTGAGTCAACAGAGCTATAAAAGCTGTCAATTTGACCTGAAAACAGGTTCACACAACCATATGTGCAACAAGAGCATGAAACATCCTTTCCTTTATATGCTCATCTATAGCACAATTCATTTCGGCTCCTTTTTTTCACATATGATTTCTAAATTTCTAAAGGTTTAATAACTGTTTCTAATAAGCAAGCTCATAGTTTTTCGATTTTTAAAAAAAAAACTTTCCTTTCAGATTTCCTCCTACTTCCTGTAAATGAACTGTTTTTATTAAAAGTAGAACTGACAATTGCTGTTTGGCAAGAGGTTTGATGCTTTTAGCTCACCTATACTTCCCCCAATCTCTTAATTTGGAGAGGCATATACTTTCACTCCAAATTGCTGTTAATACCTCTACCGATTCATTACACACAGAAAGGGTGCAAAAGTGAAGTCATTTCAGCAGGCTTCAGGTTTTATAATATTGTAGCATTCCTACATTACTGAGTCAGCTATAAAAGACAAACCACATGGGGAATATTTCTATTCCTAGGTGATTTACATGAAAATAAACAGGAGGCAACTTATATAAATGATTTGCAGTAATAAATACCAGGCACTAATCAGACCAACTATTGTATGGGGTGGGGATGAGGAGAAGGGATTAGTTGTACTTCCAGATTGAGAAGGAATCCATGAAGTAGGATCCCTGCTGGTCTCCTATATTTAAGCTTATCAAGAAGCAGCTTCAACCCGGGCACAAACGCGTCGAACTCCTCAAGAGAGATCTGAGTAAGTTGGGTAAGTATTTAGTGAACTAATTTGGTCACTGCTTCCTGTAAGCCTGAATTATCAGGCTTGATATTTTAATCACAAAGTCATTTATTTTATTAAAAAATGCAAAATTAGACTGGTACTCAAATATCAACAAACTGGTCAGTAATTGCCCTTCATACAGATTCCCAGTGCAGGCTGTTTCCTGATCAGTATTTTCCTCTAATGAAAAACTTTTAATGTTTTCAGATTTTGAGACAACAGAGCTATAAAAGCTGTCAATTCAGTCCCTTCCGTAGTCTGTGAGCTGTAAAATCACCAGATGGATCCTCTTTGCTTACCCTAAAACCTGAATGAGATTTCTTCAAAATAAATCACGAGCTGTGCCGGCTCTGAAAGGACGGAGACACATCAATTCATTTTGCACTTCAGCGGGCTATAACCAAATCCATGTTTTCTCCCTCCTCCTTTTGAATACATCCAAAGCTGGTGCGGGTGGAGAGGAGCGATGACGGATAACCCCGCTGGCTGGTAGGCTGTGGGAGCAGGGAATTCAAAGGGCAGGAGATCTCTTTATTTCATAAGACCACACGTCCATCAGCAGGGCAATACTAAACTCTGAGAAACAGAATTTCAGGCCTGGTAGCTCCAAAGAGGGACTAATACTCCGCAATGCAAAGTGGCTGAGTCCAGATGCCTAATACTTCTGCACATTTTTTCATCTCACAGAGCTTTAGAGAGTCACCACCTTCTCTAATAAATGCCTGAACAAAAGCTGAGCTTCTTAAAGCAAGGATTTGGGTTGGCTTTGAAGGACATTTTGTATCATCAAAGTCTTTCTGTTCTCCTAAGCAAATACGATCTCCCCAGCTTCTCATTCTCAGATGTCCAGCCTTTTCCGCGCTAACCAGAAAAGTCTGTTTCTTGATTGGGAATCATATTCTTTACAGGCCATAAACATTTGCATCAAGAAAGAACTGACTCACCAAAGACATTTAATTACAGCGTAAAGTTAGAGGATTATTATTTATATTGCCAAATGTAGTTCAGACGCAGGTCTCCTCCACAGCACAGGCTGCGGCCATCACCAGCTCTTGATTCACGTTTTCAGCGAAGCAAGAGTTAGACCAGGTTAAGATCCCTTACTGCCCTCCCTGCCGAGTTTCACGTGTTCTTTTTTTGTTTGCTGCAGCCTAAAATCAAATGCAAACTGAAGCTACGGTGAGGATATGTGCAAGAACGGGACCACACGCCGCTCAACAAGACCAAAGAGAAGCCCAACTGAAGGCAGCTCCATGAGCGTGCACAGACCATGAAAAATGTCTCTGTATTTTTACAATACAAAAGGTGCTGTTACGCCACATTACAGATAAGGCATATTACGCCAGTCTCGGTGTCAAGAAAACGCAGTGATGGGTTAGCGGAAAGATAGTGCGCTGCTTGGAGCGTGGCTGTCCCTACGGTAAACGCTGATACAACCCAGGGCAACGTTAACACCTTTGCTAAAAGAGTTTGGCAGAGACATAGTGAACTATAGCGAAGTGCTACAGAGCCTTCAATTTTCCCTATTCAGTATTGTGCTTACGCTGATATAATCAAATTGGAATAAATTACTCTTTTTTTCAGTGATTATTATTTATCTTGAGTGGCTGTGAACTATGTTTTTGCCGATGCGAATGAATTGCTATTCTAAATAACAACTAAATTAACTTTGGTATTGCGATTAGCATGGCAAGAACCTCGAGCCGTTTCTTTTATAATCATTCAAACAACGTTTTTACTCTGCAGCTTTATCATAACATTTTCATAAGCTAGAACTTGCATAGCATTTAGCAAATTGAGAATAGCTACCAATACTAGAACACAATCAGCTAGAAATGCAATGTCACCCCATTTTACAGATGGAAATGCAAGCAGTACGTGGAAAAACCTCTGCACAGCCACATAGAAAGTCATTAGCAGAATGTATACAGCAATTATTTCTGTAAAAGTTAAGGGCATGTTTAATAGGGAATATATAAAGCATCTACATGAAATTAAGCATGTTCGTAATTACTGTGATGACTCAAGGAACGTTTCGGCAGGTGTGTAAGCAGAGTCACACCTACTGAATAGGAATGGGAATATGAAATTGCCTTTTTATTATCATACTAGTTAGGCAAACAGCCATTTAGAAAAATATATACTAAAAGTTTCTGCCAAGGTAAATACTCTCTAACATATTAACTATTATTAAAAATGCTTAAGCAAATCCCCAGGTATCTTTATTTTTCCCAAATGTGTACGCTACGCCTCAAACATACTGTATGATCCTAATAAGCAGCTACGTACCTTCTGTTACAAATATATTAAAGCACAGAGCGTACAACAGGATGTATCTGGGCGTAGGATTCTGTGTACGTATTCGGGAAAGGAAGGAGCGTGTCTCACGATTGCTTCACTCTGCCGTTAGGAACGATGAAAACCTCGCACAGGGCTCGGCCGGGGTCCCTGGAGCCAGTAATTCTCAACATCATAGACGCGGGATCAAGAAGCACCACTGATCTATCTCAGCTGGACCAAAGTCCAGCTCAGCAACATTTCCCAAAGTTAAAAAATTTTCTTCCATCCATTCTAAATATATGTAGAGCTAAATATAGTAAACCTCAACTTGAAAAATCACGGCTAAAGCTAACATACACTCAGGCTCAGTCTGTGCACCAGCTGTGGATAAAAATGTGCTGAAAAGTAGAACATTTTGTCTCTTTTCATTTATCAAACATTCAGTTGCAAACACACAGTCATCTGTTTAAGAAAGAGCTGAGAATCTGTTAAAATTATTCATTTGATGGTTTTGAGAATTTAAATCACAATTTTCTCTGGAATTTCAATTCTCAGGTAGCTTTTTACGGATAATGCTTTCACTCAAAAAAACTTTGTTTACGGGAGGTCTTTTTTTAAATGTACTGCTACATTTTGGCAACAATTTCATTTATTTGCTCAAATGAGGAATTAACTAATATAAGCAATGTCATTTTGCTAGGCAGTTGTAAAACACGTATCTGCATCATGCCTGCAGATTAATGGATCGACCCAACTGCTAGTAAAAATGCAGATATTATTTTGTATCTTTTTTTGATATGTTACCATAGGTAGTGCGGATTGCTAATGTGTTGTTAACTGTCCTGGTTCGAGGTAAACATTAACTTTGGCATTTCCGTCTTTCACAAGGAAGGATTTACATCTTTACACAATTAACTAAGTCCCTAAATGAATCTGCGCGATCAGGAATGAGGCAACACAGGACCCAGGTGGACTCCCGATGAAAGGTTTTAAACAGACGTAGGACTTTAGCCTTTATTTCCTTTTCAAACCTGTAAGAATAATGAAGGATGGTTCAAGGGTCCATCGAACCGGTGATTCTTTGCAAGCCAAATAAAATTTTCACTGTCTAGAACACAGTTGTCTGTATCTAAACTAATTCTGTATAGTCTCTTTAGGGCCAAGAGAAAGAAATATGTTTACTTCTCCTCCTTGAACACGCCTGTTCCCTCGCTGGCTGTCCCTGGTTCGAGCCCCCTAATCCTCCTCACGATCACTCTTTTTCTTCTTTCTTCCCTGCACAATCCCTTAACATTTTGCTCTTCTCTTCTTTCCCCTCATGGTACAAACAGGTATGTAGCCTCTGTCATCTTAAAAATGCCTGATGCTACCCATGCTCCTCCCATTGCCCTTTCTCCTTTTTTTCTCCTTTTTTCTGAGGTCTCTGGATCTGCTTTGCCATCTCTCCCTGGTGTCCCTTTCCCCTAACTCTCTTCCAGACTGCCTCCCTCTGCTTCCCTCCCCTTGGACTCTGCTAAAGAACCACCTTCCAAGGACAGGAAGATTACAAATCTCCCTTACTTCTTCTTAAACTCAAAAAAAAGTATGACTTCATCTTTTTTTAGACCACCAATTGCTTAATTTCCTTGCCAGGTTTTTTTTTGTTGTTGTTCTTGTTGACCTTAGCTTTCAAGGCTTCATCACCTTTTTTCTCCTCTCCACTCTCTATAGGGGAGGGTGGGCCTTCAAGACACCCTTACATTACATTTTCCGTAAGCAGCTTTGACGTATCTTTACATCTGAGGACACCATCCCACTCAGCTACCTCCTCATCCTCTCTCAAGTGCTTCCTAAAAACTCATGGCATTCCTGGTGACAGGAAAAGAGTTCATCAAAGTGCTGGCACTGAATAGCTCTGCGAGTGAACCTCCTACGCCCTGGGATAAAAATAAACAACAACAGTCAGAAATATTGCTAAGAAACCATATGCTTCAGATTTTTGGCTATCACCAAAAGAACGGGAATTGCTGGTACTCTGGGTCCGGAAGAATCAAACCACACATAAAGTAAAAAACAATAATAATAAATCTTTCAGATAAGTTTGAAATATAGACAGTCTGATGAAGTGCGTTGGCTCTATCTTTTAATTCTTAGCAAACTATTGTAGATTGTTAAAGTGCCTGTTATGTTATTTTTCCTCCCAACTCAGAGCCCCAGACAGCTGGAGGTGTTTAAAGGAAAAAAGTAATGTGCATTTTTTCCGCAATATGCAGAATTCCTATTCTTATATTAGTTTTTATTCTTAGAAGCTCGAGCTGAAATTTGAGTTCCACTGCAATGCTCCCACTAATTGCCTTGAATAATTCAAATTTTACCACTCTCAAGGGCACAACTGGAGCCAGACTGTTATAAGCCATATTTGTTACTCTGGAGCCAACAAAATAAGTATGCTTTATGCTGTAGAGCACGCTGAGCTTAAGTTACATTATTTTGTTTGTTTCGAATTTAGACAAGTGAAAAAAATCACAGTGGATTGGCTTGTCAAAGGAGCCAACCAAGCAACACAGAACAAGCCAAATTTTACTTTTAAAGCAGCAGGAATACGTCAAAATCACAGTGTAACCCTGAAAATTGTACTTTGCCGAACAAAATTAGAAAAGGCCTAAACTGTGGGATCTCTCTATTTTTGGCTCAAGAGAGAAATTCTGAAGCTGCTGATGATTTGAAATGGGTCCTGAAGAGAAGGAAGGAAGGAAATTAGAATTTTTTTTAACTTACAAAATTGTCTTGCCTGTGTAATAACACTGAGCATGACTGTCACTCTGAAGACATATTAGCTCATTTAGGTAATTAGTGTGAGCAGCATGTTTCCCTGCTTATTCCATTCAATTATAGGGTGCTCACTTTGTCATTACTGGAGTATCTTAATGTGACTTGTAATTAGTGTAATTACAATCCAATGTTAATTATATCTGCCACTTAGACATAATTTTATATAGTAATGGTCTTATTCTCAATAACCTTATTATGTTGTTTATTCAAACAGGAATTTAGCCTTCTTTCATGCGTCAAATATGGAGATTATAAAAAGTACTGCCTGTCATTTTTGTAGTTATGACTAGGGGATCTTTGCATTGCAAAATCATATTTGGGGCAATCAATGAATGGCGAAAACCAAATTATAGAGCCTGATCGTTAGAGACATGCTGAATTAACAAAAATAATTTGCACAGGAGGCACATGAAGACATACTCTGGTTCATGAGTGCTGCAGAGAGAGAGGTCAGTGTCCATAAGTTAAGCAGAGAACGAGAGACTGCGATATATGGAGTATATAGGGTGGTGTACGTGCTTCTAGTGGTGCTATTACTGCTTCTCTTACTTGCAGGGTAATAAAATAGCAAGACTAGATGTGCCAAATGACGTCCTGGTGAAAGCTTTTCGGTAGCAATGACATCTTTTAGCACAGGGCTCCTGCATGTGATAAGGGGTTTTATCTTTCCAACAGCATTTTTGGGGGTACAGCCACACCTTGGGTTTAGTTCAGATGAGGGGAGGGGGTTTGCACAGTCCTCCCCCGCTCCCCGAGCTTTGCTTCACCTCGCAAGGTTGGGCTGCTTCTGCACGGAGCAAAACTGAAAGACATGCCCCAGGAAAACCCCTGATGCCCTGGTCAAGGACGCTCTCCCATGGCACCAGACCATGCTGGGTCAGAATAAAAAGCTACCAAACGGGGACCGCGGGTTCTCAGCACCATCTCGCTCCACAGATCTGCTCCCACTCGCTGCTACAGACCTAAGTTCATCACAGAGTAAAGATAGAGTCGCTCTGTAAAACAAGGTTTTCTTGGAATTAGCCCCAGACTGGAATAAACTCCTTCTGGAAGTAGAGAGTGCTCCAGACCCAAATCACGCCCTACCGGGTGCGTTCTTACCTGCTATCTCTAACAACCACGGTTACATACGTTTAGATTAAAAACCCCTAAAACAGCCAGTGAAACCAATGCACGTATTTCTCCCTCCACAGAGGTCCTAAAGGCCAAGTAACACATGACAAATATTAGTCATGTTGTTTATTGCATGATGTTGAAGAGTGGCATAAGAACTGGAGGAGCAGAGAAAGGAATTTGGCAGCTCTCTGGGAGATGGAAACCGAGATCCCCCCTAATCCGTGTCTTTTACTGAGAGCCTGAAAAGGGTTTCAAGCTTTGAGCTCACTCTTCGGAGGCTAATGAATCATTCAGATTTCCATGGCTCAGGGTGATGTCCCAAGACAGCTGGCAGCTTTCTTTGAGCTTCAGAAAATCAAGAAGTTTCAAAATGAAAGCAGAGAGGCAGCGAAAATAAAAGTAAATCGGGGGCATGTACACCGAAGAATGGTGTTACCGCTAACCCAGCTGGATAACCGGGAAACATTCTCCAGTACTGAAGAGAGGCTTAAGGGGCAAAATCCTGTGTTGGGAGTTCAGCCCTCTCGTTTGCTCTCTGCTGCTGAGAAGCCTTGCTCCCAGCGCCCAGCTCCACGCGGTTCTCCATGCCGCCCATCTCTGCCTGCTACCAGACAAGCAATGCAAATTCAAAGGTTTGTTTTTCTTCATCTTCCCAGCCATCCCTTTTTGGAAAACACGAGTGCACAGGCACGTTCCCGCTCGAGCTACTGGAAGCAAATGCTGCTCCTGCCTTAGGCCCCTTTGAAAGGCAACGAAGTTCTCTTGTTTTTCTCAGCTTTTGAACTGTATTAGCAGCCTCACATGCAAGGGATCGCCTTAGCCCCTTTGTGCTTCTTCCACATAAAACCAAATTATTTTTACTACTAAATCTGTTGCATTAAGTGGATATGAGATCTGCTTAGATTTACTTTAAAACTCTCAGGCATCCTAGTATTACTATATTGAAAAAAATAAACAAAATTCACGATATTTATTGAAATTTTAAAATGGTTCAAAGGAAAAACAAAAATACTTTGGTTGGTTTTGCTTCACTGGTTGCGCAGAACACATCTGGGTTATCACAATTCTATAATCTTAAGGTTATTTTAACAAGACAGTTCCTATTGTAGGAACTTCATATATAAAAGTATCTCAAATATAACAAATAACTTAGTGCACAACATTGCTTAGGTAGATACCTTGGTATTACGAAATCAAATATATCACTTGGTTATACAATAACTATAATCTATCCTTCATGCAATATAAATCTCACCGGTACCTCTGCATAAATAGTGATTTCTCACTGGCTGCCAATTAACTCACGTTTCTGCCAGTAACGCTGAGTAAATAGACAGGCCTTCCTGCTTTATTTGCCTTTTTTTTTTTTTTTTTTTAAATTCAAAGTCCACCTCCTAATAGCAGGCGGTGAATTTACAGTTCTCCGGTGATTGAAGTCACGCAGCCTTCAGTCCTGTGCACTATAACCCCACACCAGGACTGCTGTAATCGCCTCGAAAAGCACCGCCTGTTGCATTTTATTGCTTAAATACAGTCAGCAGGGGCATCTCTGGAATGTGCATTCAAACAAGGCTGCTCAGGAACTGTTAACGGGCAGCTATCCTAAGTTCTTCCACTTTCTTTGGTACCCGAAAGGACACAGCAGGAAGAGCAGGTTCACTGCGTAAGAATCATCTCTTGTCTCTTACCACCTGTCTGTCCTGCTAAAACAGCGCGGTTATGCATGGTAAGAGGTTAGCTCCCTACCTTTTTTAGTATTTTTTATAAACAAATTATACTGTTATGGGCTGCTACAGCTATAGGTGAACTATGCTTCAAAATGAATTCAAGGTGACTGGAAAAAGAGAAGTCTGTACCAGCTCCTCATACATATTCTTAACCGTAGGACAGACTGGGAGCTGGTGACACCTCCAGGAATCACTTCCTACCTGGATGTGCTTGTTTCCCTTGGAGAGGTGAGGACTGACCACACAGGGGCCCATTGCACCAGTTACACTGCCCGCTCGGGAGGGATTTCCAAGGCAACCTCCAGGATGGGTTTCTGTCTTCCACGTAGCCCCCAGACAGCAGGGTTTGCCCACCCTGGAGTCACAGGAATCCGGCTGGAGAAGGCGGCCAAAGATGGCGGGGTCCATTGACCTCTTCAAGGAGGGATAAAGGTCCACCATGGTGCTTTTCAGAAAGGTTTGCTCCAATACTGTCCTGAGACTTCCAGGAAGGAACTTTTCACAGTCTCTGTAGGGAATTTAGTCCAGTAGTTAACTACCTTAATACTAGAAAGTCTTCCCTGCTGTGATTTTTTGAGATCATTACTCTTCTTCTTTCACAAGGGGCATGGGGAACAGATTGCTTCTTGTCTTCTCACTGCAGCCTTCTCCATATTTGAAGACTGTATTACTGTCATTGAGTGTCCTGAAGCTAGAGGAGAAAACAGTGCGAGGACTAGATGTGGGAAATATGCTCAGCCTCTGCATTCTTTAGGCTGTTCTCACTCATTCCTTAGGCCTCCCTCTTAGTCACCTTCTGCACCCTGTGGTCCTTATTTCAGCAAAGATTGCATTACTTTGTCTCCTCAGCGCCACGATGGCTCCTGAGCCACCCATACCTCTGATCCCACAGCTATGTAAAACTAGAAATGGAGTACCATCAGCAGGACACCTACGAAGGCACCAGCAAACACGCCGAGAGCTACCAGGGAAGCTCCCAGGCAACCGGTGCAGTTACCTAGAGCACGACTGCAACTCTGAAGCTGGGCTACGATGAAGACAAATGACGGCTGTGCTCCGTCAGTGGTCAGACACCCTGTCAAACAGCCTGCATCTAAGCACCCAACTCCTGTCTTCTCGTACAGCTTCACAGTAACCATAACGCCAAGCCCCAAACAAGTGATGAATTATGTCAATTACTGTACTGCAGACATACAAGTCACACTAATGCGCAGCCAATACAGCACTCCTTTAATTACAGTTACAGACATGAACATTTGTTTTTCTTAGTAATTAAAATGTTCTATTGTACTTAATACTGTTATCTGTATTCTTTGGTTAAGTGCAATTTAATTTGCTTTCTTAAGAAAGCTGGGTATAATTTAAAATGAAGAATATACCTCTTTTGCTAATATTCTTCTCCTAATGCTATTGCTTCCCATGACTGCAGATCTAGAACACGGTAACTTCTGAGTTTGTTCACAAAGTTTCTAGAGGGTAACGCTGTTCTAAACCCCAAAAAAACATTTAACAGTGATCGGTTCAGGAAAATTTCCTGTTTGTTAAAGCACTTAATGCGATAAATGAGGTACCTGAAGCATTTGCAAGGCAAAGGAGCTTTCGCCAGGAAAGCAGAGGTTGCACTAGGGTACCGCCTCGGGTGCACTGCTCAAAGCTGATGTGCTACAATTAATTCAAGAACAGCTGAAGGAACTCCCCTTAAGCCCTCTAAGATGAGAAGTTCCCCTAGAAAAGGGGAAACATTTTAGGATATTCCACAGTTGAGAAAAAAAAAATCGCAGCGGTGATGGAAGCAGCTCAGTCCCACACCCGCCTGCATGGGGAACCGGAGACCCTTCTTACTCATTATTTCTTTACCGCAGCTCACAACCGCAAGTGGGAAGGTGCAAATATAAATTCGCTCGGTCATTAACACTATTATTATTTGCCTTGTCACGGCATAGAAAGAATTTCTTCCCTGCGGGAAATTATTATATTCCTTCTCTGCATACTGTCCTCTCCGCGGCCACAACCCATCCAGAATCAGCTCGCCCAGGACGATCAAGAACGGAAAAAGTTACAGGAAGGAAAAGTATTTCAGCAGACATTCAGGGATGAAACACTGCAGACTGTAGTACTGACTGCCATCCATCCCACACAAACCAGGAAGATATCCAGACCAAGAGCTTTCAACCACAGTTTGGCTGACTTGCATTTCTGGAGAAAAGAGCTTATTTTTGTAAACAGCATGAGCGAACAGCGGGCTCTTACAGACTCTCAAAGAATGTCCTCGCTCGTGTTTGCTGTACAGTGAACAATTCATTTCGAAACGCGCTCTCCCCCCACGGCTTGCCCGCAGCAGACTTTCTCCATCTTACAGTGTCACAGAAAGGGGGATATTGTGAAAGTGTTCACCAAGAGATGACCTGTTTTAATCTCAGCTGTCATTTCCAATACTGTTTAAGTTTACGCAGTCTCTCTAGGAAGGATGGAGCAATGTTTAAACATTATCCACCCCCTTCCTGCAAATTCTTATACTGTTTTTATTCTTTATCTCAAGCTGGAGAATCTCAAACTGAATCTGAGATCCTGTTCTCCCTGTATGACTCATGCATAGAGCACAGAAATAACAACACCAATATTCACTTAAGAGGTTATGCTCCAGTCCGGATTCACAAACTTTCATATTTTCTTTGTTCAAGAACTGGAATTTCCCCAGCCCACCTCTCATGCACAGGCTTGACTATGGAAATACTCTTCCAAAGCAGATTTTTGCTTAATATGAAACACAATGCTATTCAAACCCAAATACCAATATCAATATGATCTCATACCAAACGGATTCAGACATTATGTCAGAAACCAGCTATCTTGCAGGATTACCAACTTACAGACAGGGAAAGAGGCACCTCATGCATCCAAAGAGCAGCAGCAAGTTCTGGAGAAGTTTCTCCCGGCCCTTGGCTGTGAGCTGGAGATCCGCAGTGCATCATCTTCCCCTCCACCAGCTGCGCTTACAGTGCCCTGGATACGCAGATCCTGCCCCGGTCTGCCGTTTTTTTCTCAGATTCAACAAAACCCAAACCTTGCAAAATAATAATAAACATCACAAAGCCTCATGGTAAAGAAATAGAAAACTGAGGGAGGAAGGCAGTCCCGTAAATTCAGAATAAAACCTCTTCTTCCCACAGAACGCATCTTAAAAAACCACAGAGTTAATGATTTAAGCCTGCATTTGTAATGAGGTTAAAAGAAGCAAGTCTGGGTCACTACTGTGAACATTTCACACTATTTTAATGACAAAAAGTTAAACTTTCAAATGGAAAATTTACAAACAGCATTAGGATATGTAACTCCCATAATTAATGGTTTCAGGTACCTAAAAATCTTTGCAAATCTCTTACAACGCCCTTTTTTAGCCAAACAGTTGGAAAGGGAATGTACTTCATTACCAAATCTTTTGCTCTGCACATTGAGAAGCCAGTTTTCGTACAGGTATCGTAGCTGCAAATGGTTAACAGGCCTTCATAATTTAAAACCATAAAAGAGGGACGATATCCTGCGTATATGATAGGTGTCAGCCGAGTGTAATAGGGAGAGCCTAAAGCACTGCACTGTGCTGTCCTTTACGCCAGTAGCTGCATTTCTGATGTGTCAACCAGCCTAGCCGGGCTTTGTATTTCATTAAAACCTTACTGTGTCCCCAGGGGACCGCAGCCCAAAATGGGCTGCCTACATCCACCGCCTTAACGCGACGCATCAGGGACGCACGGCTCACCGAGATGGACCCTTTCTGAATATGCCACGAGCGACTGACTTACTCTTCCAGTTTTGTTTTTAGGCCGAGATTTTCCTCGTCTTGTGTGCTTAAGCTCCAAGCAACTCATCTACATTTCTCCACGACAACTCCCCAACTCTTCCGAGAGTGCATCGCGGCAAATGCTATCATAGCCAAGGAAGAAAGCAGCACTCTGAATTTAAATCAGCGTAGTTTAAGCCCTCTAGCAAACAAGAGCTCGGCTGCAGGCTCTCCTCTGCCTCGCTGCTTCCCAGCCATGGCCACCCTCACGTGAAAGGGCCCCTCCTGCCACGAGCCGACGGGAACCCTTCGACCCTGGGAACCCCTTTGTGCAGCTGGTGAATTTGCCCCGCTTGCTATTGTTAAAACCTCAAGAAGAAAGGCACAGGCGCAGAATTCATTTCTATTTTGTTAGTTCTTTTTTTTTTTTTTTTTTTCCCGGCAAATAAAACACTGCCAGAATACTACATTGCTGCAATACCCTAACCTAGGGTTTAACTCAGCCAGCTGACACACACACACACACACACAAATTACAACTTGTATTCTCAGCACCAGGATTTTAACATGAGCTAGTTAACCTCTCTTAAAAATACTCCTGTTTTCCCTTGTGGCTGCAGGGACATATGTTTTCCCACAACGTGCAGTCGTGGTACGAAAGTAAGAGCCCTCCCGGTCTGCAGCCCATCCACCTGCACTGAATCCCTTTCTTTGTCCTAAGAGGAAGGGATAACATAATTAATATATATACAGTTATGTATAATTAATAATATAACAAAAGCTTTCTCCTCTGAAAAGCAACAGTTAGATATCCAAGCTCTCTGTCAGGCCACATAATATACTTCGTAAAGCACTTGGCAATATGTACAATTTCAATTTTCCAGCAGAGACTAAAACAAATTAGCAGCTTGTATTCCTCTGTGCTTTGATAATAATTTGCTTCCAGTTCTGTGTCGGTGATCAGGGTTAGTGTAATGAGGGGCAGGAAATAGTAACATCCTAATTAAACTGGGGTGTATAGGAAGTAAACCATAAATCAGCTAGTTAGCCGGAGCTCAGTGGGCAGTATTCCTCCCATGTGCTGAAAAGAAATGAATTTTAAAAAAATAGTAATAAATTAAAGGCCAGAGTAGAAACAGAGAGAGAATTGCTTTGACCTGGATCGTATTTGCGCAAGTTCATTTTCAAATCTTTTCCGAGACTGCATGCTGTTACTGAGTACATACAGGTTCCCAGATGCCACAGAGACCAGTATATTCATCCCCAAACTTAAAGATGTACTTTCTTGTTTGGGAGACCAAAAAAGACGACGCGCAAGTTGCAGTCCCCTTTATGAAATTAAGCTACCTTAAATTTACAACAAGCCCTTTACCTTTATGGATCAAGAAATAACTGGCCTCAGCAGCAATACAGGAGTTACAAAACCTACAGCCAAGAACAGCAGCACCAGCAAAACTCTACTTTTTACTAAGTTCACCTGCAGCACTTACAGAAAAATACACTTACTATATAAAGCATGCCTCACCTGCACAAGGAAGTCTCTGTACTCTCCTATAGTTACAGATAGAACCCCCAGAGTGGAAGCAGCAGATGCTTATGGAAGGACTTTTTCTGCTGGCTTAGTAACATCAGCTTTTAGGAACATAAGCGAAGCAGACAAGAGCTCCTTGGTCAGGGTAGCTGCATCCACATCATAGACACAGTGACATCATCTAAAGGCATGAATTTTTCACAATGGGAGCAAACACAGCTACGCCAGCAAATCGTTGCAATGAGACCACGTTTCAGCCTCCTCTAGAGGAAACTGCACATGTCGATCAATGGGAGGGAGAGGAACAAACCCATAGCGCCAAAATTTTTCAGGAGAATCAATCCCTTGTATTCTGGGATTTCCATCTGCCTGGCTGGAGAAAATCTTATTACTTCCACAGGAAAGTTATCACGCAAGCCCCGGATCCAGAACTGTAAATGCGTTCATGCAGCACTTTTGGCAAACATATGTGCACCTTCAGGATCGGGAATTCATCATTGCCACATTCAGGCTTCTCCCCATATTGCCTCCAGCTATTACACTTCTTGTTTTATTTGGATATAAACTTGCTTAGGTGGCTTGCATCAAAAATTGTGCTGAAATAACTGTCAATAGTATCAGTAGGAATAACAACATCAATAGGAAGATCATAGATCTTCACGGTCATTCAAGACAAAAAAAAAAAGATATGTTTGAGAACAAAGTGGACACGTTCTCTCCTTCCACCACAGGAAGATTTTTTTGGGGATCTGCAGATCACTAAGGGGTTTTCTAGATCGACTCAATAACCCCCATTTGACTCTGAGACCTACACAAGGACTGCTGTGCCCATGCCATTTCACAGCCATAACTGGTTTCTCTTCATCGTTACCTAAGCTTTCAGTCTTACCAATGAACGAAATTGGGTTTTGAAGCTACTTGAATATGGAAAAGAGCTAAATGTCTCCATGTAAGCACAAGAAGAGTTGAAATATCTCAAAATCCAGAAGACCTCTGCAACGAAACTCCAGAAACCCAATGCATCACTGCTCTACATGACAGAGATTGGGGATGATATCCTAAAAAAAATTCCCTGCTGCGCTGCATTAACATTAAATATCTAGCAGAGCGTTTGCCCTAATCTATCAGGGAGCCAGTCTGAACTTAGCCTTCATCCGTCATTTATCTGATATTAAGGTCTATTTATTTCAAACCTGATTTTGTAGCTTCATGTATTACATGGTATTTCTTCCAAATAAATGGCATATCTGGTGGCAATAAATCCCCTGGGCTGCAGTCATTGGCACTGGCACAGCAGGTCTAATATCTGACGTAAATAATACATACAAGATGTTCTCTTAAATCAAGTGTTAGACCATGATACTAAGACTTCTGCCTGAGGGCTCTAAACCCCTATGTAATATTCATTATAATTACTTCATTAAGCCTGCTGCTTTAGTACCTTTACACTAGCGCAATATCACAGAAGGAATTTGATGGAATCACCTAATAACACTAAGGTAAGGCACGGTAGGGTCCGGACCTCTGTTTCTGAAGCATCCCAGTAAATGTCCTTCAGAACCAGTTAAAGACAGATCCCAGTCCCAAAGAGCTGAAAACTTTGGGCTTCAGACCCCGTCCATTCCATGAGGTTTAAGATCAGAGACTGATGGTGTGAAGTGCTGAACGTTCATTTCAAAAGGCTTCAACGTTGAGCCAAGCACAGCTCCTGCAATGTGCTCCCAGCAGAGGCAGGAGGACTTACTCAAACGAAGCTATGCTGCTCACAGCTTCGCTGTCTCTTGTATTAAATTTGTGTTTTACAACATGCACAGAAAGAGCATAACTATAAAAGTTAAGCTCAGACCATTTCCATGGCCTGTGTCATGCTGCCTGGGACACTGCTCATCCTAGACATCAGGAGTAACTGTACAACTCCAACAGCTCTCTTGGCTTGGCCAGACCTGGGGCATATTGCCTGTATGAAAGCTAGGAGCAAATAAAGCAGAGTTCCTTACTGCATATAATATTAACAGTGCATATTATTATTTCTTTTTACTGTTTTGTTCCAAAAAATTTTATTTCTACACAATCACCTTTTTAAACATGTCTTAGATCTGTGGGGAAGCTGACGCCATCCTTCAAAACATATCACTTTTAAGGCAGTAAAGCCAAAAGGATTAGATAATCCATTATCTGATGGGAAATTCCTAAAATGTCTGCCATCCAGCAGGTTGTGGGATTCCCAAAAGTAGGGCAGTCATGCCTAAGCAGTAGAGGTCTAACCACAGGTGGTAACAGAGGTTCCCACGTTGTGAAAAGGCACCTCTCCCAGCCAGTCTTGCCCCGAGCCTCTTGTTAACCCAACAGGCTGAGACCTGGAAGTCGCCACGATGTAAGTGGCCAGCAGGAGTAGGGAAGTGATGGTGCCTCTGTACTCAGCACTGGTGAGGCCTCACCTCGACTGCTGTGTTCAGTTCTGGGCCCCTCTGTACAAGAGGGACATTGAAGTGCTGGAGCAGGTCCAGAGGAGAGCTACCAAGCTGGTGAGGGGTCTGGAGACCAAGCCATATGAGGAGAGGCTGAGGGAGCTGGGCATGTTTAGTTTGGAGAAGAGGAGGCTGAGGGGAGACCTCATTGCCCTCTACAACTACCTGACAGGAGGTTGCAGAGAGGTGGGTGTTGGCCTCTTCTCCCAGGTGAATAATGACAGGACCAAAGGAAATGGTCTGAAGCTGCAGCAGGGGAGGTTTACATTAGATATTAGGAAGAATTACTTTACCGAAAGAGTGGTCAGGCACTGGAACAGCCTGCCCAGGGAGGGGGTTGAGTCACCATCCCTAGAGGCATTTAAGAAACATCTAGATTCGGCACTTCAGGGCATGCTCTAGTGGCAGAGATTGTAGGGGGTTTTTTGTGTGTGTGTATGGTTGGACTCGATAATCTCAAAGGTCCTTTCCAACCATGAAGATTCTATGATTCTGTGATTCTAAGTTTTGTGTTCAGATGGCTAAAAAAAACCCAATAATGCTGTTTACAGAGAGTCCTGTGTTTGTGACTTTTTTTTTGCCCTCCTATGTCAGTTCAGTCCCTTGTCAGACAAGAGCGATCCTCCAGAGCTGAGGGAATGTCCTGATGATCTCGCTAGGAGTTATTCACTCCCACCTGTCAGATACGTACCAGTACATAGAAAGAAAAATACAATTCTCATCATTCTTCTACCCCCAATATTAAACCAGAGAGGAAAAATGTGTTGGTCAGGAGAATTTGGACTACTACACAAATTCTTGCATCAGCAAACTACCTGAGCACATTGGTTGGCAGAAGACATTGTTGGTATTTCCAACACATTAAACAGCAGTGATGGATTTGAACAGCATTCAGCCTTCAGTTAATGCAGATAATTTTAAGATGTAAAGCGTGCCTTTCCATAAGAAACCAACAGGAGTACCTACCTAATCTGCTTAAAGTCTCCACAGGAGTCCTTATTTGCATACATATTTAAAGGCTTTTTGAAAACAGAGCCTTCGTTAATTTGCCACAGTCAGGATTGGCACTCCATTGGCCCATGCTTCATTTATACAACAGTACACAAACCTTTCCCTGCGGCTGTACCCTAAATGGCAAGTTACAGGTGATGAACACGGAAGACACAACGTAATATAGCATCTTATATACATTATCTAACTATAATTTTATTTCTTCCATTTCAGTTTTCGATCCTCTCTAACCTGGTTTCAGAAAAGCATTGTGCTGACATGGGATGAAGTTAAAATAAGAAGCATTAGTAGCCCCAGGGTTCAGGCCAAGACACAAAATGCCAGCCTGAAAAGCCACAGAGATATTTGGGAAGCCAGCAGCTAAAGCCTGAACAAAAGGGCCTTCTCATAACGTGCAGCGATCACCACAGAGGCCTGACCTCGTCTAGAGTGATCTGTTCAAGCACAACATAAATGTTAACAAAAATACCTATTTTAATTCCTTTTCAACACCATGCTCTTCTTCACAGCTCTCTTTCTAGGATCTTCGTGGCATTTCTTGAGTTATCACACACCAAGCTGTGTGGCACGGNGGGAGACCCCCCTGCAGTGCTGCCTCCAGCTCTGGGGCACCAACAGCAGAAGGACACGGAGCTCTTGGAGCAGGGCCAGAGGAGGCCCCGGAGATGCTGGGAGGGCTGGAGCCCCTCTGCTGGGAGGACAGGCTGAGAGAGCTGGGGGGGTTCAGCCTGGAGAAGAGAAGGCTCCGGGGAGACCTTCCAGCCCCTTCCAGGCCCTCAAGGGGCTCCAGGAAAGCTGGGGAGGGGCTCTGGAGCAGGGAAGGGAGCCATGGGATGAGGGGGAAGGGTTTTCCACTGAAAGAGGGGAGATTTAGGTTAGACATTAGGTTAGGTATCATACCTTGCTGTGAGGGTGGTGAGCCCCTGGTCCAGGTTGCCCAGAGAAGCTGTGGCTGCCCCATCCCTGGAGGGGTTGAAGGCCAGGTTGGACGGGGCTTGGAGCAACCTGGGCTGGTGGGAGGTGTCCCTGCCCAGGGCAGGGGGGTGGAACGAGATAGTCTTTAAGGTCCCTTCCAACCCAAACCATTCTATGTTTCTATGATATACCATGATGATGATATACCATGATATTCCATGATTCGGTGATTTTATCAGAGATTCACCTCTTCAGGTCTGGCACATATTCCAGCACTGAGCTTGAAAACTTTTCATACTTAGCAATTTATACATATAAAACACATGCATGCACATATAAATATAAATACAACATAAATAAACAAACAATATAAATAAATACAATTATGGCACTGTTCTGAAGCTTTTTCGTAATGCACTGCAAAGTCTTACGAGTGTCTTCTCGAAGTATGTTTTGAAAAAAAGTTAAATATTCAGCTCTGAACCAAGCTGTGTCAAACTTATTGCCACTCTAACAAAGGACTACTGTGAAACATAACTCTTCTGCAAAATATACTATAATTGTACTTTTTGAAAGCAATGTCAAATCATTGACATTGACTTGGTATTCTACGGTATGAGAAATGCAGAAAAGTTACAATATATGTAAGCCGTAAATTAGATCCTAATCCAAACTTATCACTCTGATAGCTGTTAGACAGACTATTTGGGTGCGTGTTTAGTTCTGTGATTTTTCTATTCCTTTTTCAAGCTGTTTTGGGTTTTTTCCCCTCACTTTTTCATAAACAAATTTTTCAATAATCTTTACGATAAATTACATTACAGTTACAACAAAATACAGTGAAAACAAATATAAACTCACGCCAAGTCACAAATACAAACTTACCAAAGATTTATGAAGAGAAAAATCAGTTTGGCGGGTGAAGTCCAGAATGCAGTGTTTTGGGCACCTGTTTACTAGTTGCCAAGCATATTCTCAAAGACAAACATCTGAAAAACAAAATTCACATCAGGTCAGAAGTGAGCAGTTATCTCATTTAGCATACACACTGATTTTTCTTAAATTCGTCTTGTCTAATTGATGCTTTGTCATTCACAGTACACGACGTAAGGAACAATCTGAGCTATGTCCCCATTAGTGAGCGCTGACAGCCATAAGGATCACCTCGATAGAGCAAGACAGTCTCCAAGCTGCAAAGCTAAGGGCAGAAATGTGGACACTCACACTCCTAACCCAGTCTAAAACTCATGTAAACTTAATCCTTTGAAAGCTGGAGAAATCCAGAAGGATTCAGACTGAGCAGACATTGGCATGTAATGGGTTTACATACACAAATCCCTCCATGTGATAAAGGAAGATCTTAAAAGCATCTCGTTAATCATCAGAAGATGTTTAATGTGTTCATTATCACCTACTTTGATGCTATTTCATAAAGCTACAACATAAAGTTTTCAGATGAAGACTGTACCTTCCAGATGGAAATGAAAATATAACAACACTTATGTGCAAATATAGGAGAAAAAAAGAAAGAAAAGCATATTTTCCAGTGAAAACAAGTTCTTGTTCTCTTGAGGATCCTCCCTCAACTGCCAAAACTATGACAACAAAAACCATTTTGGAGATAGATTTAAGTGAGACTTTAAAAAGATGTTTTGGGTGGCATTTTTCTTATTCTGCCATTCCTCATAAAGTCATGTAGCGTAATAAGCACAGGGCAAACACAAACACAAGTATGAAACCCAACCTCTATTTCCTGTGCTTTCTGATATCCTGCAACTTCTCAGATTGAGGATACACTTATTTACACAGCATATTTAAGGCTTGCCCAGCAAATATACATAGCATATTTACTCCTGCCCTGCAAACTACCCAACGTCTATGGGACATGTTGAGTGCCACGCATGATGACGTCTTACTGGACTTGCTAGGTCTTACTGGAAGCTGGAGATGTCCTCCTTCTCACTAGAAATCAGCTTTTCTGTCCTACCCTCAGGTTCCTCAGTGTTTCTGCACCTCACATGCACAATGTTTTACGTTGCGTCTCTCCTGAGATCATGAAGACAAAGTTTTAAGTCAAGAAACTGGAAATACTCTGACACCTTGGTTATTTTTTAATATTTGAAGTTCTGAAATTGGTGAGTGGAATGTGAAGTTACTTAGTGCATTAAAGACCAAATCCAGACGTAAGAAGAACAGCGGACTGAGAGCAAGTGAGATGAGTAAAGGTGCCCATCAAATTCATTTATCACAGTTTCGCAAACTGTCCCATGAATCCCTCCTTAAATGACCATGATGTTTATGCCACAGATCTCTCCCACAGTTTTACTACACATTATGCACCTTTAACTGCTTGCTTTGCCTTCCCCCACCCGCTATTCCATCTCTGCCTTGACTACTTCTAACATTTGGAACATCTGAAGAGCTGCCAAATTTCTGAAGCAACCTATTTCCAGAAATGTTTCTTTACCACAAGATATGTAATTTCTCCCAAAACACTCCTCTGGAGCAAAGCCCAGGACTGGCAATATGTTACCCGGGATCAGTGAAAGGTTTACGTTTCAATACCTATTGCACCTGTCATGATAATACCAGGCATTTTCCACCCACCATGCAGGAGAGAATCCAAACTTCCTGTGGGATGTGCAAAACTAGCACTCAGCCTTGGGAGCCATCCAGGCATGGTTATCAGGAAGAGAAAAGCTATTTCTGCTGGCTTGCAGGAATTGATGGCACCATTTAATGTCTTGTCTTTATGTGCAAGTGCGTATAACCCAGTTTTTCCGCAGCTGCTGTGACGTAAATAAATTCAGTATTATCTCCATTTTACATTGTAGGATGTAATATAAATAGTACTGGAAACTTATGCTGGGCGTAATTCAATATTTAAGACATTTACCCGTTTCAAGTAGCAGGCACCCATATAGCTGCCTAATACTTAAACAAAACATTTGGCCTGCTTAAGAGAAAGGAGAAACATATTATATACATATTCTGTAGATATATCTCCCTAAGTAGGATAGTATTTCTGGAAATAACGTCACTGAATCGATTGTTTTTTATCGTTGCAAACTGAGACTTCCCTTCGAGGCCTCTTTTCGAATAGTACATCTATACTGTACTGATCAATAAATATTAGTACACGTGACACATGAAGAATCCCTGAAATATCTACAGTTAGACACTTGCTTTACAGTATTGTCTACACTTGAATAGAACCTCTGTATGAAATCCCGAATTTTTGCACGTCCTGTTGCCTAATCAGACAAAATCATTTGCTTCATCTAAATTTACTAGAGTGAAAATGTATCTCTTGGTACCTGTACTTTTGGTTCGGGCTTTTCTCCTTAAGGTAGTAGCACTTCAGCTGCAGAGTGCAGTGAAACCCCACCATTCCCAGAAAAATCTCATCCACCCTTAGAAATACCTAACACACAAAAGTAGATACAAACTGATAGTTTTCTTCACGATAAATACAGCTATGGGCAGCAAAATGCCTTCTGTTTTGTTTCAGTAATAAATCACTTCCCTGACTTGAGTTAGTAATGAGATTTTTAATCATGTGGATTGAACGTATCCTCAAGTTAATAAAAAAGTATGGCTTCCTCTTTATCTTTAATAAAAGATTTGTACACCGCTCAAATGATTAGTATTACATTTTTAAAGAACCTGAGATTGATGCTTTTCAATTCTCCTGCCTATTTTTCTATGCTTTTGTAATTCAAAGGCAATATAGGGTATAGTTAATAATTCATCTGGTAATTTTAAGGCTTTTATTCAGAAACCTTTTGCCTATTGACTTAAGGATGTGCCATAAAAATATCCAGGTATTACTATTTTAGCAATTTGCAGACCAATACAGCTGAAATCTCTGAATTTATGCGAGTCAGAATTCGTGTTTAAAAATCAGAGCACACCATTACAGCCCTGAAAGGGTACAGGGGGAGGAAATAGCTTTACAGGACTATTTAAACCAGTATATTTCATGTCTTCACACAGTTCTGATTTTTTGCCCTTGTTTGCAGGTTTATTCTTGATGGAGTTATTTTTGCAGTTGCCTAAGAGACAAAGGAGCTAGCTGCATTTTTTAAAAAGGTAAACTTCGCTGCACGAGTCCTGCGCTCCCCACCTGCACGAGATCCAAACCAAACCCACCGCTCTGGGAAGGCTCAGCCGGACAAAAACCAGATTTTCATATTCTCTTAACAAAACAGAATGGACTCGTTTGAGATGAAAACGTCAAAACTGGCTACCAGTTAACACAACCCAAGTATTTGGGGCCTGTCAGTGTTTGATTCTTGAAAATGTTTTTTTTTTAATTTAACAAAATCTCACTTTAACTTTTTATTTCCCTCAAGCAAGAATTTAAGCTTCCTCTTTCAGAGTTGCTCATCAGACTGCGTTTTGCTGTCTTCACCAACTACTCAATTAATAGCAGCCAAGCTTCAACATATTTAGGTATAGCTTTTTTACCTACTTTAAAGAAACAAAGCATTTTTCCCAGCGCGTGTCCTACTTTCACACACAGCTACTGCAAAGGCATCACCCATCTCACGCAAGCTTTCAGGTACCGCTACATAACAACAGTAGAGAGTAATGAAAATTGATAGCAGTTATTAATTCCACATCTAACAAAGAAAACTGAGCTGCGCTGTGCACATAGCCATCATTTATTGCCATGACAAAGCTAATAGCACCACCTGTATTAGCCTTTCCCTGCGTATAAAACTAGGAGATCCTGCTGCCCGTTCCTCTAAGTTTGCCAAATGTTAGTGCTTTAGGTAAGGGATTTCGCTGTTATCCGTGGGACACAAGTTTCACCATCCCAAGGAAAATGGTGTCTTTATGAAGTAATAGTAACACTAAGTCGATTATATTTCATTTCAGGCCAGCTCTGAGCACATCCTTTGTGCCCCATCTAATGACCATCTCTGCTAGAGCAGCTCCGAACTCCTCTTCTTGGTTTGACTTCCGAGTCCCAAAAAGCACTGACTAAAGCTTACTGCCTCTATTCTCCACTCCAAAAATGCAAACTGCTGTCGGGTCCTTCAGTTCCCTCTGCAAGACAGGCAGCATATGTCACTTGCATTATTCAGAGCTTTACACAGCTTCTTTTCCATGGAGGTTTAAAAACGAATAGCAAAATGTGTATCAAATTCAAACCCTTTGCAATCATAATGATAATCATGAAATGAAGTAAGCTCTAAAAGAAGACTAGGGTGTGGATTATCTCTAAAGTAATGGGATAGCAACACAGTAAATTTACTACTTTTTAGATGGCCAGGTCTGAAGGTATACTTTACACAGTCCCCAGCAGCTGAGGACTTTTGCAGATCATACAATCACTGAATGGTTTGGGTTGGAAGGGACCTTAAAGACCATCTCGTTCCACCGCCCTGCCCTGGGCAGGGACACCTCCCACCAGCCCAGGTTGCTCCAAGCCCCATCCAACCTGGCCTTGAACCCCTCCAGGGATGGGGCAGCCACAGCTTCTCTGGGCAACCTGGGCCAGTTTCCGGATGAAAACTTTGACTCAGGAAATAGTCCAAGAGAAACAACACTAAAAATATAGTTCGTATTATCTCGAGGAGCAGGAAAGCCAAAGCAAAGCACAATGAGAGGAGTCTCCTTTGTGCTCAGCTAAAACAATAAATACATGTACCCGGTAATGAGTGGTCTTCAAAATCCTGAGAGCATATCTAGGCTCACGCACTAGAGAGAGGATCGGAGGGTTCAGAGGAATATCATGGGGGGCAAATGAAGTTTGCTAGCTACAAGACATTATGCCTCTTGGTCACCCATACACATCTCTACTCTCCTTAAAGAAATCTCCCAGGACGACCCAGACTTTCAGAAGCACCCCAAGAAGGTCCGTCCCTACAGGGACCCTCACTGGAGTTTCTGCCTCCTGCATTTCCATGACTAAGAGAGATAAATAAAGTGCTAAGACATTATGTAAAACCATCCTAATGATAATTCAGTACACAACAGCAGCTAAGTGAGTAAGTCGTATACGTAGTGTAAGTATTAATGCTATGGTATTTGTTTACGTTCCCAGAGATGTAGACTCTGTGCAAGTGTTGAATGTTATTAGCAGCAGCCCAGCCAACTAAGCAAACCCCCAATCCTGCGCCATCTAACATTTTGAAAAAAGAGCCCAAAGCTTTGAATGACTCCTAGCACTCAGTCTAGTAATGCCTGCCAGGAAAAGGGGAATTTCAGAGATGGCATACCATCAATTTTCTTCATTTGTGTCAGAAGTTGAGCAGCTGTCTTCTTACCAGACTGAAGTGGAGCCAAAAACCTTGTCAGGCAGCCGAAGAAAAAGCACTTCAGAGGAACTAATCTCAAAGACCCAAAAGTATGTATCACATTTTTGAACAGGCATGTGTTAATATTACTACTACATTATCAAATGGCAATGTTTTGCAGAAGCAGTGGAAAAAAGACTGCTTGGTTTGTTTACACTGCTCACTAAGGAAAAGCAAGATGCCACACATACTTGAACTCTGGAGTTTGTTTATTTATTTACTTATGGCCAGCAAAAGGTTTTTAGCGTTATCTTCCCCTAAACTGGTGAGGAAAGTGAAATAAGATCCACCTCCACGGAAGAAAGAAGATGCACCTGGACTTTCTGTGGCAAACAGATCTCGATTCCAGCAACCTCTATAATTCCCCAGGCACTGCAGCCACACCAGCAAGGGATAAATAATCCCATCGAGAGCCGCATTTCAATCAGCTCATTGCTCCAGCAGCCATGGACTGGGACAGACTGGGAAAACCCAAGTCACAATTTGTTTCTTCTTCAGTGTTGCTCCAGTAACCGTGTGCTAGGCTGAAGGATCCTTCAGGACAACCCTAAGAGAAACTTTGTACTTACCAGCACCAAGGATGCGATGAAGAAAGCAATCAAATTACAAGAGCTATTGTATTTTCCGGGTGGGATTTACTACCATAAAACAGAGTTTGGTCAAACCGAGAGCACTGTACTTATTGATCTTAATTCAGCCCAGAAGGCAAGTCAGAGAAGGTCGTGGCCTCCTCCCAACGGTGTGTCGCCGTCCAAACTGCTGGGATGCCACCCATCCACTCACCATAATTCACACTGGTGTCTGACTTCTCACAAGACGTGTTTCGTGATCACACAAACCTAAAAAGTCACAAATGCCCCTTCTGTGTGTGACAACTCCACTTGTGAAGCAGATCTCAGCCGGCACAGGATGGCTGTTAGGAGGAGACAGCGACACCATGGGATTTGCTGCTCTCTCTTGGTGGGATGGGTGCTTCTTCACACCACATTTTAGAGCGGGAAGAGCTGGAATTTGCAGCCATAGCAGGGCATTGTTTAATTATCTTTTGATTCTGCCGGATGAACCTGTCATTTGCCAACCATATTGATATAGGTGCCATATAGAAGGACAGAATTAAAGTGACTAAATAAATTAATAAATCTACGTTCAAGATCCTACTTGGGCTAGCCATCTTCTTTCAGCCAGCTTTTCCCCGAAATGTTTATTTACTACACAGCTAGGCTTTTGGCAGCCTTCCCACTGCGAAATGTGCTGCCCAGATATTGCAAAGTGAACTCCAATCCAAAAAGACTTTTTTCCTCACGTCTCCCCTTCTCCCTCACAGATATCCCTTTACTGAACTGTGCCTTTAAGGCACAATTTTGCCCAGAATTTCTAGAAAACTCAGTTTGAGAGAGATGCATTTATAGACCATGGCTAAAAATGAGATTTCCTACGTGTTCTTCAGCAAACTACTTTAAACAGACATTTTTGCTTCCTCCATTTACCAAAGAAATGCTTCCTTACTTTTCTGAGGTCTATAAATGCAAACAAATTAATGTGCATGAAAAATCACTGGTGCTGTATTTTTAACGTGTTTAAATTAAAAATAAATAAATAAATGAATCAACTGTATAATAGCTCGACAAGATTCTGGTATTGCTTGCTGGGGAATGAGGTTTCCTTAGAGCTAAACACAAAAAAGCAAAGAATAGAAAATAATGATAATGTGAGCGCACGGCATTCCCCTATTTCAGTATATATATTCAACTGCTTCTCACAATGAGGTTCCAGTCACGATTAAGAGCTCTGGAAAAATCAAGAAACATTAATGCAAACCAGTAAGAAAACTTTGTGTCTTAGGTACTTTCGCTACGGTCCAGCAGAGATTCTCTGATTAGCGTTTGCAGACCGTACTAAGCATATCTAACATAAAGGCAATACCTACTGCCCAGCTCTCCACAAATATTATCAAGATGGAAATGCCTACTGACAAATTCACAAGCTGCAAATGTACAGTCATGAAATTCAATAGCCTCACAGCTGCACACTTGTAACTTGTGAATGCAGAAAAATGCCTGAATTGGCAGCAGGCTTTCTGGCAGATGATATCATTTTACAGATGACACTGTAGAGTCTGCCAGTTTGACGTTGAACTCTCCTCTTGCCTTTTTTTTTTTTTGTTGTTGTTATTGTCGTTGTCGTCGTCGTCGTTTCATAGCTCTTTCGCTGAGATCTACTAGGATCACAGTGGCTGTTCTCATCAGAGCCTGCTATTTACTTTTCTGACTCTGCAAAGTGCTCAGCTCGGTTCCCTCGGCTCTGCTTATGTAGAGCTGACGTTGAACAGTGTTTATTTGGGAAAAAAAAAAAACCACACTTTACCTTTTTCTACAGTACTTCAGATGCACGAAGTGCACTATTCCGTAGACGTGTCCTAGTTTTTTTTCCCCTATTCAGAACAGGGCCGGATTTCACTGCGAGTGACCGCCCTGCATAAATAGTTGAAATGATTGTGCCTTCATATTTGTAATCTGCGTATTTTCAGAGCGCTCCGAGAGAAGGAAGCATTCCTCGGAACCGAAAAATGGCTTCTACGCCACCTGCGGTGATGTCCGCTCAGGCCACTAAGTGCCAAGCTGGCCCAATTCCATCCGGAGCTTGCTGACACAGGAGACCTGTCAAAAAAAAAAAAGCTCAGGAATAAATTTTAGTCCATTTTCTATTATTTTTTTCCCCTCTGTGCCCTGTGCAATCATCACGGAAATGTTTGACCGGGATCTGTGACTAGATCCAAGTGAGACACGAAAGCAGGGCACCCCTGAAATGAAGTGGTTCTTTTTACCTTGAAGTCACGCTATACAGCGAAGAAATTCCTAAAAAGCCAGTAAGCTGACATCCTGGGCTCTCTGGGGTTTTTTAAGGTAGTTCCACTCTTAGTCTTTGTCTGCCTGTGCTGTGCTTCTCTGGCTGCCCCCTCCCGCCGGAAGGGGGGATCTCTGCACCTCCACGGTTTGCACCCTTCGAAAGGTCACATCCCGACGTAACTTAACGTCTCGAATTATCACAACGTGCGAAGTGAGCACTTCAGCGGGACTGCATCAAACTCGCTTGAAAAAGACAAATTTTAAGACATCCCGCCAAAGGTTCAATGTGCGTTGGTTCACCGCTGAACTCGGAGGTTCTCCTTTCTGTAAACTTGTGCACTTAACAAAATAAAGTACAGGAACTGAAAAAAACCCCACCCAAACCAACACAAACATATACGCGTGCGTAATCTCCAAACAAGTTGAGAGAAAACTCCGTTTTATTTATTCTGGTTGCTTTACTGATGCGTCTCAAAAAAGCGTCTGAGGTTTCAGAGGAGGCTCTGCGCCGCAATTATTAGGGCTAGCCAAACTCTTTGCATCTATTCTCCTAGATCCTTCTTCACGTAGTCCAAACCATAAAAATCCCACGAGCCGCAGTGGCCTCTTTTTTCAACACACCTGAGAGCAGTTTCCCTGGTTTACACCAATGCTACTCTCCTCTGAACTCAGTAAAACAGCAGTAACTCTCCAGTAACCTACACACAAACGATCGGGACTTCATCTACTGCTACTATTTTGCTTTACATACTCATGCTCAAGAAGTCCTGTGCAAAAATCTCCAGCCTGTAGTGATGTATATACCTAATGTATTTATTATGCCATAAAAATATAATATATTACTGGCATGTTAGCAAAGGTTGATTGTGATATTAACTGGTCTCCCTGTTGTCCTGGTTTGAGGTAAAACAGAACCAATTTTCTTTTCAAATTTTCTTTTCATTAATTTTACTCTTCAATTAAGAAAGGTCTTGTACATTTAAAGCTGCCCTTAATCATTAGACCTTGGGCCCCACTTCTTAAAGCATTCGGCACCCAATAGCTTCCACTGGTCTGCTTAGAAATAAAAAGTAGAATTTTTCCTTAAAGAACAGACTCCTTACATGAGGAATTAAATATTATTTACTGTGTTCTTTGAAGAACAGACACCATCCCCTTGAAAAAAAGTTCAAATTCTGGGAGCTTCTGTAATATCTTTAACAGTTGGAATCATCCACAAAGTATTTTCACCGGAAGCCTTCAGGTTATTGCTGACGGTAAGAAATGGGGAGGAAGGAAAAATTATCCGGACTCCCAAAATAACACGCTCTCTTTTGATGTCTCTTATTTTTTGAGAGAGAAAGCAAATTGCTCTGCAATACATTAGCACGAACCATGGCACCAAATTCACACAGGGAGCAACGATTAGGGGCGATTTCCTGCCCGCCGCTTGCTTAGCCGCAAGAGAGAACAGGGAGTGCAGGGAGAGGTGGATGGGGAAAAACCAAGGAAACGTTTCCCTCTTTGCCCTGCTCTCTGTACCAAAAGGAAGAACAGGCCAGAAACTACAGAAATATTGAAAAAGCTAATAGTTAACCTAAATTAGTCTCATTTTTTTCCTATTATTCTGAATGGGCAAGAATCACGCTTCACAGCATCTTCCTCACCCTTCTTTTGGATTTCGATGTTCTTGACTAGGATGGAAAAATTTTCCGTGAAAGTGGGTTGAAAATATACACGTTAAGCATTTGCTTAACCAGAGATTACGGCCCAAACCAGAGAACAGTTCATTCCAACCCTATTTCTTAAGACAGCAAATACACAGAAGCATTACTTATTCCCCTCCCTTTTTATCTTTTTTGAGAATTATTGCACAATCTGCTGTTTCACGGGATTTCAGCACAGAGAGTATTCACCAACTTTTAAGGCTTGGGTTTTTTTATTCGCCCTAAAAGCTTCAACTTTCCCTGCAAACTTTGTACGTCATCCTCATCAAATCATACACAGAAATGGGCATGAAGTGCTTTGTTTACTCGTAACTTGGCAGAGCCACAAGAAAGAACAGAATGTAAAGAATGAACTCCCTTTGCAGAAGTCATTCATATCGAAACAAAAGCCTTTACCTTCCTGAAACAGCTTTTCTAAGCAGGCCTCATCTATTTCTGAATTGCCCGGCATTACCATGACCTCTCAGAAAACCGAGAAACATTTGAAAGCCAATCTAAAACCAGAAGGAATGAGAAAGTTCTCCTGGATCTGCTTTTTCATTAAAAAAGCATTAAGAAAATATGGGCTTTTCAACACTGCAATCTGAACAAGCAACCGCTTTTCATGTAACATGTAGAAACCTGCTGAATTCAGACTTCTTCCAACTTCCCCTCGGCTGCAGCAGCTGGATAGATTTGTTTCCACCTGCTTTTATCATTTGTCATTACTGAGGTATGCTTCAGAAAGCCAATTTAGCTCTAAACTGTCAGTTTTACTGAAGCCAAAACAATTCATTTTTATGATCTGATCACATCCTACCGAGTGTTTCATGGTCCTTTAATTCCCAGCTCCCCACACCTCTGCCCCCAAAGCGAATATAGGTGTTGTTTGGGGTTTTTTTAAACCAAAATGCCCTTTACAAAAGCCCCTGAAGTGGTTGATCCTACGCCCGTGCTCCACCGTTTGCTCCAGGCGGCACAAACTTCTGTGGTCACCAGAGAAGAGACCATCCAAACGTGGCTGCAGATAGCAAAAGGCTTGGGAAACACATTAAGGTCTTATTAAAAATGTTAAAAACCTCTCCTTTAAAACCCTACCGAAGGCCGGCTGCCTCCATCTCCTGTGCCAGTGTTGGAAGTAAGGCTGCCGATACACCTTCTCCCATTCCCCCCGAATTTCAGGGGGACAGGAGGGAGTGGGTGTGGGAAGGGAAGGGATCTCAAGTACAAGAAAAGATGATTATCAAGTCTAAAAAGAGCACGTCATAAAATGAAGAAATATAGGACTATTTTTAAAGCAATTATTTTGCTTTCGAGATTAAAACGTGCTGCAGTATCCCCCTCTGCTTGGCATTCCAGAGGAGGTGTTGCATTTAGCTAGCAAAATTAATTCACTCGAATAAAAGAAAATTGAAACACTGGAAGCAAAACAGAAAAGCGTGAGATGAGAATTTTCATTCCTATACTTCGGATAGGGAAGAAATTATGTGTTCCAAAACTTGATTAACTCCAAGGCCCGGTTCTGCAATAACAACCACAACGATTCACTGCCACTGCTCATGGGCATAAACTCCCCCCTGAACGACTGCAGGGGCAGGACATAAACGTGTGAGTTCGGAGGAATCTCTTAACCATGCTATCTGCATAATTTATCTGTAGATATCTTGAAGGTTTACAAAACTCTCCAAGAAGTTAGGAAGATTTAGGAACCTTTGAAAAATGTGACCTGTTACGTAAACCTGTATTTTAAGAAGTGAACTAGAGACAGGAGGAAGGATCACAGGGGTTGGACACCTAACCAGCTGTCCCAATTCAGCTGAGCTGTTTTAGCTGTCAGTGTGTGAATTCTTAATGTGTGATGATTATAAAGTACATAGAGATAGTTCAGCTCTCTCATTTGAATTATTTTGCCTTTGCCTCAGAGCAACGGCACATACATGGGCTGCTACCCCAAAGCTAACGCCGATGACTTCTACTCCTGAGACTCACACCTCTAAGCCACTTGCAAAGCTTAGACCTCAGAATATCTATTTATTAAGATCTAAAGTGATAAAATTATGCTTATCCCAGGCTCAAATTTTCCTGACACCTTCACTAATTACACAATATAATGAAATCCCAGCAGCACTGAAATAATTGTTCCAGCAGGAACTCAGCCAGCGAAACACCTATGGAAGCTTCTTTCTACTCATTCATCACTATGGGAAGCAATCTCACAGTCCTCTCCAAAAATCCCTTCAAACAGATGTCTTGCAGCATATCAAGACATTATCAAATTCAGACTTGGAGTGAGCATGTTCCAAAATCCAAAAGCCCTCCGAGGGAGGTGTTTTGCCTGACACACCTTATCATCCATAGAAAAGAGAGCGGGATCCAGGGTGGGCACCTTCAGTGAGATAGGAAGGCACAGGAAAAAGCAGCTATTTCACCTGTCCAAGGCCAGGTATGACCAAAAACCACCTTAAACCCAAGTAATACCATAACAACTATCTAGAGATGAAACATCAGGGAAGATACAGCTCAGACGGAGCTGCAGGGTGACTTCTGTATGATCTCCAAGCTGAGATCATGGATGCTCCTTGTTACTACTCTCATTTGGTAGCCTGACCTAGTCACTAAAAGTGCTCATACTGAGAGCATCCAGGACAGATGACCCAGTCCTGGAGCTAGATGTGCACAACGAATGATCACAGCAGTCACTGATTGGGCACCCACATCCCCAGCAGCTCTGGTTGAGGACACAGCAGTCGGCACAGGGGCCACCAGCAGCAGTCTCCTTCCAAGGACACATGCACCATTCTCCTAGAGAATGGGTGCCCATATCTATTACCAGGCAATACTAAGATAGCTTCTCAGCTTTCCCAAGAAAATATTTTCAACTGGGATGGATTTCTACTGTTTTAAAACTAACATTAGCAAATGTGACTGCGCGGTGCACAGATCTGTCAAATTTGTTCTCAGCTGCAATCCTGAAACATATCATTATCGTGTGCTGTGTGAGCAAAGCTGGGCTTGGCTTTCATGTGACTGAGCTCTAAATTAGTTTATGGATAATGTTCCCTTACAATGCGTTCCGTCTTTCGCTCCATCTTATCTTAATGAGTACTTAACCTCTTAAAAATAGGTTACTGCCAGAGAGACTAAATACAGAGTATCAAAGTCTCTGAGAAAACCACAGGAACGAATGTCCCCGCTCAGGTAGCTCTGTCCTCCTTGAACACAGCTTCTGTAGGGTGAAGTCTGCAGAGTTTTCAACTGCAGTGGAAAAAAATAATTTCCACTGCATTCATTTTAAAACCCATTTCTGATGGTGAGGTGGCACTACTTTTTTACAAATACATATGCAAAATTATAGTCTGCAATATACACCTTTCTTCCGGAAAACTCCATGGTTCCTGCACTTGCAACCTCAGCATTTTGGGTTTGGACACCTTCTATAAAATCATAGAATCTTAGAATGTTTGGAGTCAGAAGGGACCTTCAAAGTCCATCCAGTGCCACCCCCTGCCCTGGGCAGGGACACCTCCCACCACACCAGGTTGCTCCAAGCCCCGTCCAACCTGGCCTTCAACCCCTCCAGGGATGGGGCAGCCACAGCTTCTCTGGGCAACCTGGGCCAGGGGCTCACCGCCCTCACAGCAAACTATAATATCTAACCTAACGTCTAACCTAAATCTCCCTTCTTTCCGTTCAAAACCATTCCCCCACGTCCTATCGCTCCACTCCCTGATCCAGAGTCCCTCCCCAGCTTTCCTGTCACTACAGACCTTGGTAAAAAGTCTTTCCTGTAAGCCCCCTTTACGTCTTGAAAGACCACAATAATATCTCCCCAGAACTTTCTTGTGCATGTGCATGCTTAGAACCTTTTAAAAAAGAAAATGCTACTTTATAAAAAGTAGTGTCACGGGATCATTCACTGAATCCTAGCTATAACCCAGAACAACCCCTCTCACCAGCTACTTCTGCTGGAAGGACATAAATCTCAAGAAACATCATCCTGTTTGGACTGAAAGTCCCCCAGGTACCTTGCAGGCTGCCCCCGAGCGCAGGCAGAGATGCCGCGGGCATTCCTGCAGCAGGCAGGGAGCGGGTGATCCCCGCTGGCGTCCAGCGCAGCCCACACCGCAATTAACACATTGCAACGGGAGCAGCCGCTCTGCAGACTGGAATGGAAGCAGCCTCCATATTAAAATGCAGCCAGAGCTGCAGCACGCTTTATGTAAAATAATTATATCATTTAATCCCCTCATATCCCTGGATAAAACTCCTATTTGAGAAGCCGAGGAGCAGGCGACGGACCAGCCGGTTTGTTGGATTCGTGCCACTCCAGCAAAAACTTGTAAAACTTTAGAGAAGAAAGACAGCAAAGAAGGTGTGCAACTCTAGACTTCCTCCGTGAGGATGCCAAACCAGGTGCTACTCCCACGCTGGGTGCATTTAATGTGTGTCGCTGGATTGGAAAAACAAAATAAATTTTAAAAGATATTAGAATCTCCTTTTAAAATCCTTCCTTACTTCTGCTTCTCAGCTGGCCCCTAATTCATGTCGGGAATTGCAAGAAGAAGTGGGGGATGGACAAACTGTCCCCCACACCCTGTCTCCTCAGGAAATGCACTGTCATGTGGAATTACTTACCTTTTTTTTTTTTTTTTTTTTCAAAATGCATATAATTTCAAGTTCATGGTCCAACATCTCTGATTCATAGTAATAAAGGTTGCACAACAGCAGAACTGTGTAGAACGAAGGTTAATTGGAGGCTACAATGCCCTTCCTAACTGGAAACACGTGCTGGTTTCAGAGACAGCAGATACCTGCGGCGCTATTGATCTGGAATTTCTGATTCAAGATCTAAAAACCCGGTGCGTTTCGTCGGGAGTAAGAGGAGGCAGCGAGAGAAAGCAAAGAGCGAGTCAAACCCTGCAGTTTCTGGCCCGTGATCCTCTTGAGATGTTCCAGGCTAATCCTTCTGTGTCACATAGCAGCTTGCTGACACCTACACCTTCTTCACTTAAACGGTGGAGTTTTTAGGTGAAAAAATTTTCAAAAAAACCCCAAAGATCGGAACACAGGTCTCTGCGCCAGCCTCAGACATTTAGCAACCGGAGCTAGCTCTTTCTCTTACTCCAGAACTAGGAGACAGTTTTAAAATAAAACTTTTTAACTGCTAGGGGGTTTTTTTTATATATATTTTGGGATTCTCTTTTAAAGCAGTGAGGCTGGGAAGTGTCCTTTTTCGCTTCAGTTCAGACGGAGAGCCTGACGCACTCGCGGGGCTGCGGCTTTGGGAAGAATACCATATATGACGAGACTCCGAACAACGCTCTGAGATCTGGCAGCCGCAAGATCATGCTCGAAAACATAAATGAAGCAAGAAGAAAAGCCACAGAGGAGCAGAGGAAAGGACGGAAAAGTGACAGGAGAGTAAAGAAATGGCATTTTCCAGCCATGAAAAATTACTACCGAGGTCAAAACTAAAGCTGTTCCAGGAGTTTCTGATTAAATTCTGCTTTGTTCAAAAACGCTGATGTGCTGGAATCAAAAATGATTTGGGGAACGTATCAATCTGATAGGACTTGTTCCTGTCGGGTCATTTGCCTACTCGTTTTACTAGAAACCTTGGCTCCTAGACAGCCGCTCAGATGGGCTATTGGGAACGCCGGATTCCCAGGCTCCCCAGAATCTCGGTATTAAAAGAAATTAATTATTGATACAAGCCCACGTTATGCATGTTTGCCTTATCAAATTATCTGTAGCTGTGCCTGTAGCATGGGTGTAGCACATCTGATATGCCTTAATGATGCAAAAATCTCATTGCAGCGTCAGGGAAGCCAAGCTCTGTGCTCCCTCTCGCTCAAAAAGTGGAAATAAGGAGAGAAATAAGAAGTGCAATGCTTCCCTCCAAACATTTTTAAACAGTTAAAGCTTTCCCGTTCCTATTAGGCGAATCATTCGAGCCAAGAACTCTGTCTGCTGCTCTGAATGCTTACTTTGTAGTATAATGCCTTTACACGGTGAAATCATAATATCCCGGGCATTTGGAGATGTATTATGCTATAAAAACGAAGGCCAGCTCCCTCCAGCTATTACATTTTGGGGCTGGCATTCCATCTATGGAGTTCTGCAGCTTTCCTGGGCTGGACGCGATGCGCGGCGGGATGAGCGGCAGCCGCGGCGCAGGGGATGCGCGTTCTGCATTCTGCACCAAAGCCATTAGGTGGTGCTTGAAACAGAAGATTGCAAGAAAGAAAAGCAAGATTTTGTCTGCAGCCCGCTTAATAAATATTTTATTTTTTCAATTTAAAAAAAAACAACAAAACAACAGTCTTTAAAAAAAACCAAACCAAACCAAAACAAAACAAAACAAAAAAAAAACAAAAAAAACAAAGCTTGTTCTAGGATTCAGTTTAAAAATCTACCTGATTTCCAGGCCTTGGCAGAGCTGAGTAATTAAATAAATAAATAGTCAACTCTTCCTCCTGCCTCAAGCATCTCCGCTCACACACACACACACACTCTCCTTTAAATAAGGCTCTGGTACTTCAGCGCTCAGCCAAACTTCTGCTCATCGTGCCCTAGATCTCTATCTCTCTGCTAGGTTGATAACTGGATTTCCAGTAAGTTTTGAGTCAGAGACTGAAATACTATTTAATGTACCAGCTCCAACAGGGGTTTCCAGGAAAAACTGTCCAAGGGCAGAGCGGCACGAATACTATTTTACATAAGGAAGATCTCACTAGCAATTAGGAAGAAGTCCTGCTTCGGCATGGAAAAGCAATAGCTTACTCCCTTTCCCCTTCTTCAGCAAACACCTACGGGCAGTCCGATTCACAAAATGCTCTCCTCAGATATATTTATAAATTTTCATGGCTTCCCTTTATCATTACATTCATGGAAACTGCCTTGTGATAAGCGCTAAGAAGAGGCCATCAATTTAATAACTGCATCCTGCTAGAGATAGCACAAAACCCTCCTACCTAACCTTGGGCTCCCATTTTATTACTCTTTTTTTCCTCCCTTAACCAACCCTTCAGTCATTGGCATTCCCCTCTCTTGCAATGACTTGTAAATATCTCATGCCACTTTACCCTCCGTCTTCCCAAGTTCAGCAAAAAATCCTCCAACGCTTTTGTTGTGAAGGTTGGAAGAGCCCCAAAGAGCTGTGCTAGAAATGACCACAGGTTTGGTCCAGCTGGATGGTCCAGCATCCAACGGATGAAGATGCTCAGGGCGCGCACGGAGCACAGGGACCCTTCTCCTCGAGTGTCCCTCCAGCCGTGCCAGCAGCCAGCGTGGGGACTGCCTGAGCGATCCACTATACCCCCATCATCATATTTATTAGCCACAAATAAACTCACATTTTGTCTCACCCTTTAGACAACTCCTGACTTCCACCGTCGCCCTGTCGCGCTGAGATCCACGGTTCAATTATACCCTGTGAGAATAAGCACTCCTTTTATTTCTTTTTAACCAACTACCTTATAATTCCATTCTTGCATTATTGAATTATCATGAAATAATGAATAATCATTCTTTATTCACATTCTGTGTGCCACCCTTTGGTTTTATAGCAACTATATTTTAACTACCCTCACAGCAAAAGACAAAATGGCTGAAGGTTAAAAAAAATAATAATAATAATCCTCCGGTAACTGTTTATGAAGCTATTTAGACACCGACAATTTGCTTACGTACTGCACGGAATGATAAAAAAATAAATACAGAGAAATCCGAAGTTGAATATTGTGCTGAACAAAGGAAGAACTTGTCTTGTCCCGTTTGTGTGAGGACTCGGAGTTCATAAATCCCGGGAAGTGGAGTAAGCAGCTTTCTCACCTCTTCAGAACTACCTTCAATACCAGGAGGTGGGAGGTGGCTGGACAAAAGATATAACTGGAGGCAGCTGATCCGTTTTAAAGCCTCTCTCTCTTTTAGGCTTGAGATTTCACATAAATATTTCTTTAAATGCATACATCTATGTACCAAAACTAACATTTGAGAAGCTTCCAAAACTTGGCTTTTAATTAAACCCATGAAAGTATAATGCTCACAGTGAATAAGTATCAAAAATAGAGACAAAACTGAGAAAATATGCAGGCATTTTTCTTGGGTTTTGTCAGGCACTGCAAAGACAATTAAGTTTCTTTTCTTCACTATACATATAATACTCAGAAGTGAAAGCTTAATTAACTTGTCAGAAACTATGGCATCTCTTTTCTTGAGCTGCTGAACCCACCTTCCCAAAAGACTTGAAGGGAAAATAAAAAAACTAAACGCTCTAGCTGAAATACCTGCTCATGCATGACATTCCTGTCCTGTAACACCGTTTGTCTGTCATTACCAGAGGCTTTTTTATCCATCTGGGTGAGCACACGCTTTTTCCCATTTGTCTGGGAACGTCTCGGCACAGAACTGCAGTTGCTCCGAGATGACGGACGTTGTGCCGAAGGAGTAAGACACGGTGGCACTAATTACATCCTACGTTTATCAGGCAAAACCTCCAAGTTCCAGTAAAATATCTTTGATCACGCAGCTTTTCATGCCCATTAAAGGCCCTCAGCTGCCCTGTTAGGGGTCGTTGTGAAAGCGAAACTTTATTTTTTTACCCCTAAATACAATTTCCCCGCTTCGCTGGAGCGGGTTCTGGGTGCGTGGAGAAGCAGAGCCCAGAAAGTGAGGAGAACTATTTGTGCTGCGGGGCCTGGGACTGCACTCTGCTCTGCTGGCCGGCCTCTGGTTTTTTGGAGATATTTCGCATTTCTTCTCGCTGAGTCCAGGGGCAGCTGTGGCCAATAAGTCCCTGTCAGCAAGCGCTGCCTGGAATCCTGCTCCCAGCAGCTGGAGGAGCCGCCGCAGCGACTCCTGACCCTGCTTCCAAGAACCATGAGGGTTTTAAATGAGGGTTTTGGGGCAGAAGCGTGGGCTCAGCCTTTCCCTGCCCAACCGATCCCCTGCAACAACAGAGAGAAGGCCCTGAGTTTAGCAAAGGTTAACAAACCTAACATTAACACTTAAATTTGGCCCGTGTAATAAGTGGCTTTCGCATTTTTCATGTCTTTTTTTTTTAATACAGTCTTTCAACCTAAGCTCACTTAAGTCTGAAAAATATTGTACTTTATCCTCCTGTAATCTCCTCTCCAAGATATGCATGTTTAAACAAAGTGCAAAGGTCCAGGTGCTTTACTGCATTAGTAATGACCCGACATCTCCCCTTTAATAATGCAACGCAGAACAGAGCACAGCAGTTTTTTGCTTTCTCATTTTAAAAATGTATTAAAACTTTTCTCTGCGGGGCCAGGTGACAGTGCGAGGGAGCAGAAATTGTTGTTTTTTTCATGGCAGAAAATATTGCTGAGGCATTCAAGGGATAATTTTTCACCTCCCATAGAAATTGCTATCTTTTCTTCCCTGCTAACTTTGCTACTGTCTTTCCAGCACTACATCAGATTTTAGTGAGCTCTGGGATTTGGTGGATGTAACTCTCTGCTCAACAGTCCCGATGCCCGTGCGAGTAATTCCGAGCCCATGCAATCCTACCTAACGCATGATATTGAGAACCCCTCTTCTCTTCGGATGGATATTAAAAACAAACACACGCAATTCTCAACCACTCAACACGAATTCATGCTGCAGGTCTTTCTTTTTTCTTACAAATAAAAGTAAATTAAGGTTTCATGTTTTCCCCGTGACAGAGCGCTCCAGAGACTCGCACAGACCCAACCCGTGAGGTTTCGGAGCAATCGTCATTAAGGTATTTCTCTTGACACAGAAGGAAGCTTTTCTGTAATGTATCATTATATCACCAGGCCTCTTTGGGCACTCCTGGTGACAAAAGATATGGTATCCTATTGGAGAATACACATTATAAGCCCCTGTTATTTCATATCTACAATGGATCGTAGTTCTTTGGTTAGATGTACAGCAGCTCACAGCTCTGGCTTTGGAGATACCTGGTTCAGGTCTCCACACACCAGCCAGGACAGGAGCAGGCGATGAACACTGTCGACATGACTGAATTTATCAGCTTAAACCAAAACCCGTCAATGGGATGAACTTCTCACTGGAGACTCAGCAGCAATAAAAGATACGGGCCGGACCCCAGCAACAGGAGCTGCTACAAGGAGCAACGCTGGAAGGCAGAAGGTCCTCCAGGAAAAAGGCACCTCCTTCATCTCCCATGCACGGGCTTCAGATGGAAAAACTGCCGCCGTGCCTTTCCTATGCGCACAGCAAGCCACAACTTTCTAAATTATCGTTTTATCTGTTATCTGCAAAACCCAAACAGAAAAACGAGCTGGTTTCCCGGACGAGCATAAACACTAAGCCCTGGATGTCAGCGGGGAATTTTCCCCCCACTCTTAGCTAGCATTGGGCAATAATCCTTCTCCCCATAACAGATTTAGATTAGTAATGCCAGCAGTATTAAAAGGGGCCTTTTGAGCTGGGAAACATGTGCTGGTAGTCTGGGAAGGGTGTTTACAACATGTGTTTTGCAGGTATTAATGCTCATGAGGCAGGGTGGTTTGTAAAGGCATAATACATCCTGCCATTTCCCCGGGGCCACCGCTCTCCTCCCCACCTCGCTGTCCCTTCCCGCTCTCCAGAGGCACAATTGAATTCTTAATTGTTCTGCTACAGGTATGGGCAAAGCCATAAAATACACCAGTTGGGACACAATTAGCGCTCTAAAAGACGGGAAAACCACATCTGGCAAACAAGTGTGGGAGCCCAGGGAGCCCTTTATTCAAAACCGAACTCTCCGAGGGGGAGAAATATGTTCGTAAGCATGTCTGAGCTTCCCAGCCGTGTTTTTGGGCTCTCACCCTCCCTTTCCAGGCTGCTCTCTTTCGCTGATAAAATAAACGAATCCCTCCCTCCCAAGATGCTGCATAAATCCTGGTCACATTAAGGCTGGCTCGCATCCCACGCCGAGAAATGCCAATACCAGCGAGGTCACTGTGGTCACCGCTGAGGCTTTTCCAAACAAGCCTGAAGGTGTTTTGTTCATCAAAGCCGAAACCTCCAGCGAGGCCCTGCTGCAGCCCTGGAAAACACATGTTTCCTAATATTTAGCGCACCCAAAACATTGAAACTTAACCAAAGTAAACTTGGAAGTGAAAAGGGAAAATGTTCAAGGTCTGATACTGAAATGAACTGTCCTGGCGTTGCTGCTTCCTATTTTATGAAGATGTAGATTATTCCGTTTGTTGACACTGCAGTAATGCCATTGGTAGGTGTATATATATATCATAAAACTTTCCTGTTTCTATCTAGACCTTCCAGCATTTGCTCTAACCTCAAAGGATATATTTGGCCTAGAAAAAAACTATACGTTGAGAAAAGACAGTAGAATCAAATGGCTGAATATTGGCACAGACTTGACAGCCTTGTAGGACAAAGATCTCCTATTCACCTCGCTCTGCTTCGGGCACGCAAATTCAGTCCCCAAACATTATAATTTAGGGTTACTGTGTTTGTGATCTGCCACCTTACTGACAATAAAAATATACACGCACCTTCAACAGCAGCTTATTTGGGTCCACAGTTACCAGTCTAGAAAAAGGTCTGTTGATGGTCATAATCGATACCTTTGTGCCCAGGTTCTGACGGGAATGAGTTTTTGTTGATTTTCATGATTCAGAGGAGGAACAGGAAGCTGTGTATAAGAATGGTGCAAACCAGCAGGGCAGACAATTTCACCAATTAAAATTGCAAGTTTCTGGGCTGTTACTTTTTAACCTCGTATTTGCTGGTTTGTACACACCACCCATAAGCAGAGTCGGGACATGGTCCCCCACGTGTAACTCAAGTGCCCCTCTCACATCAAGAACTAAACTCAGAAAATATAAGGCCCACAGGGTGGATCTCACTTACGGTTATTCGCGTGCACTATCCCAAGCAGACGGAATACCCACATACACCTGTATAAAGGACAAAATCTCCCTCCTAGCATCTCACTGAGGAAATAGCAACTTTGTGTTACTATCACACACGAAACTTGCCTATCAGAATATTAAAACCATTTAGCCTGCAGGACCCACACTATACCGGAAAAAAACCGAACCTTTAAAACTCACAAGTATTTAAAAGACTGTGTTTTTCATAAGCAAATGAATCATCATTTCAAACAAAATTATCCACCGTAACTAATCTGAACCACGGTTATTAATCGAAACGGCCCGCTGGTCTCAGGGATGTGGTTAAGGATCACACAAAAAAACTCTCACGTGATTTTCAGTTTTCGCTGCTGGTACTGACATCAGCAGAAAAGCCCAAGAAGGGCCAAAAGTCTTGAAATGTCTTTTGTCTTTTTTCTATCATTCTTTGATGGATACGTCATTGAGAGTCTCCCCTATGGTCCAAGCAGCTACACTTTGGTTTTCAGTGGTTAATTAGAACAGCAGAAATCTTGCAAAATACGCTGGCAAGTATCTAAAAATCTCGGTGACTCATAATGAACGTAAAAGTTTGACCAGTTCCCTTCACTTACTGATTCATTAAAAGTAACAGTAAAAAATGGACTTGAACAGTTTGGGCAGCAAAAATACTTTAGATATGACTTTGATTAAGTTGTTAGAAGTGACGACTGCACCGAAGTACTGTGAAATACTGGTGATAAGATGTTTGACATTGCCTCCCACAGAACTTGTTACAAAACACGTACCAGCCAGATATACGCCGAGTTAGTGCCAGTGGAGATTTACGATAAACAATTAATCCCCAGAGTTAAGGGTGTAGAAGGACCCTCTCCATCATTCCTTTCACTGGTAACAAGCCAGCCTTTAGCGTTCAGCAGTTCCATGCTCCTTAATGCCATTATATACCCTTATAACTCTTAGATACATTTTTTATATATATATATATACACACACACACACGTATATATCGTTTGTCTCTTACATTCAGGCTTGCACAGTAGCTGTGTAACGTTACTCAACAGCACCAAGGTCCCCCAGCCGTGATATCTACATCTGGCTTCTCAGTTATTTTTCTGTCTTATAAATAAAGATATTTAAATGGAATGGTGCCAGAGAATAAACTCCACCTCTTTTGTAGAAAATGTATCTGTTTTGCTTCAGTGGCTATTGTTAATAAAGCGCTCTGATTTTCCAGGGATTTTTTTTTTTTTTCAGCAGGACAAGGCTTGATTCCTGTCTCTATCTCCAAGTTCTTCGCGTGCGTGGAGAGAGTGGTCCTGGATGAGCTGCGCCGTGCAAGAGGGAAGGGAGATAAACTTGCAGAAATATCCCACAGTACAGAAATACTTGTGTATGCAGTGTATTTTCTCCAAAATAAAAGCCTTTTGACCAAGTTGGTAGAAAGAAGAATTCCAAACAGCAAACACCATCCAGATAAAGACGAGTATTGTTCACGTTTGTCTACAAAACATGTTGCAAAATGCATTTAAAACGCAATTTGTGTGCCGAAGGAACACCAGCAGTTTATGTTTGTTATTTCAGAAAATTCTCAATGAAAGCGTCAGTTCCAAGAGGGGGCTGAAGAAATCTGCTTCAGACTCATGAAAATGACTGAACCAACAGTTTTTAATTGAATCTCAAATGACTGGAACTGCGTTTCGCTCAGTAGTCAGCACCCCGTTCCATGTAGATACAGTTGGTTATAGGTAATAAGATTACTTCTGGGTTACTGCCTGTAGCCTCTAAAATACTGCCAAGAGTGAATACGCAACACGTTCTAGGGTTAAGGAAGCCTAACACGGTGCCAACATCATACTGTGACATTGCCTGCAGAGTGTGAAAGGATTATATCCTGTCTTAACATACCATTTCGCCCATGCCAGAAAATGGAAAAGAGTCTAATCACTGAGTAAGTATGCAAGTCACTAAATATAAATCTAAACCGGTTTCTGCTGCTGTAATATCAAGTTTCCCTGAAGAGCAGCTCTCCTCTGAAAAGTGGCTCTGAAAAGTTTGTGCTGTGGGTTCTCATATTTATGGCATCTTGGTAATTTCCAGTTGAAATCAAATCACACTGTAAGTAAAGAAGTAGAGGGCTGGTGGGTTTTCTTTTTTTTTTTTTTTTTAATACGAGCCGTGCAAACTTACTCCAGTTCTGGATTCTTTCCAAGTCACGCATTACTAAACAACAAAGATTTGGCAGCCAGATTTTACAGCTAATTTTTTTTTCTTCTGGCTGCCTGAGTCAGAACTGAATTCTAACTCTGCTCTCCTTCGTACGTACTGGGTCTACAGAGGGAAAAGTAGGTCATGCAAGAGAAAAAAACCAAGCACAACCGGGACAAAACTGTGGCCCTACCGAAGTAAATGGCAAAGCACTAACTTCATTGGGGCAAGGGATTCACTGGGAATATGCAAGGACTACGGGACACAGAAGCAGCTGGAGTGAGTCACAGTAAGGCCATTTTTATATATTTCAGTGGAGCGTTGTACTTACTATTAAAAATTTTAAATTTGGCATCGTAAGTCATGCGGAGCCACTTTTCCCAGCTTCTCAGGGGAATGAATCGTAGCACCAGAGAGACCTCATGACAAACCGTGCCTGATCTTGCCACGGCCCAGAGTGACTCTGGCAGATCCTGAAAGTTGTCCTGAGGAGCCAGGTTGTTGCGCGCCCCCGGGCTAAGGAGATAAGGCAGGATCATTTAGGATCTTCTCATGAACGTGCAGGGTGTGGGACCATGGTTCACCCTGCCAAAGGAGAGAGGAACGGCAGCGCATCCCATGGGAAACCACAACCTCAGGGAAACACCGCAGCAACCCGCGCAGGGCTGCAGTCCCTCCTCCCTCAGAGTGATTCAGGAGAAGAAAACGACAGCTCTTTGGAGGACTGCTGAGGTTTAGCTACCTTGCACCACCAAAAAAAAATTCTATTATTAAAATAAGAGAGAAAAGAGTCGAGTTTGTGTGCCTTTTTATACTGGTAAAAATATTTGGATAGGGTACGTCATTCTCTGCATCTTGATTTACTTAAAGTGTAAATGTGGTGACCTTTAAAAGCTTGAACAAAATGTGCTAGAGAAGTTTTATTGTTATAGTAAAAAATGATCAAAAATATGATTGGGAAGAAGAAAGGAGACACCTTTTTTTTCTAAGTAACCATTAACGCTCATGCCCTTTAATTCTAGTTATAATTCTTATAGTCTTTTAATTTTCTCCTTAAACCCACCTAATCAATGTTACACTTCTATATTTTTTTGTTTTCAGGAATTAATCAAGTTAACGTTCCTCAAAAGCGTGCAGATTTGTACTCAGTTATACTGGAGCTGCTTCCGATAACGTGGTTTCATTTTCAACTGACCTCTGATCAAGAAAACAATTTTAAACAACGCCAAGGCATATATATTATAGCACAAAAAACCCAATCATAATTAGAAACTAAAGATTTAAGACCTCCAAAATTGCATCAGACATTTTTCCGTTTAACAGTAAATCAAAACAGTGTTTCCCAATCAGACTTTAAAGTCAAGTTGAAATATCCTTAATAATCTGCACTTCTTCCCAGAAAGATTTAAGTTACCCACAAAAGAAAGTGAAAAAAAAACCCAACAGCTGCAGCAGAACACAATGCCTGAAAAAGAAACCACAAAACCGTGTCTGAACGGCAGTGGAAAAAGCAAATTAATGAATAGACAGAACAAAGACAGAACAGACAGAATAAAGATGACTGATAACCTGAAAAGGCAAATATACTAGAAGATACCTATTGATAGATGAAACTTGCTAATAAATTAAGATTGCTAGGAAATAAAGATTGCTAGGAAATAAAGAAATCTCAGTAAAGGTGTTTTCGGTCTTTGTGAGGTTTTCAAGGATGCTACAGATTTTTCTCCTGTGCAAATTCCATGTTTTCCCTACGCAACGCTTGTAACCCAAATTCTGCCCTGACAATCAGAGTGAGGTACTTAATGCATGTGAAGAAAAATCTGCAATTGTTAATTTCGGTAAGATTAAGCAACATGGTTTGCTATGGACTATATCCAAAGTGGATTTTGGTACTAACCCAAGAGGCTACTATTTTCTTGCTTCAAAAGAGGTTTTCTAGATGTCTTAGCTGATCTATGAGCAGCTCCACCAGAAAGGGACAGTCCTGCTGCCCTTCTCTTTCTCCAGACATGTCCCCACTGCTTCCCTCCAGCAGCTCTAACATTTATCTGACGATTTATGCCTCCACGAGCCAGCTATGTTCCCTAAACTGGTAGGAAAGTAACACAGCAAAAAAAGGAACCATTTCCTACCAGTTCCTGTCCTCGGGCAGAATCAACGCATCAAGGGGAAGAAAAGACAGTTTTCACATCAACTGGAGAAGAAGACATGGCAGGGGCAAGTCTTTGGTGGCCCCTCAAGTAGAGAAAAAGGTGGCTGCCACCTGTGCAGTGCCCCAGTACTGCTGTGGGACCTGCCCCCCAAGGTCTGGTCACCTCTGCTAGGTGAACGTTGAATGTACAGGGAAGAGCCCCAATGTCTTTGCAGCAGGATGCCACAGCCCTGATCCTGTGCGCGGGCATACCTCCAAATACAGCTTTCAGTGCGACTCTAGTGAAGGCTCTCAAACGCAACAGGACAATATCTCCACATACAGCTTTCAGTGGGACCCTAGTGATGGCACTCAAACACAACAGGACAATAATTTAAGGGCGATTTCACATTACATGTTCTCAGCAATAGGTATTTTATCACTGCATTATAGCAAATCCGCTTGATGTGTGGCAATTTTTGACTTCTGTTTACTTGTTTAACACAACACAAAAATAGAGTTGTTGGACCAGCTCTTGCCACCCAAGTGAAACTTCATCTCTGAAACCATCCCTGAAACGAACCGTTTCTCTCCTCAGAGGCAGCGGTTCTTTGATCTCAGTGAAACCAGTGACTCAGGCACTGAAATACAGAAAGCCAAACATAAACAATAAATTCAGTATTAATTAAAATATCAATAGTGATATCAGTAACTTGCAGTAACATTTATCATTTTCATGGTCTTTTTACACCTAAAGTTTTACAGTTCTTCATAATAGCTCTTAAAGACTATGAGGAACAGCCAGATCCTTGTACAAAGTATGGGAGCTCACAAACACACAGGGCACCACAAAATTTAATTTCAAATATGAGCTGTAAAGTGCCTTCGGAAGGAGTAAAAGACGTGAGAAACGACGCGGCTTGCAACTCAACACTCAGGCAAGTTATGGCAGTAAGAGCAATAAGAACTACACATTACTTGAGCAATGGACTTTATGTCCACCATTACCATTGACAGGCAGAGCTTGTATCTTAATTTCCTCTCTAGGTGAAGGTGACAGAGGAAAGAGTATGGAAATGTGGCGGTAGTTAGCGATCCAGGAAATAGCAGGTGTTTGATCGGGGACAGCTTTGAGGTGGAAAAGGCAGACGTACGGAGCGGGGGGATGAGGGAGAGAAGTCATGCCTACGAGCAGGTGGTCCCCGGGGCCTGTCAAGTGACGGGATGGATGTGGACGTGATTGACAGCTTCTGTGCTGGCTGTCAGGGGGGCTTGCTTCAGCTGAAGGAAGTTGCCAGGGACATATGGCAGGAAAGGGATAGCCAAATTTTAGGAGCACGTTGACAATGTAGTCTATAAAAATACCTTCTCTGGAGCTTCTGGTGCCTGGAGGAGCTGCAGGAGGGGAGCGGAGAGGGCAGGATACCTCCCACCCCAGCACCCTGATTACAGTTGAGCTCCCAAGAGAGGACAAATGACCGGTGGGTTCCCAGAGCCACGGCTGTGACTGCCCTGATCTCCGGGCAGTCCACACACGCACCTACGCCCCACCGCCGCCACAGTCCGGGTCTGCCGAAGATCCTCATCTCATGAGTAAAAGCCACCTGAGATAAGCCCTTTGCTAGTAGGAGGACAGACACAGCAGAGGGTTTTCTGCTCTCGGGGAGCCCTGAGAAACTGGCGTCACAGCTGAAAATCTCCATCTCAAAAGGCAGGTGACTCTGGGAGCGCTGCAGAAAACGTGGTGGGGCAGCACACCTGTGTGAGACACCACAGCCCCACATGGGACACAGCCCCACGCGGGACACAGCCCCACATTCCCTCCAACCCACATGGAGAAGCAGGAAGGCAGGACACAAGCCGGACCCAGGGCCGAGGCCGTGCCACGGCTGCAAGCCGGCATGGGGACATCAAAGGTATCCTGGCCTGCGGCCAACCTCAAAGCAGTCCTGCAAACAGCACAACATCCATGCAGGCTGCATTAAACCACCTACCCCACACACACTGAAACTCCCATGGAAGCAGAGACCCGCAGAGTTTCCTATTTCTTTTAATTAATAGAATCTGCCTACAGGCGTTTTGGAAGTATTCAGCCAACCATTGTTGCTCGTGTTCCCACACTTTCCCTTCCTCCGCTGCTTCTCTGCTCTTGCAAAACTCGGAGGCAACGACACAAAAAAATGTAAGTTCAAAAAACTTAAGGAATGTCATCGTTTGTCCCAGAAGCTGGCTCGGGCCTCTCTCAGACTCCACAGAGACGGCACCTCAAAGCTTGCAAATGTCTACACAGAGGCCAGCACGGAACCGGCTGCTGACATATTAAAATGTGTGTTATTTCAATATATATTCTGCATAGATTTTGAATGCTTTATCAATCACGCAGAAGATAACATCCAAACAAACAAGAAACGGGTTTAATGATAAACCCTATCAGAAGACAGCATCTTCCAGATGCTAAGTAAATGTCTCTGTGTTTGGCCGAAGCAAATGGAGACGAAGCCAAGATGTACGTTTTGAAATGAAAAGGAATACTTACATTAGCTTGATTACAGTGATCTCAATGGAAGACTTGCGTATGACTATCACAGTCCTGTGAATTCACAGACTATCTTGCGGGGATGGATTACATGTTATTACAGTCCTTTAGGTTCATCTTCTAAATCTCACCTTTTTAATGGCACATTTAACATCAAGCAAATATAGGGGGGAAATATCAGTTTTCTCTCTCCTTTTTCAGCATTTTGGATCCCCAGCCTAAGTCTATCCAAGACCGATCTCAGAAAATTTGTATTTAAGTTACATGAGTCTCTACAATTCATTGGGCATGTTTAGTTTGGAGAAGAGGAGGCTGAGGGGAGACCTCATTGCCCTCTACAACTACCTGACAGGAGGTTGCAGAGAGGTGGGTGTTGGCCTCTTCTCCCAGGTGAATAATGACAGGACCGGAGGAAATGGTCTGAAGTTGGGGCAGGGGAGGTTTAGATTAGATATTAGGAAGAATTACTTTACCGAAAGAGTGGTCAGGCACTGGAACAGCCTGCCCAGGGAGGTGGTTGAGTCACCATCCCTGGAGGCATTTAAGAAACGTGTAGATTTGGCACTTCAGGGCATGATCTAGTGACAGAGATTGTAGGGGGGGGTTGGGGTTTTTTTTTGTTGTTTTTTGGGGGTTTTTTTTGCGTGTGTATGGTTGGACTCGGTGATCTCAAAGGTCCTTTCCAACCATGAAGATTCTATGATTCTATGATTTCACTAGTGCAAAGAAAGCTATCGCATGACCTACCAATAAAACCTCCTAACACATGTACTGGGATATGTCACCACCAGAGTACAGAAGCTGATGGAGAAGCAGTGGCTCAGCCTGATAGATTTATTATAATCCTGCTGTTGAAGAACTGAAGGGTCTTTCCACCCATAAATACTGCTTAAATTATTAACTACAAATAAACGGAGAGTAGAGCCTCTGTAGAGCCGAGCACCACAGCAAAGAACCCCGCTGCCTTCCAAAACTGCTGGCAGACAATGGGGTAGAAAACTACCAAGTTTCTCCCTACGGGGTGTTGTAAAAATATTTCCTCCAGTTTCACTCCATGAGAAAGTCAGTTGAAGTCCCCAAGTCTCTCCTGGTCGCCTGCCAAAGCCATGTGAAAATACAATTGTTGCCTGATTTCAACATATAATATAACACAGACTTGATAAATACCAGGCTCAAGTTCATAGGCTTTAGAAACCCTTTTCATTGCATGTTTAAAGGGCTTGATCCTGTTCCAGCTGAAGTCAATGGACGTTCTCTCATTTAACCGCAGGACGAGGTCCCAAAGCCTTGAAGGAACCCAGCCTTGCAGTTATAAAACACTGTCTCTCGTGGAGAGAAACGTTACAGGTTCCTGAAAAAGCCTGCCTGCCTGGCAAAATGCAACTCAGTTACTCGCTGCAAAACCATTTTACAGTGCAGCGCAGGCTATCTAATTCCATTTTTCTTTGGTTTGGTTTTGTCTGGTTTATCTCTTCTTGGATTAAGCTTTCCCGCCATTTTCACTATACTGGTTTTTAATGTCGTGCAGCTGGATCTGCTGGAAAGGACAGTCAAGCCCTTGCCCACAAACCTAAGGTAGCAAAAGCAACTTCTGAGGACAGGCTCAGAAGCACAGCAACGTGGTCTCAGTCGTTTATGTTTGGTTGTACTTGAAGGGATAGTTTTACAAGTTTAAAAAAAAGATGCAATCTTGAACCAAAGCTAGTTTGAGCTCATTGATGTTTTTATTCTGTAATATAAACCCATCGCTTAAAAAATTTAATTTTAGGCTAATATTTGTTGTGGGATTCCTTATGAAGGTTTGTCCTAATGGGACGTAAACAAAATAAAACTTTTCTTGGGCCTGAACTTTTAGGACGCCTATGTCAAATTAGTACAAATTCATCAAAGGTTGCTGTGCTGTGTTCTCATTATTAAGAAATGGAACTTCTAAAATTGGCATTACTGCTAATGTGTGGTTCAAATAACAGCCTTTGCTACAAAGCACAGAAAAGTCCCTCAGAGCGCCACGTCCAAGCAGCTCCTGAGCACAGCACCTTGACTCATGGGTACGTTGCTTCCTAAAGATGACAATATAAAAAATATGAAGATGGTTTTCTAGAGTACTGAACACCCGAGTCACGCATTACAAACACAGTTCTTCAGATGCAATGAAAGCAACAGCAGCCTCTGCAAATGCAGAAGGAGGGGCAAACGTATTTATTTAACTAGGGGTGTACGATGTGGATCTACTAAAAATGAGCATTTCTGTTCTAAACTCTGACATCTTACTACTACCTTATCTTGTAAGTCACGCCACGGAAATGAAGAACTGCTATCCAGCGAGTGATAAGAGGCATAATCGGATCCTCAAAGAGAAAAAGTGCAGCATACAGATGTGGCAAGGTCAGCACATCGCCACTCGAAGTTACTCAGCAGCCATCCCAATTTCTGTTCCTTCTTTAAACAGAAGTCCAACAAACCCCGAGTTTCTGATAACAAATGTCATCCTTTGGGAGAAATCTCTTCCTACTGCCACTGCACAATCCATAAATTTGACAGGAAATCAATCACTACCACTGCAAGAGCATTTTAAAGAAAATCCCTATCGAATTCTCTAAGAAACTAAAGAGAATACCAGAAGAATCAAAAATCCCGAGCCTGAATTTCTTTTAAATGTGCAGCCTTCCAATGCTTTCTTTCCAAAATCAGAACCATCTCTGGTAATTAGAATCATAAAATCACAGAATCATAGAATGTGTTGGGTTGGAAGGGACCTTTAAAGGCCTTCTAGTCCAACCCCCCTGCAGTCAGCAAGGACATCTTCAACTAGTTCAGGTTGCTCAGAGCCTCATCAAGCCTGGCCTTGAATGGCTTCAGGGATGGGGCCTCCACCACCTCTCTGGGCAACCTGGGCCAGTGTCTCACCACCATTATTTTAAAGAACTTCTTCCTAATGTCTAAATAAGGACAATAACAATAAGGACACCTAGGATTACGGCCATAAACTTTGCTTTCCAATGTGCACTTAATCTCCCATTGCACAATTCTGTCCAAACGTCTCAGCCTGGGAGATGTCCTACGGACACCACAGCTGTACAGGAATGACCATACTGAGATTTGCTCTTCCTTCATGAGTTGACACTTCTTGACATTGTAGACAAGAGGTACTTGCAATGATTTCGGCAGGACTATCTGACAGGTAACAACTGAAGGGGGGAGATGCACAGCACTGTCCTCAGGAAGAGCCAAGGGCTTTTTTAAAATCCTGCAGATTCTGGGAAACCTAAAAGATGATAGCAAGGACACAGCTTCAGGGCATACCACTCAGGGAGGCAGCAGGAATCAACACTTTTTAAATAATAACCAAATCATCAGATCCTCTGCATATGATGTAGGTGTTGATCTCCTTCAAAGTCGGAAGGAGCTCAAAGTCCCCTTCACAATGGAGTGCCCAAATTGCTGTACCACCGACCTGGTGGCGAGAGGACCATCTCTGCTTTTCCTTGTCTATTGTGTTGCCACACAACAAAAACAGAGGAGTCGTGAGACCAAAAGGAGAAAGGCTACAAAGAAAACTGACTCTGCAAATCACGCCCTCAATGGCAAGTCCTGGGGTCTCACCTTCCTACCAAGACTGGATGCATTTAACATCAAACATTTAACATCAAAAAGTTCTTGGACCGAAAGTTTGAAGCCCAGTCTGCAAGACTGGCCTGTTGTGCCCACACGTGGTTAAGCCACACTCACATTCTTTTTTTTAATTATTACTATTTTGATCTCTGGTGCAATACATCTTGTATTGATTCCCACACAGTGGTAAAACTCCAACAAAAGCTTTAGAGGATCAATCCACCCAGTCTGGTCTACAGCCTACCGCCCATCCTGAAGACGGGCGATGCGGTGGTGACCTCCGTGAAGATAGGAAGCAGCTGAGTTACCTGCTGCCTGGCTGAATTTCTCTAAAAGCTTGGGGTATAGAGAAGGCAGCGTCACAACCATCTCTTCCATCAGTAACATTCGGGAAAAAAAGTGAGTTACGGCAATCGAATTCTGCGGGGACGGAGGCCTGCCAGCGTGTGGGAGGATGTGCTCTGAGGATCTACGTGCCGTTCCTCTTCCTTTCTGGCTTCCAGCGAGAGCCAGACATCTCGCAGTCAGGCTGAGGCAGCTGGGCACACAGGGAAGCTGAAAAACAGTGAAATTTCTGAGTAAAGGGGGGACGGCCAGTACATTTTCATTACTGCCACAGTCGAGCTGATGATATTTTGGTAGTGCAGTTTTGGATTTAGGGACTGAAGTCTGCCTCCCTGCTAAATCCTTTTTTTGGATTTGGCCTTAAAACCTTATGTTCAGCAGCATTTGTTTTATCTTCGAGACTTAGAACACAAGGAGAATTTGGCTTGAGTATTTTCTTTCTTCATTCACACTAGGAATCCTGTGAATTCATGTGGATGGATATATGGTAATAATCTCGCCTTTAAATTCATCACCATTGTAGGACACTGAAGCTGCACAGCCGTACAGAGCAGAAAGTGAGCGATTAGCAGTTAAGGATGTAAACCGTATCTCCAGATTTCTTGGTTTTCACTATAATAGGACTTTTGCTAGCAGAATATAACCTCTTTTAAAAATAGTTTAGACGAGCCATTTTGTAGAAAACGTTAAAGCGTATTAGCTAGTGAATAAAAACTAGGAGCGAATAATATATTTTCTAAGCTACGTAGTTGCTGAAGTCACGGCTGTGAGACCTGTAACAGTCTCAAAAGACTTAAGCAAATTATACATAATGGGCCAGCAAATTCTATATAATGGGGACATTTCTGTTCTGTGTTATACTTTTTAATTCATTGCATAAGGGTAATAGAGCAGAAGTTAATGCTACATGCTTCTTTTATTTAAGTGCTCATTAAGGAGTAAGAAAAATTCAGACTAAAAATACATTTCTAAAAGTAACTTGATAGTAAATGTTTACTGGCAGAGCTTTATCCTGTGGCTGCTGAAACAACAGACATGAAATTAGGACCACCTTGTTGATTAAAGTACTTTTTTTAAAAGCTTTGGAGTAAAACAAGTAATTATAAATGTGCAAGTATTTGCATTTAGTCACTGTATATGAAAACACACCATTTTCTCCAGCACGGAGCTGCAATTGGAGCGTGCATCCAATTGTGACTGTTATTCTGCAGGAATCTTTACATATTACAAGGACAGGCAGAATATACATTTTTAGTGAATTTAAATGATTTTTGTTTTTAGAAAAACTGTCATAGATTGTCACCAAAGCATAGTATGACAAAATAAATATAGTCTGTTCAGCACTTTCAGAAAATACTATAACTTAGTGTCCTCAAGAGAGATAAAGAGTACAGTAAAAGGTAATTAAGAGATGAGTGGACAAATACTGTAAGAGATGGGTACAGATAAAACAAGCTTCTTGAAGTGCAATGGAAAGTCTCTTCAGTGAAGTGATGTCGTACAAGAAGAGAGTACCAGATGGCAAACTGGCAGAGCGCGCTCCTCTGCCAAAATGAGTGTGTCAGTAGAAGGAGGAAAGTAGAATTAGATGAACGGAAGGAGATAAGAAGTGATTTGATTTGGAAGCACTAGAGCTGTCAGAAGATGAGGAGGAGTTTGGCTGAACTTTGTGAAAGTGAGAAGCATCCTGCAAAGCAGGGCAACGAGTTTGTGCTCCTTCCGTCAAATCTAGCACTGTGTGTGCTCCCAAGGTAGGCTGGATGTGCTTAGCTACCAGAAGAACTACATCTATGTTATAGGGGCGTAAGAGAGTCAGTCCTGCTCCATAGCGTCCCTAATTAAGTTGCGTGTGCTCTGAATGAACGTGGCTATAACTGCAGCTCGGTGCCAGTACCGTTACCCAACGCTTCCCTGGGCGATGTAAGGGGGAAAGCCACAATGACAGGCAACGTTTCCGTGAATGCAGCAGGAGCTGGTGATGGAAAAGAAAATGTTGGTGAGGTCAGGGCGACGCAGTGGGCAATTCTGTGAAAAGTGATCCATAAACTTCAATTATGAGCTGAGATCCTCACCCCAATGAATTAAATATAACTAGCTATAAATATAAACTAGACCTTTCTTTGCCCTCATTGTTGATCTAAATACATAGGCTAAGCCTGGTGTAGATGCCAGATAGGGAGCATTATTATTGAGTTCAACAAAGAGGAGGGTATTTTTAGGAGGGACTCTTTATCAGGGAGTGTAATGACAGGATGAGGGGTAACGGTTTCAAACTGAAGGAGGGTGGACTTAGATTGGATATTAGGAAGAAATTCTTCACTATGAGGGTGGTGAGGCACTGGAACAGGTTGCCCGGAGAGGTTGTGGCTGCTCCATCCCTGGAGGGGTTCAAGGCCAGGTTGGAGGGGGCTTTGATCCACCTGGTCTAGTGGGAGGTGTCACTGCCCAGGGCAGGAGGGTGGAACGAGATGACCTTTAAGGTCCCTTCCAACCCAAACCATTCTGTGATTCAACGATTCAATTCAACAAATGCATTGGCACCCGTTCCAGTCAGCACAGGAGCCACACGAGAGTCATACTCCAACACGCACCATCTTCCCTATTACTCAATAGCAAAAGCCAATGGAATCTGTGGGCGATCGCCCACCCACTTTATCTCACTTAATAATCTCTTTCCAATATTAGATAGCATTGGGCAGTTAATAGGCATATTAATAGACATAACAGACATTAATAGACTATGCACACATGAAGCTTATGAACCAAAATAAAGAAAATAATGAGGTTTACTGGAAGTAAGGATATCAAACATTGAAAAAATAATTAAATGATTTTCGAGTCCTAAACTCCCCACTGCTTAAAATAAACACATATGCAACCTTTTGAAATCTATCTCATGTTTATATTTGAATTTTCTTATTCTTCTAAATGGTGATTATTTACTCCGACCAGAAGGTAGCTCAAAGAATTTTTTTAAAGAAATAAAAAATTCCCATTTGAGATGTCATGAGATGAGCAAACTATCTCGTAATATTATGGATGAAAAAGTCTATTGAGAACGGCAGTAAGAACAATAGTGAAAGTGTAGTATATAAGATCTTAAACAAATTTTAGTGGATGTTAATAGAAATCATGTTTAAAATACAACAAAATCTCCTTGCTGTTACATGGTGCTAGCTATGCCTGATCTTACTGAAACTGAAACCCTTACCAAAAAATGCCAATTTACTTTTCTCTGATAACACTGTTTATTTTGGCTCCGTTTACATGCTGTATTCTCTCAAGTCAGTCTTTACCTTGACCTTCTGGCCTTTGCGAAGGGCCTGTATTTTTGCAGCGGTAACACATCTCTCAAGAACCTCTTCAGAGCTGGTTCTGCAGGCGGCTGCTCGCTGCCCTCCCTGCCTGCAGAATGGCACATGGGTTGATGGAAAGCTGCGTGCCTGACTCTTCAGCAGACTTTAAGGAGGCCCTTTGCAACGGGAATAAACGGAGAGAAATGGCAATGAGAAGAATGAAGTCAAACATTCCTCAACAAAAGCTCAGACAGCGAGGAGAGTCTCTTTTCTGCCACTACAAATGCAAGAAAACATCTACAAATCACTTGTGGCTATGGCTAACGGTCAGCTCAGAGGCATGCAACAAATACTTCAAACCTGTTTTTTCCAAGGTTTATTCCTACAATCCTATTTACATAATCCTGCACTGAAACTGATAATTACAACTGGTTTAGAACAGCAGGATCAAATCCTCACTTGAAACCGTCCCAGCTTTCATGTTTAAAGAAATCATAAACTCTCTAGTACATAAATCATAAAGGAAAGCCTTACTATAAATTAGTATAAAAATAATCTATGTGCATGCAATATTACCCACTGATTTATAGCCCAACAGTCTTTGGTTCACTTAATATATGTTACTAATGTCGTAATGTTCCAAATTCCATTTCACCTGGAAAACAACACCATGAGGCAACAGGGAATGAGCAGTTCGAGTCTTCGGGATAAATACCATTGCTGTGGCTCCTGCTTCACTGCACTCATCGAAGTCGCCAAGTTTGAATATGGATCTTAGCTCAGAGCAATTTTAAAAAGGTGAAAAACACACTCCCTCTCCCCTTAGAAAAACCTCCGTCCTTTTTCTTAGCTCTATTTTAGGCCACGCAAGTTCATGCACAGTGAAAGAATGAAAGATCTAGAAGGAAAAACCTTTAATCAGTATTATTGTAGATGACAGATTAAAGATTTCTTTAATTAATGGTCCTTTCTGGCAACCTGTGCCACTGTAAAATTAGCTCCAAATTTGTTCTGCCATGTTTATGGGCTCCGGTTCAAAAACCTATGAAGTGTGGAGCATTTTACAAGCTCCTACAGCAACACAAAAAAGCAGGTGGTGGGACACAGTATGAGAAGAAAATAAATGCAACCATTTATCTAGAACAATTTGCAACTCACCGGGACAGCTCAGATACCAAAGGAGTGACAATTTCAGGATATCCATCTAGCAGCACAGCCATAGATTGATTTGATTTCCACAAGAAATCTGCAAAACAATTACGCTGCCAAGGAGGAAGAAATGTGCATTGCGCACACACTCTGCTGCATCCATTACTCCCAGGTCTGCACCTACGTGAATTTACGTCTCTCCTTGCCAGGTTTTCATCAAGCTCTCGGCTTTTGACATTGTTACTCAAGTCTGTCAGTAACTCTGCAATAGTTAAGTAATTAATTAATTGCTTTGCGTGCCTGAGTAGCAAGGAAAGCATCACCAAGGCTGACTTTGTTTATACTGTGCAATATATAGCCACGATCTGAGACGAGCATTAGAAGCTGGGGTCTACATAGGGACCAAGCACTGTATGGCAGGGAAAGCATTCCGGAGGGTAACCCACTCCCTGTCTTCCCCAAATAATTTCCTGTTGAAATCACTGAAGCATTGAAAGATTGCTCCTTCGTTAGGCATTGTAAGGGCAGAGATCTCTAGGGACGCCAAAGTCGTAGGGCAAGACCAGACTTATTTGCCCGCTCCTGGCTTGAAGACCAGACGCCTCCAGTCTTCCCATCACATGCCGAAGTTGTATGGATTTAGGTTTTTCTCTTTCAAACAGTGCAGCTGCTTGGAGTTTGTTCTGATGCTTTTCTGCAATATTACATTTTCCTCCCGCGAAATAAAGCATTTTGTCTGCCTCAAATGGCACTTGGAAAAGCTAAATTTAGGCCGCCCCCAATCCACGTTCACACAGCACTATTAGTCTTTTACATGCTGCGCAGGTGTCTTCAACGGGGATATTCGTCAACAAGATGGGACCTCAAAGCGGCTGTTTGAAACCCCTGTCACCGTTCTCCAGAAATCACTAGGTACAGAAGCAGGTGCAGATGCAAACCCATGAGACACAACTGAAAAGTCCTTCAAGGCTTATAAAACATGCCGTACATCTGTTCCTAACGTCGCTTCGTGGCTTTGTCTCTGCATCTGTGTAAAACCACACAACAACGAGGCACAGATCTATTTTATTTCTCTAGGCACACTTTTTTTTTTTTTAAGTAGTTCTGAATGTGAAATCAATTTACACTACTCTATTGCTTGGTCTTCTATGCAAGTTGGCTTGACAGTTCGGTGTTCCCCTGCTGTAACTTGTCACTTCTTAAGGGCAGTTCTTCTCAAACTACTGAATTTTAAATTCATTACATGAGGCAGGGGGTTGACTCCACACTTTGCTCCAACATGAAGCACCACATAGAAGTTGTGCTATTCAACGTCTGTATTTGCTTGTAACAACGGAACGGTGAAGGTGAAGCTGGGGCAGAAGAGTTAAGTATTTCTAGCTCCTTGGTAAGATCGGCCATCCCTGCTTTGCTCTACTTTTGTGTCTTATTAGGTTCCTCCTATTATAAGCTGTCACCTCTCTGCAGTACTATTTTTTATTTTCATGCAAGCAGCTTGTTCCTGCGCAAATAATCAGATTAGGAAGTGAAAACACCACGTTTTGACCTCACCGCTTATAAGATCTTTCATCTTGGACATGTCGTTCACTTCTCTATTACTCATGTTATGCATCCATAATAATACAAGTAATGATGCTCCCTTTGCTTTGTAAACACAGCCAAGAAGCCGTACGTGGGAGATAAAGGTTATTTCTACGAGTTTCTGCCCTAAGTAGAGACTAATATATCTCTGTCACTTGAAAGTCCCTCCCCAGGCTGGCTCTCAGCAGGAGGGACACCAAATTTCTTGTGTTACGGGACACGTTCCCTGAAGGATACGATGAAAAGTTCGGTGAACATGAACTTCAACAGGTTCATTAATAATTAGATAGTTTAACATCCTTAACGGACTAAGTGAACAAGCAGGTCATTGATACAGCCTCAAGCGACTGACTTGGCACAAGCAAACAACATTCATCTCAGCACAATGAAATTTAGGGTGTACTTCTAGGAACAAAGAACGCAGTCCATAGTTATAGGACGGGGGATTCCTAGGAAACAGTGACTCCGAAAACAGTTTGCCAGATACTGTGGGCGTAAAGCTGAATAGGGGCTCCCAGTTCAGTGCTCTCTCTGAACAGACCATCCCTCTCTTTTGGAACGCCTAAGAAGAGAACATCCTTTGTAAACCAGGACTCGTTCCCACCATCAGGTCTGACCTGGCCACGTCTCCTGGAGAAATTATACAGTGAAACAATTAGCAGAATAAATGCATCAAGAGCATGACTTGCCTGTGGTTTTTGCTTAAAGCCATCTTCTAGAGACTATTCTTATCGTGGTTAAAAAAAATGTTTTCCTAATATAAAAACAGCTTATTAAATGAGACTAGCATACAAAAAATCATGGAAAGGAAGTAACGATACAATATATCTATAATTAGAAAGACTTATGCTAACACTTTTCATATATATTTCTCGAAGAATAACAGAGATTGTAATCGACAATCTGGTTAAAATGAAGATAGCCTTGCGCTGTCTACTAATTTTTCATTCTCCATGAGATTAGCTTTCCTTCTCCCTCTTCAAAACTTTGCTATGTGCTTGAGATAATTTCTTCACTTCAATAAACTCTCTTCTTTTTTTTACTCAGGACTCCCATATAACTCTCGTCTTTTTTCTGCTACATATCAGAGGATGAAAAAGAGCATCTAGATCACACTTTGTGATTACTAATGTTTAGAAATCTGAATATACATCCTTTGAGTTGATGAACTAGTTTTTTCTGCGTTGGGAAACAGACCCAATACCTCAGTCATTAAAGTACAAGAAACCACGGATTAAATACGTTCCTATATACAGATCTATCTATCAAACTATCTGCATACATATGCACATACAAACACAATATATTTCAGACTCGCATGCTAGTGCTAACAAGTTTTGTAGCCAAGCCACATTCCATTTAAAAGAGTTAGTTTTATAGATCCCCCTTCAGTGTCCCCTCTTTAGGAATTTCGTTTTCAACTAAATCTAAGTACTTTGAAACTCCTCAGCTTTTTTTCTTTCTTCAAAAAAAAAAGAGAAAACTTTCCTCACAGTCTGCTACCAGCCTTTTTTACATTACTTATATGAAATGGCACTTTTGGGACTTTTGTCATGGGGCCCTGAAACGCGATATGCTGTTCTTTAAGGCCTGGGGTGGGGAAAGTAGGGAATTGAGAGCCAAGATAATGTACTGGGGGAATTTGGCAGTATACAAAGATGTAGGAAAAATGAAGCAGATGTAGGGGATGCAGGATAATGCCGGACACAAGGTCTTGTCGTTTAAACTTGATACTGTTTGCAAATAAAATTTACCATCAGCTTTAAAGGGCCCAGGATGTGAGCAGACTATTTGAGTATAACACGGCAGCAAAAAAGAAGAGGAAAAAGAAAAGCTCAATATCCAGTACACGTTGCCTATAAAAGCTTATATATTGTTTGAGTTATTAATTATGTTTGGTACTTAAACAGAAAAGGCACTGGGATCATTCCCTTAATTCTGATAACACTCACGTTCATTGTATTCTTATGTATTTATGTTTCATTCCAAGAGTAAAAAATTGTAATAATAACAAAGAAATCACTTCAAAGTTTTGCAAACGTTGCTAACTTGGACTCATATGAGAGCACATCATTTTTCCAGTCACTTATTAAAAATATTTTTTAAACAAAAAAGGATAATTCCCTTAAGAAAATGCATTGTTCAGCGTTCGGAAAACGAACGATCTTGCTGGCATTAAAAAGCCAACATCTTTACTTGATGAAACTCCACTTGTGCTCTCCGTTCCTCGTAACAAACTCATGCAGTAAAGCGCACTGGATTGAGAGCATAAATATTACATCGACTCTCATTCATTTTCAACTTCTTGAGCTTTTCTTTTCCCCTGGGTCCCAAGGCAAATTCTCCTTTCTTATTAGAGCAATGGCACAGGTAGCACCTCCCCTCCTCTCCCTGGAAATGCTCCCCGCTCTTAGAAAGTTCTCGAATTAAATATTTGTCACAGCTGTTCCGCAGACACAGTATGTCTGCTGTCTACCCTGGAGTGAAAACAAATCGCAGCCAGTTTGCTGGTCACACGTTCCAACTGGGATTTTGCCATCTGTCATTGTGTTTGCAGAGCTATTTAGATTTCCAGTTCATACCAAACAAATTCCACCTCCAGGACCAGGAGGACTTCAAAAGGCGGCCGGAGAGATCATGTAGATGGGGAAACGTGCCCGAGAGTCGGGGGGCTTGCATCTGTTCCCAGCTTTAAATATTGTTCGGCATAATTGCATTAAAGGCTCCTAGAGCGGGGTCGGATCCACGTTACCAGATACAACAGGGCAATAAAAGTAAAAAAACGCCCCAGCCCCATCGTTTGCTGGGCTATTAGCAGCCTAGCCTTTGTTTAGGTATCTTAAACTGTGGTAGACGGCTCACAGCTTTATACGCAGTATAAAATTCTAATAAAAACACACTGATCTTAAATACCATTAGTTAAAGGTATTTTTAGTTAATTACACCTGAAAATGGAGAATCTCAAAACATCGTACAGACATCTAAATTCTCTAAGGTTTTTGGTGTGAAAGAGATTAAAAAGTGGGGGTTTTTTCCTCTTTCCTGGGGCTCTCTCAACAGTACTTCGTTTTCTAGACAGTGCCTACGGACCCTGGGCAGAGGAGAATTTAGCTTTTTTTGACAAAAAGCAAACAGAGGCTGGTTTGACACCTATTTAATCTCACCAGCCCTCGCCGAAGAGGGAACTTCAGCCCTTGGTTGTTCCTCCTCCTCCCCCAAAAGCAAAGCCCGCGCAAAGCTGCCAACTCTCATTCTTTTGGAATGAGACACTCTCATTTATTGTCTCAATTTCAATCTGCCCGAGGCCGAAAATAAAGACAGTCACCATTGATTTCAGGCAGATATTTAGAAAGACATTCGGATTCTTTCTAAGTCAATTAGATGATCATAAATTGGCAACTCAGTAAATTTCCTGCTGGGGATTAGGTTGTTGCACCAAAACCTCCTACTCCCTTCACCCAAACTTTCACAGTTTTTGATAAAACCATGTGTCAAAGGGGGTGGCGCTGAGTGGGAAACGGAATAAGAAAAACTCCCCGCCCTTAGAGTAAACTCTCCAAAGCGTCCCACCAGGTAACGGGAAAGACCCAAAAAATCTAAAAATGTTCTTAATTATATTTTGGATCTACTTCCCCTGCAAAGAGCCTGGCCTTGAAACGCGCCAGGAAGCAAAAAGCAGAACAAAATAATAAATTTGGATACACCAGAGACACAACTTCTGACCGTTTAAATACTTTGATGTGTACACAAACAAGTGGCATGCAGATGCTGGGCTTTTTCACTTGCCAGCTCGCTCGGAGCAGATGGGTTTGAAGGAGGATTCCAAAACTGCTGCACATAAGGACAGACGTTCCCCAGAGGTGCTAATAATACTAATTTTCTTCCATAAGATGCTGTGCTCCAGCCACAACTACTGCTTCCAAGGCTGTTTGATCAATAACTTTACATCTGAGAAACATTTAAAATCTAGGATGCAAAGTAGCTTCTGCTCGGGCAACTGGCTCGTATTTAAAACGCAGCACAAACGCACGCAGTGGTACAACAGGACCGAAGAAGAGATCTGCGTTACAAGACGAAGTAAACCTTGAAATAGCATCACCTTAGCAAACGCAGAGTCAGAAAGACAAGAAATGGAAAAGAATTTTCCATTTTGAGAAGCAGCCCCATCCACTACACTCTGTATTTTTTCCAACTATTAGGAAGCGTGCGAAGGTTTGCAAGGAGGGATGCCCAGCTCGGTACGCAAAAGGCAAAGCCTGTTTCTCTTTATATAGTGCTGCTGCTAAGAAGGAAGGACTAGAAACCGATTATAAAGGACCTTCAGCAACTATAGCCAATGGTATACTTGTGTTGGAAGTGAAGAAAGAAAAGCAGTTTAACAAACAGTCATACTTACTTTTCTCTTGGCCATTTATGGTTTAAATTCTAACTGCTTTAAAATCTTCAGGCGAGTGAGTGTAAAGTTGGAGGAGACCGCAGCAATGCCCCATCTATTCTGCCCCCGGGAGCAGAAGGCCGTTGGCAAAGGCAGCGCCTCCCCAGCCGCTCGCCGAAACCGATGTGGAAGCTGTGGGGAAAGATGTCGGGGCAGAGCGGGGTCTACAGCAGTGATACCCCACTGCTTCCTAGGACACCAGGAACACCAAAGCCATCAGCCCCACTCTCGTTCCGGAGTGCCAGCTGGGCACGTAAATCTGGACATAAATCACAAAAACTCATGTGGGTACTTCATACATATTACGTGCAAAAACAAGGGAAGAAAGGAGATATTTCATTTGGTATTCAAGTACTACAGGCATTTTTCTCTGCTGTTTTAATCATGTTTACTACAACAATGCCTAAACAGCCAACCATGTATGAACTCATTTGATTATATTGAGGCATAGATAGTCCCTGCTTATTTTCTAAGCAGATGCTGCTCATGATTTTCCTGTTCATATTTGATCATTTCTTCAAATAACAGTTATAACTGCGAAAAGAATTGAGAAAACATTCTGCGACAGATTTTCGTGTTCTGGATTAACTGAAAAGCCTAATCTGATATTCAAGTTGTGCTATCGAGGAGTGATTTGACACGTAACTTGCATCAAAGTGTTTTATTCCCCGCCTGGATGAGTAAGCAAACATTTCTAAGTGGACATAATCGCATACGAATGCAATCCACCGCTGTGCAAAGGCTATCAGGCATAAATTGCATCGCGCTGGCTTGTGGCACTGATGACTCTCACCCAAGGACCTACTTCAAATGCGGTACGCCTAAACAAATGCAAGTTAATTTTCCGACAACATTTATGACTGTACATTTTGAAAGTATTAGTACATGCGGAAAGTGGGTACCAGGGCGCCTGGAGCTCACCAGGAGTGCACCAGATAAGTTATGCATCAGATACGTATCATCTCTATCGTTTTGGTATTTATTCAAAGGAAACCGTACTGATGACAGTAGCAGAGCTCTGATTTCAACAGATGACAAACCCATCCCAAATTAAAATAGCTTTTAAAATAAAATAAAAACAAAAGAAAAAAACCCAAACAACAAAAGCAAAAGCAAAACCAAAACTTAGTTTAAGATTTACGTTACATCTTACTCTGAGCTTTTTCCGTTAGTGCATTAATCAAGCCAAAAGGTAAAACATTATAATACATGAAAAAAAAAAAAAAAAAAAAAAGACCCCCAATTAGATTCCTTTATCCCTAGCATATGGTCTAGAGGTATATGCTATGTACTAATGTCTTTTCGGTGCTATTTTAAGATCATATGAGGCTGCAATCTGAGAGGAGTGGTGACAGATACACAGGCACAACTGGGTTACATTCATCATGTATGCGACTTGAGAACTCCTAGCAGAAAAGAACTTCACAGAAAGGATAATAAACTTCCCTCTTCAGCCCTAAAGTCTGTATTCCTAACATTTTCTGGAAAATAAGAGGACAGGAGACATGTTTAGTAGACAGAGAACTTCCCAGTGAAAAAGTGTGACCGGTTCATTGGCCCTTCATAAACCAGGATGTGATAAATGATGTTATGAGATGTCTCTTTATCTTCTTAAAGACGTTTTTCTGTAATCAGTTTATGTATTCAGGTTTAAATATTCAACTTGTTCATGCATTAATGGATCTGCTTTAGTTTAAACCTTAGTTTAAACTTCAATCAGCAGAGAGAACATATTGAATGCCCTCAGCACCGCTGTTAGGTCAAACTGTTCATAGCTTGCACCAATCTGACAGTACAGTAATATAAATATCTGCAGTATGTATATTCCATCTACACGAAAGTAAACAGGTCATTTTAGAGAAGCAACTTCAAAGCCTTGCAAAAACCTGCAAAGAAATCCGAGTTCCTCTGAAAACAACGGCAAAATTCCCTGCGATTTCAACAGGGGCAGGATTTCATAGTGATTTTAGCAGATGAGCTCAGAGGCTGAGCTATATATTCTGTTGGCTAATAACCTGCCGGACAGACCTAATTTTGTTATGGCAAATTTATTTTTGATGGAGGGAAGGAGAGGTCAGGTTCTCAGCAACGGCGAGAGGAGGATTGCAAATAGTAATGGGCTTGCTGGGCTTTTCTTTATGATGGATGCACAGCAGCGGGTTTTCCCTCTTTCTGTATTATTCCTTTTCCTGGCTACCTTGGCAAAGACAGAACTTTCCCCTGCTCCCTTGCGACTTTCTTCAGTAGTGAAAGTCATACCCCCCTCACAGGTCTCCATCTCTTTGGTTAGGAACACGTTAGAAAGCAAAATAAATAGATCCTATTTCATCCTTGAACGTTTGGGTTTAAATACCTTTAGACCTCAGAGCACTGGAATGTCATCCAGCTTACAGGAGCTTACGAGAGAGGAGAATATCTCCAGCTTGGGGGTGATCAAGTAACAGAGGGAGTGGCAGGAGAGAGCTTCATTCTCCCAGGCTACCGCCGCGCTATCAGCTACCTGATTGCAGGGATGTACGGGGAACGGGATACAATCATGGAACAGTTTGGGTTGGAAGGGACCTTTAAAGGCCATCCAGTCTAACCCCCCGCCATGAGCAGGGTCATCTTCAACTAGATCGCGTTGCTCAGAGCCCCGTCCAACCTGACCTTCAATGTTTCCAGGGATGGGGCGTCTACCACCTCCTTGGGCAACCTGGGCCAGTGCTTCAACACCCTCAGCGTGAAAAATTTCTTCCTTTAGTCTAGCCTGAATCTACTCTCTTTTACTTTAAAACCATCACCCGTCGTCCTATTGCAACTGGCCCTACTAACCCTGCACTCTTTACGAAACAGGTTGTGCCCCTCCCGGAGCAGCAGCTGTGCTCAAACACATACCGACGGGATTTGGGAGTCCATAGGCAAAGTCATGGAGGGGAAAATAGGGAAGGATTGCACGCTGCCAGGTACTGAGCACCCCTTGTTCTCCTTGGCTTCAATATGAGATGAGAATATCCACGGCAGCGGGACTGTGTTTAAAAGATTAATAACATTCACAGATAAATTTGCATCATATTCCATATACAATAAGAATGCATAAATCCCATTTGCTTCTATTAAATAACTTCATAATTATTCCACCTGACACGAGTTCGAGAACCCACTCCCTAGGGACCAGCTCCTACCAGCCAGGATGGCCCCACGCTGCGTACGTGAGCCTTTTATACATTTGTTAGCAAAAATAAAAACAAGTCAAAATGTGAAGCAATACTATATACGGGAGTTCAGAGGAACAGAACTGCCCTTTTATTTGTAAACGCAAACTTTGTCCGGTATTGATGCCAGCGAGTCACTTTCTGTGCATCCGTTTTATAAGAACCTCACAACTTTAATTGCAAAATAATCTTTTAAAAGGCAGGGTTATTCCAACCGCTGAGTTATCTCTCTCACTTCAGCTCCTCAGAGGGTACTTTCTGGAACAATTTGCATGGCAGTCAAAGCATGCAGAAATTTATAAATACCAACACAGATGCCAACATGTCGGGAGAAATGTAGTTATAACATTTGAAAGCTAGGGAGAAATTAATGTTGATCCTGATTGGAACAGTCACTGTAGTTGCAGTGTCTAGTAATTAAAAAAAAAAAAAAAAAACAACAACAAAATAAATTTGGTTTGTAGAAAATACTCCACGTCCCAAACTCCGTTTGTTGGCCCCAGCGTGCCAGTGTTACAGGAAGAGAAGAAGGCTTTATTTAAAACAGTTCCAGGATTTAAGGCTGAGCTGACATAACTAATTTTTCCATCCAAACACTGCAGGCTCCGATGGAGGCATCGTCTCCAAACAAGACATCCTGGAAGCTGGGCATACGCTGTCTAAGAGCAGACAGAGCTCTTGCTGGTGCTGCTGCGGCTGCACAAATAACCACACACTGAAAAAAAGCAGATCCTCTCCCCAGGACTCAACGGTGTGGCTGCCTCGAGTCTTTTAGACAGTAAATAAGACACGTAGTACCTGAGGCTCTGGAAGGTTCCTGGTACCAAACAAGAGGCTGTCTGTGTGGGCGGGGTGAAGGCAAGGGAAATGTTCTGTACAGGACTTCACCCAAAAGATTTAAAATACTTCATAGCTATTACTTAATTAATCTCCTAACAGAGGACTTTGTGGTAGGGAAAGTGATGAAGTGATGAAGGGATGAAGTTACGGGATTTACTTACAGAGCCCAAGGCAAACTTTTGTTAAGAGTCCCTTAGAAGGTACAGCCCAATCCAGCATCATAGAATCACAGAATGATTGGGGTTGGAAGGGACCTTAAAGATCATCTTGTTCCACCTCCCTGCCCTGGGCAGGGACAACTCCCACCACACCAGGTTGCTCCAAGCCCTGTCCAACCTGGCCTTCAACCCCTCCAGGGATGGGGCAGCCACAGCTTCTCTGGGCAACCTGGGCCAGGGGCTCACCACCCTCACAGCAAAGAATTTCTGCCTCACATCTCATCTAAATCCCCCCTCTTTCAGTTTAAAACCCTTCCCCCTCGTCCCATGGCTGCCCTCCCTGCTCCAGAGTCCTTCCCCAGCTTTCCTGGAGCCCCTTTCGGGCCTGGAAGGGGCTGGAAGGTCTCCCCGGAGCCTTCTCTTCTCCAGGCTGAACCCCCCAACTCTCTCAGCCTGTCCTCCCAGCAGACGGGCTCCAGCCCTCCCAGCATCTTCCTGGCCCTCCATTGGGCATGCAGAAACAAGCTTCTGTCCCAAAATAAGTGTAGCCACATCCACTCAGCACTTCCCTTGGTTTAACTAAGTTTTATTTCAGCATTTCTAACCCCTTTCACGTGACCTTAGAGAACCATTCACCTTACTTATACGTTAAAGAAAGTGTGTGGAGAGTCGCACAGTCACACATATGGGAAAAGAAATGCGAATCTTGACCCCCAATTTTCTTCCACAGATGTGTGAAGTGCTCACATCGCCAGTGCTCTGACATTTCTTCTCCTAGTGAAGTCAGCGGGAGCTTCACCGTTGGTCCTGCAGCCCCAAAGACCTCTCATACCGATGGCAACGCTATTCTGCAAGCAACGCAACAGCATAGGCTGGGTACAGTTGGCCAGATCATGCCTCCCACACACATCAAAAACCAAAGTGGAATAATAGTTTCCCTTTTTTCATTAATTCAGTCCTTATTGTCTGCAATAAGCGGAGGAAGTGGAGGACAGCTGAGGCAGAGGAGTGTCAGGACACATTAGGACTCATTAGGACCGCTTAGACTACAAGCCTTCAAGACTTTGTTCTGCTGAGCGGGTAGCAAAGGTGAAAACTTAGTTTTGCTTCTAACTACTTATTATCCATCCAATAGAAATCCCCTGGGTTAAACAAAGCGATGCCAAACACAGAAATTTAGGAGGTTTTTTCCTTTATCTATTTCACGTTTGCTGTCGGCACTGTCCCTCTACAATCTTAAACATGGCTTTCACGGCATGTGCTAAGAGGTGATTCTGACTTACTGGATTAAAGCAAAAAAGCATCAAAACCTCTCTGCTTTGAAGAAGGGTTTCGTGCATTTTGGAAAACCTGTAAGTTTAGGTGTAAATACTTTGAAACCATTCTGATGAACAGATTTAGATAATGTTATCATTCTGCATAGCAGGCTGGGATATAGTGTCTATTTTCTCTCTCATGTCTGTGAGAACTGTTAAGAAAGTTAAATTAAAACCCAGCTGATAAACAGCTTAAATTAGATTTGCAATCTTAGCCACACTTGGAGCTCAGGCCTTTGAAACCTCACAAACGTGAACTGCCTTTAGATCTTGCCCTGGGCTTTGGGCACCTCGGTGGGGCTGGGGACTGCTGAGACCGGGCAGGGACATCAGCCCATGGCATCCTGATCAACGAGCTGTCACGCTGGCAGAAGAAGGTAGATCAGAGGACAGTTGCACATGCCTAATGCCACGGTCCCTCTAAAACCATTTCTTAATAAAAACCTTTCTAAAAAAATAAAATGCAATTTCCATAGTTAGCGCCGGCCACCGCAGGTGGCTCTGTGCAGTTTTAGTCACTCGTTACAGAGCCATGCGACCGAGGAGTTTGCTCAGCAATTCACTTTGTCCAAAAACACGAAAACCTACAGACTCTTTACTAAACCAAACGAGCAACTGGAATAGTGCTCACAAAATAAAACCAGAGATTTCTGATAAATGCGTTCCAAAAGCCATTCATAAAGATTATGACTTACACATTTTCATCAATACATAAATTGCTGTGTTTAAATTTAAAAAGCATGTGAAGTAATGGGCTCTATATCTTTCTTTGAAGATATGTCAAAACAGAAATGAACTTCGGTATGCAATATCAAGGGTTTACTATATTGATTTTGGAAGCCAGTCTATATATACTTTTCTACAAACGTCACATATTTCACAAAGCAACTGCTTTATGCTATTTACACTGCATTAGAGACAGACAAATTGGTTTGGACAAAATGTGCCAAAGCTAAAACAAATTTAAGGTCTGAAAAAAGTTCAGTTAATTTTTACCTCACATATTTCTTGCCTGTCTCCAGTTCCAGGTATTAACCCAGAACACTGAAATACCGTGAAGGTCTGTGTCTCCCTCCCGTTCGACGACCAGAAGCAAGAAGAAGGGAGCGAGTCACAGAGTTCAGAGTCGGTCCTGAGCTTGAGCTTCAGAGACTGTTTGGGTCTAAATCCATTTTTGGGTGAAAGCTCTGAAAGCATCATGGGAAAACACATCTTACGAAATGCTCAGCCCCTTCTGGATGCCCTGAGAAGTTTAGTGACTTTGAAAAGGCAGCCAGACTTTTGGGATCTTGTCCATGTCACAGAAGTTAGCAGAAGCGATCTGTTGGATGAAGTGCATCTTTACGATCACACAGTATTTGCCTTTAAAGAGCATCATCACATCACTAAGCCACTGAACATTTTCGAGCTGCCAAATAGTCAAAGGGATATACTCAAACCCTAAAAAGGAATCAGAAAATCTCACCACCCCCCTAGCTTCAGGTTTTCCAAATGGCATTTTTTGATAGAAGTCTTTTTAACTTCAGCTTTTCCTCAGAAACCTCTCTGGTGCTCAGAGGATGAAGGCACGTCAGAACAGCACGTCCACACGTCTGCCTGTCAACTTTTTACAGTCTTGACTTGCTCTGAACTCAGAACGTGGTTTAACACCTGCGCGTGTCCCTGCCCATGGCACCGGGGACAATCCAGACCAAGGCAACACCTCCAGCAGCGAGACCAGCTGACACAGGGCCCTGTTGTAAGGTCATTAATAAGTATCTACTGACCATGGAGAGACATTACAGGGAAACTACGGTTTGTGGATCAGGTCAAGCCAGCCAGCAAAGTTTCCTTTTTAGCTAAGACCATGTTATCCTCTAAATAACGTTTTCATCTCAATAGTTTAAAACCATGGTACCATATGCTAACCAACACGAATAGTTCGTTCATCTTTATAATTAACTTCAACCCTCTTGAATTGTCTGTCTGCTGGGTTGTCTCTGGCTGCCATACTCCAGCCTTGTGCGGTTAGCGCTGTGCAAAGCTATTTTGAAATTTCACCTTCACCAAGGTCATCCACCTTCACGATTCATCAGGAAAAAGGCCTGTAGTACTGACCCCACTTGTTTCCCCTCCTCACTCTGAACTTTCTCGTTCACCGACACCCTCAGTTTCATCCCCATCAGCCAGTTCATAATCCATTTCAATGGCCCTTCTCCCACGCTATTTTTAATCTTAAAAAGCCCCATCCGTCTGTTGTGTCACAGGGTGTCTATTGCTCCTGTGAAGTAAGGACTGAAATAGGGCAGCACTTCCCCTCTTATCTAGATAGTTGTTGGTATTTTCAAAGACATTTGGGGGGCATTAATTAATTAATTATGCTTTTTTTTTTTCTTCCTCCCTTTCACTCCAGTGAAGCCATGTACAAACACCTAATTTATGCCTTTTTCTCTCTTTCACTTTCATGGTTTCTCTGAGCTAATCCTGCTGGTGGGAAAGCCCTAGTTCTCCAATCCCCGCCATGGCTTTGCCTTCAGCTCCTTCATGGATCAGCCCCAGTTTGCCCCAAAAACGTCGGGTTTGTTCCTGTTTGTAGCTGCTGAGCAACGGGGAGGTCCTCAGGACAAGGTGGTACCGAGCCCACCGCAAGCATCCCTCCCACTCCTCAAAACCAGCCTGAACGAAGCAAACACATAAGGCATGTTGGACTTCATACTTCCTCCCTTCTCTTCGGTCCTCTTAAAGATTTTTGCGAAGACTTTTCACTGAAAATATTCACCTTCAAGATACAGTCTTCCATTTTACCATTTACTTTGAAATAAAGTGCATTTCAGGTTTCTTTCTCCTCTCCCCCTCTACTTTTTCCTATTGCTGAACTTTCTCCTCTTTTCAGTGGCAAATATGAGAAGAAGGAGAAAAAGAGGTGGAGCAGTGGCAAAATCAAACATTTGGAATATTTTCCCCTTAAAAATATCCAAAAATAAAAACATTCACCCCATTCAGCAAGGACAACAGAAGGAAAAGCAATTGAAAATGTTCAAGAATTGTCACAATTTCCTCATTTTAAACCATCCCTAGAAAATAAACGGGAGCTATTCATCCCTGAGTACATTTCACTGAAGTGACACTTAACAATCCAAAAATATGGCATTTAGTTTTGCATTTCTCTGAGCAGTAGATAATTTAATGGGTGGCTGCTGCAGCAGCTGCACTGGTCCACAAAAATTCGCTGTTTGAGAGGAAAAAGGGGGTTAATCGTGCTGGATTCATGATTTAATTTCTTCTTTTTCTTTTTTGAAAGCCAGACTTTCACGTTAAAAAGATTATGAAAATTCATTTTCACAGACAAATGATATCAAAATACAAATGCTATTTTCTTTTTACCTCTGACACGGATGATGGATTATATTGACACAGAACTGGAACCTGTCACCTAACATGGCTCTGAAATTGCTCGGTAAGTGCTGGACACTGATAGTTTCTGCTGACTCTGCATTTAGAGGGTAAAATCCAAGTTTAATCAGTCTACTGAAAACAATGACTGAATCCAACTTCAACTGCTGTTCTGCCAGGGGCATGAATCATTTTACCTGCTCCATAATAGATTTTTACATAATATTAAATCCTCCTCTTTTGTTTCAGAGACTTTTATGGGCAAAGAAGGGAAGGGTAATCTCCAAGCAGGCACGGCATCTTGCTGGCACAGCAAAGGATGGCTTTGTGAGCTGATGATACAGTTAAGTGGTGCTCTGCAGGGGAAAGTATGTATTTTCCCCCAAACCAGCATGCAACGTGTCCCCGTTGGCCAACAGACCTAAAAAGAGTCTTGGCACATAGTCGTTGCCATCGGGGCTAATCAGTGCTGGCAGACCCAGGAGCCACATTTCCTTCCCAGAATGGGACTGGAGTCCAAGCGTTCCCCATTTTTAGCTACGCATTAAAAAAAAAAATAAAATATTGATATGGAGTGGGAGGGAAGAGGAAGGAACAGGGTCATGGTCTACTGAGTGTACGCAAGAAATATCCAATTGTTTATCCGAGCTGCAGCAGCTCTAACAAGGGAAACGAGGAAACCCCAGGCTAGAGGAGCCAGCACACTAGCTGTGGAGGTGGTTACCAACCCCACCAAGGACTGAACTTCAACTGTCTATTCTAAATAAGGTACATTGGGAAACAAGCGTTTCCTACACACCCTAAGAACGCAGCCAGATACACCTATCTGGTTTTCTGATCCCATCCTAAATTGCATTTTGTGGGTTTTTCTGGCATCAATTCCTTGTGCAAAGGTCTCACCAGCAATTTGAAGGCAAAAAGTACAATGGCAAATTAAAATGGTTATTTTCATCCTATGGGTTTTTTTTTTTTAATCTGGGGCCTGATTTATGGTGTTTGTATGGCTAAAATTTAAAAAATGGGCCATGCCTGTTTATGGTTCTTGACTATGGAAGTGAGATGGAGAGGGGCAGCAGTGCTGTGCGAGTTTGCCGTCATCTGCAAAAGAACAACTCCACAACACCTCCATCGGCCTGAATAATGCAGTTCATCTCAAGGTCTTCCACAGAAAAAAGCTGAATATGTAAAACAAAACCCTAGGTAAAGAAGTCAATATTTTCTTTCCTAGCTTATTAAATTGTATGTAGTATAACTAACAACCTCCGTGCCACAAAGCAGCAAGGCAGCACGGTTAAACAGAACCTGTAGCCTGTAACTTGCGTGCCAAAACAAAACCCCCTTTAACTTGGGAAAACATACTATCGTTTAATAGCAGGAGAGATCAGCCACCAAGTTTTATTTGAACCTCGATCCCTTACGTATGATATTTTATTTACTGAGATAACATTAAATATTTGATGTCATAAAATGTGTTCTGACCCTAATAAATCTTTAAAGTATCTCCCTTTTCTGACTGATACATGTGTCCCAATATACTGGCCAAGTTCAAAGACAGTCTAAACAACTTCCTGGCTTTACCCCGCATCAAGACAGCTGCCAGCCCTGTTCTTTTTTTCTCTATTTCACAGTTCCAACTGCTTCAGAATCATTAAACTTCTGGTCGTGTATGGTAGCTAGAATGTAAATAGTAAAATGCTCTACAGTTTGGAGACATCTATATATTTTTTTTGCCTTTTTGTCTAAATACTTTGCTAAACGGAGCAATGCATTCAATTTTCAGTAGAAAATGGCAGGAATACGCATTATTTTTCACTAAGAGTATATCTTTATGCTATATTTAAGCAAAGATGGCTGCAGGAAGATTATTTCCTGGAAATCAATATTCCGCTGGGGAGAGCTGATGGTCTCAGATACATGGGAGAATCATTGACTCCAGCTGCATATGACATAGAAAATAGGCTACATGGAGGCTGTCAGGGCTAAAAATAAAAAGTATAGGCATATGGATTTTTATATGCATTATGCAGCTCACAATTGCAATGCATTGCATGAGACAGTACCAGAAAATTAATGTTCTGTATGTTACTCAAACGACTCAAAATCTACCCCGTGTATACCATTTCCCAATCGATTGCATTTCCGGAAAATTTTGGTAATGTTTGCTAACATTATTTACATAAGATGGGAGCCTAAATTAGAGCAGTAGGTGTAAGCAAGTTGTCAGGTTCCTCTCCTCCGCACCGCTTGCATCAGACGCTGCGCTGGAGCAGATGAGACGGTGACCGGGTCCCAGAGTCAGGAATAAGATGGAACGGCCCAAGGCCAACTCTAAATTACACTCTAATTTTTTTTTTTTTTTTTTTTTTTTTTTTTTTAATTACAAACGTTTGTGTATTGGGAAAGTGGGACGCAGCATGTGTAATTAACTCGTTTGGGCAAGTTACAGGCCTTTGCTGCGAAACTCCACCCACTTTATCTGATGCGCACACACCCTTGTGTGCCTCCAACACCGCATGGGATGCGTGGGATTTCTCTTGTGGCAGATTCCCAATTTCACATAAGGTAAACAAAACAGCTACATTCAGCAACTCTTTGGCTCCCCTTTAAAATTGCTTTAAGACCCAGGAGTGCAAGAAAAAAAATCAAGCTGTGGCCTGAAGAAGCCAGAGAAAGAGGAATGAAATCACTTCTAAAAGCGAAGGTCTCTGGGGGGAGGGCAACACCTAACAGCGGAGCAAATTCCAAGAAAGAGATTTTACGCTGCTTAAAAATAACAACAAACTCAACCAGTTGAATGCAAAACTCTCCCGTGTCACGTGCGGCGCCTGGGAAGCCAGCCTGAAGCCACAACTGGTTTAGTAGGAGTGGAAAGCACCTTCGTCCCTCACTCTCCAGCCCAGCAGGAAATTACCTGGGATATCACCCGGGAATTTGAAAGTTTTTAAGACGCTTTAAAACTGCAATTAGGCATTCTGAATACCCACTGCCGGCAAGGATCATCCATCGCTTTTCCCCGTTTGCACGGGAGGGGCACGGCAATCACGATTTGCAAAGGCAGAAGTCCAGAAATCCTGGGCACGGAGCTCATTTAATATCTCGCTGGCCGCTCGGCAGCTCCAAGCAGAAGCAAAGCGAGGACAGCAAAAGTAATAATGAAAATTCCAGTGAGGATCTGGGCTGCTGAAGGGCTGAAAATGAGGGCTTTTGCAGGGAGACTCCCTATGCAAAGCCAAGCTCGTTTTAATTAGCTAGGTGTTAAGGCACCTGAGTAGGAAACACAGTCACATCTCTTGACTATTCTCAAAAGCCAAAATGTGGGTTTTTTTCTTTCCTTTCCCCCCCCTCCCAGTCTAATGAGTTAAAACCAGGTGAAGCGGCTCCTTCCTTATTAAAGCAGCGAACAGCAGATGGCTTGACACCTGGCTGGAGCTGGGTTTGGTGACCTTTTGAGTGACAGCGGGTTGATATATTTAAAGGAGAGAGTCCTCGGGGGGATGCAGTGGGACACAAAGGATTTTGTACAGCAGTTGGAGAGGGTTCGGTGGGAAAGACACGTCGTTTCTTGCAAACGGGAGCTGACTTGCTCTGCTAAATCTCCCCGAGCCAGTGCATGCATGCTCGTGCTCTTTTATCTAATCTTTACAGAAACATTAATAGGAACTATGCGAAATCTATAAATGACAAACGGATTAGGAAACGTCTGCAGCTGATTACTAGTCGCTTATCGCACAGAATTGATCCCCCTGGTTCTGCTTCCATGTTTTTCTGCCACCGCTTTGGCACTCTAACATTTGTCTTTGGCACTTCAGATATTTCTGACTGCTTTCTCAGCCTCTAGTGCTGGAAGAATTTTACCTAAAGAGTGGATAGAAATTCATTTTTTCTTTCCTTTTTTAACTTTCCATAGTCTTGGCAGCAAACTGTGTCATGATGATGTTGGCAACAACATATTTGTGGCAGAAGGAAGAAAGAGAATCATAAAATATATGAAAGGAAAAGTTGACATTTTAATGAAATACCTTGTAACTTCTTGGGAAAAGTTATTAAAATACATTCAGTTTATAGCTGTTTGTACAGATAGGAGGAGTAGAATACTTTCTCCTGAAGTCTTTAATAAAAATTGCTTGTTAACTAAAAGTAACAGTGGCTAGAAAACATTTTGGAAATTCATTGCTGGAGTGAATTTTAGGTTTGGGACATTCTGGGCTTTTCCGAGCGTACAGGAAGATTGCCGGCACGCGCGTGAGCTCCTGGGAGCGCAGCGAGACTTGCTCACGAGAAGAGCGAGCGAAGTGATGGAGCATCTAATGGTCCTTCCAACTGGCTACCAAATCCGGCACTGATTTCTCACACGGCTACAAAGGAATGATTTTTTTTTTTTTTTTTAATTTTAAATGCTACTCTGTCAGATTATAGTGCTCAGTTTTCCCACCCCCTGTGAAGGTTTTGTCTGCCTGTGAAGAAGGAATGATGGTTGCAGCTCTGTAGACACCCTCAACACAGCTACAGCCGCAGAGGCTGCAGAAAGGTCTCTCCGGGTGCTCCGCAGCAGTGAGGAATCCACACTTAGCTAATTAGCGCCCAAGAAGAACGAAACCAAAGGCACTCTTCCTGTTGCAGGCTGCCATTGCATCTCACCTCTGTAATTACACATCTCATTTTAATATGACATAAATCTGAGGAAAAGCCTCTTACTGCAGAGCACAGTACAGCCAGTACCACTGGCACCGGCTGCACAACAGCGAGGGTAACCCATCAGCCACACCTGGGTGCTCGTCACAGAATGAGAAAGGAGAGAGGGAAAACATCCGCAGCCAGCCATGGATTTATCAGGGTGAAAGAAGAAAGAGTTGAAGACTGCAGGAGCTTCGCTCCCCTGTCTTTTTTTCCCCAAAAAAACTGGTCTCTATTTTCCCTGACAATCATAGAATCATAGAATGTGTTGCGTTGGAAGGGACTTTTAAAGGTCACCTAGTCCAACGCCCCTGCAGTAAGTATAATAATAATAATAATGATAATAATAACAATTAATAATAATAATAATGGCATACGACAAAATAAAGGGAAAATACTGATCACCCAACTGCCAAATACATTGGACAGTCACCAATTAACATTTCTCCACAAAAAAACCTGTGCAACGCAGGAATTTAGGACAGGAATCTCAGACCTCCCTCTATGATAAAGTGATTTCCAGACCCAAATAAACCTGCCTGGTTCTGTGCCTCCTGTTTCACCTTTTCAAAGCATAAACTTGAACTACAGGTAAATCTTGGGAAAATTATACTTACAGTTGGTTTCACTACAGCCGTAGGAAGGACAGGTTTCTGGAACCTGCGTTCCAGAAGGATTCCAGGATTGAGTTTCTGGAAGGATTATGACATTTTGATTTAGTTCCAAACCAGATAAACTCCCCACCATTTAACCAGACTTGGTGATGAAAAACGAACCCTCGTTTTAGGAAGAGCTGAGACATCTCTGACACAGTTTGCTATCATAATGCAAAAAAAGAGTTTCAAATGGAAGAGTAATTTCACGAGCAGAATAGCAGGCACTACCGCAAAACTTTTGTAGAAATACAGTGCTTTATCACAGCTGAAATTTCCCTTCCCCTCTTCTCCGGGTTTAGACTTCAGCCTCTGCCCAAGCGAAATATCATAGAATCATAGAATCGTTTAGGTTGGAAAAGGCCTTTAAGATAATCAAGTCCAACTGTAAACCTCACACTGCCAAGCCCACCACTACCCCGTGTCCCTCAGCACCACGCCTACACATCTTTCAAATCCCTCCAGGGATGGTGACTCTACGACTTCCCTGGGCAGCCTGTTCCAATGCTTGACACTGGTCTCTATTTTCCCCAAATTCTTTTGGTAAAGAAATTTTTCCTAATATCCAATCTAAACCTCCCCTGGCGCAATTTGAGGCCATTGATCCTTCCCATGCAGTAGCATTTGCATTTTTGTAACATGGATTAGGGAGTTGATCCACGTTAAATGCAAAACCCACCTAAAACCAGCGAGAAACACCAATAAAAGACAAGTTGGCAGCAGGATCAGCTGCAGACACCCGAGCAGCTCCTGGGCAGGCACGTGAGCCCCAAACCACAAGCAGCTCCTACTGCCATGTAACACCGCGCTCATTATTTTTAATTAGCTTTAGTTTCAGCTCTGCCAGAGAACGTGTAATCTTAGCTGTGTCACACAATAACCAGGTTCGCTGGTCTCACCATCATTTTAGTGCACGTTAAAGCCCAGGCAGGTTAATTAGTCGTGACTCAGCGGGACGAGCGCTGCTGGTGGGACTCCACCCCGAGTGCTCCGGGGTGGGAGCAGGACACCAGGCTGGGCTCCCCGCCGGACGCTCAGAACGGGGAGAAAAATCTGTTCTCATTTTGGGTGTTATTTTTAAAACTCACTTTTTCTGGGTAATTAAAGAAGGGGCTACAAAAGATCGGATTCTGTAGAAAGTAGCCTGCCACCCTCATCCAAGGTCTAGATTTAAAATTCCCCAGCGATTGTCCCTCATCATGTGTTTGCCCGGTGGGGAGTAGAGAAGGTCCCCAGCCTCACCGCGGGCATCACGACACCCGTAACTCCGTATGTACTGTATCACCTCATGCCACGGGACTCGGGTGTACAATGATGTGTTCTTACTATTGTTAGCAGATAGTCATTCCAAAAATTATCATTAAAGATTTCAAGGATAATACTTCTACAATCACTGCAATTGGACATATAGACAATATTCACTAGAATAATATATACTACACCCTAGAATACCAAAGTGTACACCAAGCACAGACATACTTACGGGATTCTGTTGATAGTGTTCTTGATTTAAGACATAAAACCGCAACAGAAATAGCCCGTAAAAAGTAGAAGACAACTCTGATCAATTAGCGGCCCTGAAGAATACAGACTGTTTTGGCAGATCATTTGAAAATTTCACAGCTTGGAAAAAAGCCTTGGTAACAAAATAAATTTTCTTTTATTGGCAACTACTTATAAGGATTTTAAACACTGGACTGGATAGCAGTGAATTTAAATGCATATTGACAATTAAAACTCAGGATCACAACCACTGCGTAATAATGCCAATTTGGGAATGCTTATGTTATTTATGTTCTGTTTAAGAACTTGGTTATTAATTATCATACGAACTCCAGTTAATAATCAATTCATGCCACAATTATCGTATCAGTTATATTGTCTAATTAAGAACTGGTGAGTGATTGGAATTCCAATATAGTATTACAGGCACAGGCTGCAATCCTAAACAAATACAAGTGTGAAGTTACTGAACAAAAGATTATCTAAGCTCTAGTATCTACTGGCAAAACTCTTTCTCTCTGGATCATTAGCTTCCAGTCCTATTATTACATACAAATGACCAATTTCTGCTAATTCCTAAAGCTAATTCCTGTAAACCATTATTTTGTATACATTGTGTTAAGGCTTTTCACTTGTTTAAATTTGCATAATTACAGCAATTGTCTTCTAAGCTTACTCTACTGAAATCATTCTAAATTGGGATTTAGCCTATTTTTAAAGATTAGTCAACTTGTATAGAGCAACGTATCTGGAATTGATATTGCCTAGATCGCCTGTAATTCAGCCCAAGTACAAGGAGGCAGTTTGGAAGGGCCAGGAAAGGGTCAGGGTGGAATATGGAAATGTACAGTGGTCAGCAAAAGATATGAGAGCACAACTAAGAAACAAAGCGTCTCTAGGATAATGTTTCTTTTATGGATGTACTATCCCTGTGTATACCATTAACAAAATACCGGACCAGAAAGTGTGTTCCTGATGACAAGGTAGCGTGGCTAGTCCTGTTTGGGCATCATTTCTGGTTTTGCCCCTCTCTCCTAAGAGGATCCGGGAGAGGCTGGCCACACAGATGTAGAGTTCTCCATAAGGAGATGGCAGCTCTTGGTCAAACCAAAGATGGTAGCTCTTGTTTTCAGAGCTCTGGAGTGATCGAACCCAGGATAACAGGTTCTCCCTGTAACCCCGTTGGGAAGGAGCCCCAGAACCTCTGCCCTCACCTCCTGCCCCGGCAGGGTCACCTCTGGGCTCTTCGATTTGAGACTGTTCCTTAATCGTGTCTCTCCTAAAGAGCAGCTCTAGCACCGAGCCGTCCTCAGCCTCCGCCACAGCGAAGAGCACTGCAAACTCATCTCGCCTTCCTGCCATGGCCTTATCTTCCTTTAATGCTCCTGTTATGCCTTGATCATCTATCAGTCTGACTGCTCCTCTGGCAAGCTTCCTGCCTCTGATGTGTTCGAAAAAGTTTTTGTTATTAGCTTTTCCACATTCAGTAAGTGCTCAAAATCTGTTTGGCTTGCCTTTTACCTTTAAATTGAGATTTGACTCTTTCTCCTCTAAAAAAAAAAAAAAAATCCTAATAGCTCCTTTGTATGTTGATTTATATTTCACTTTTGGCGGATCTTCTTAAAATTATTATGTTGTGCGTATTTGTGTTGAGTAGTAAAATAGGTTGTTGCCTTTAAAGTATCTAAGCCGCCTACAAACATATTTCCCTCTTAGCTGCTCCTTTAATTTCCTTTTAATTATCGTCCTCATTATTAGGCAGTTCCTCCGTAGGTGCATTGATTTTTATTTTTTCTCCCCCTCCTACAAGGATGCGCGATGTTGTGATGACCATTCCGGACTGGCTTTTTCACACATACTGATTGAAGTAGATGAAGAACTGCAGTGCTCAGAAGTATTCCTCGTGCCAACTATTTAAATGTCAAAAAGCGTTTCTGGGAGGGGAGACCTGGCTGGAGCACCAACACTCTGAACAGGGAGAAACCAACTTATGTTTTTTATTAATCCTGGGGTCGTTTTCTCACCAGAGCCATGTATTCTCCCATTGCTGGGGAACTTATGCCCTGTATTATGGCGATTACTTTCTTTCTGCGACACCTGTTACAACATCCCCTGCGCTTTCTGACTTCCGCTGTTCCTATAAAAGCCCTCACACGCCTGGTTTGGATCTCATTGCCTACGTCCCCAAATTTGGCACAAACATTTCATGTCCTTCACAATGTCCTACCTAAGCTTCATCTTTTTCTTTTTTTTTCCAGAATAAAATTTCCATGGCTTGGTCTTTCCAGGATGGTTGATCCTGAACTTCGTCCACGTCTCCTTTCACTTTACCCTCTTATCTGTCTGATTATTAGTGCCAGGAGAACAGAGCTCAGCTCTGCTGTAGGTTATCTATATTTCAAAAGCTTCTCATCCCAATACCTAACAGACCCTTTTCTCTGCCTTCTGCCTGCCTGCCTGGCCTTTGAAGCATTTCATCTCACTTTCATCTGCTGCCAATGCAACTTACTCCTTCCATACCTATGTTCTGAAATATGCTGCCGTACACATACAGATGAGATAGTACGCTGCTTATTAAAACCGGAGCTATCAAAAGACAATCAGCAGCACTCAATCACACGAGGCAGAGTCCCCCAGATTTCATGCAAATGAGATATTAAGAAGTTGTGCCTTTGGATAAACTACTGTTTGGGTTACGAGCTGTTCCGTGTAGGATGCACTTAAAGAAAAAAAAGAAAAAAAAGAAGGAAAAAAACCCCAACACAGACTTACATTTTAAGTATGAAAACCGATCTTGTTGTCTAAGAATTCCATTGTGTAAATAGGCATTTTCTTCATAAACACCAGTAGCAATAAGTGTCATTTTCCCTTCACAGGCTATAACGAATTGGAGCATTAAACCCTGCTGTATTTGTGTCCTAAGTTTTCTTTGCCGATTTCTTCTTTTCAGAAGAAATTAAAAGTTAATCTTGCCCATTTGATTTACCCGCTTCTCACCAAAACATCTGCCGCATACTAGAAATAGGCTAAAACCATTAGGCTATATCCACACGCGGTTTATTTTATCTTATTTCAGGAGGAGAAGGAAAAAAGGGCCCATCTCTGTAGCGAGTCAGTCAAAAGAATGACTTTTCACAGGACAGATATAAGCCCTGAATGGCATTGCTACACGTATCATAGCATCGTTTTGAGGAACTTTATGAGATTTAAAAGTGCAGCACCTCCAATAACCATCATTTCAGTTATCTAGGACTCAGAGGCAAAAAAAGAACAGAACGCTTTTTGCATACAAAACAGTCCTCAATACCTTTTACAAAACAAACCATCAAATAACTGGGTTCCTTCAGATGTTGCAGATGAAGGCAGCTTGTCCCAGTGCCAGGGTGGGAGTATCGCCTCCCCACGCCTCTGTACGCGCCGAACAAGGGAATTAGCCCTCTTCAGCCCTTTTCAAACAGCTTTGCTCTGTTGATGTTGTACCAAGGCGACTGATGAGAAGATCTGTCCCCTTTCTCCTATCCCTGCAGGGCCAGAGGATATCAGGCTTTAAAAGCCATGATATTTGTCAGTCATCCAGGATTTTTGTTTCTCTTCAGCTTCAGGCGGTGGCAATTTGTGGAGGTGAGGGAGGGAAAAAAACCCGCTCTAATGGATTTCTGCAGTGGGTTAATTTTTTTAAATTAGTATCTTTTGAAAGTAAGTGGCTGGGAGAGATCGATAACAGGCAGAGGACGAGGAAGTGCTCCAAGGTACATGACAGGCGCATGTCCCACACAGCCCTAAAGTTTGTCATCAGTTCCAGATGGAAAAAAACAAAAAAAAAACAAAACAAAAAAAAAAGTGAGCCAAATAATTTGTTCTTTTTGAGTTTTTCCACGTGAATGAGCAAAAGCAAGTTTTCCTACTAAATCCTCTCTTTGACAAAAATTCCTATTTCAGCAGAGGTAAATCATTTTTAAAACAATACCAAATGGGGGAAAAAAAAGGTACCTTATCTGGTTTCTTTTTTAGTTTCCTCAGCTATAACGATGAGTTCTAGGAATTAGCTCTCTGATTCTACCAGAAGTCTATTCCTCACGATCAGAAAAAGATTTCTGAAAGAGCATATAATGATGCAAATGAATCAATTTGCAAAAGGTCTGCTCTGATACAGAACGTACATGGCAGGAAAATATACGAGGTACTCGGAATAGCAACTATGCAGTTAGCGAAGCAGTAAGTATAATTATCATCCTGAATTACTTAAAATACGAATTGCCATAAAATTCCAGTAGCCAACACAAGTATAATGACAATTTTGTTTAGACATAATACTTTTTTGCCTTTGAATGAAAGATAACAAATAAATGCAAAATGCAAACCGTCCTGGCATGAAGTAACTTCAAATTTAAATATCGTATGTGGGAGTCCGGCTCATGTTGCTTTTAGACTTAGGAGTACCATTCACTTTGCTATTGCTTTTGTGGAAGAAGAGGAAGGCAAATGAATTCAGAATTAATTTGTATTGATTTTGTTAGATCTCCACTTTGACATTTATTCATATAAAATATCTTAGAGCAGCTAAAATCATTTCCAGGACAAGCAATTAAATATAAAACCTAAAAGTATAATGCTTCCCCATCTTTGCATTTCCTTAATATACACAATTACCAGATTTTAAATCATAGAATCGTCTAGGTTGGAAGGGACCTTTAAGATCATCAAGTCCAACAATTAACCTAACACTGCCAAGTCCACCACTACCCCATGTCGCCCCGCACCGCGTCTGCCTGGCTTTTCAATACCTCCAGGGATGGCAATTCCACCACTTCCCTTACACAGAGAAAATACATAAAGCTGCGCGATACAACTTTTAAATTCAGTCTCAAACTCACGGTTCCGTAGAAGGTGCATATTAAAGAACAACTTAAGGATTTCTTGACCTAATCTTACTATTTTTAACATGCAATATCCTCTTGCTTTAGTAAGTGTTAGCAAAGCGTACCCATGAAGTATTGAGCCCTGTCATCATCTTGTGAGGACTTCAGTTTTTCAGAAGGAGCTTCAGGACCCCAAAGCCAAAATACCTCATGAGATGTAAGGATTCTGTGCATCTTCTTTCAGAGGATGCATTCAAAAGGATTGTTAAGGAAATACTTGTCAAGAAAAATCTTCATGAAGCAATTTCAATTTCATTTACTGTCACGTGCTTTTCCGTTGCAAAGATTGCTCTTCAGTTTGGGGGTTCAAGGATCTCAACAGCCTCAATGCCCTGGGAAAGATTCCGCTCTGTTTCCCCAGGAAGACACAATTCCACAATTTCCAGTTAGATACCAAATACAAAGATGATGCAATGGGTCAGAGGTTTTATGGAACAGCTGATCTGACATTGAACTTGAATGGACCGGTACCACTCTGAAAGGTAAAACGTTCTAGATCCCAGATACGTGCTGCTCAGAGACCTTCGTGCTTTGAACAGAATACTCCACAGAGTTTACTTTAAAACCCTATTTAATTTTTTTTTTATTTTAAATCTATTATATGCAATATGAAATGACTAGCTGCTTGATTTAACAAAGCCAATTGAAGCACATGCCAGAATTGCATTTGATATTAATGACCTGCCGATTATGAGGAGACGGTTTAAAAGGCTTCTCCTTTTTTTCATGTATTTGAGTGATTTGGTATGAAAAGCCCTCACAAAGATTACTAAGACCTGCTTTAAATGTACTTTCACGGTTTATAATTTGGGATATTCCTAAATAATTTTTTTTCCTACTGATTCTTTATGCTTTGTCATATAACAGCACACGCTTCTATGCTGTCTTTCTTGTTTGGGAGAACAGAACTACTGCCAGTACAAACACTCAACACATTTCTTTTGTTGTCTGAATAAAAATGAAAAATCATTAAAACAGTTTTTTCAAGTTATTGGCCAAAATTACCCCTGAAGTGAGATATTTTAGCAATACATGTAACCTTTTTTTTCAACTGAAAAATCATGTTCATTATTGTCTTCAGTTATCTAAAAGTTATTAGCAGCCATGCAACATGCATCTGCAAGCTACATACCCCCTCCTGCCCCCCCCAAAATATATCGTAGAAGGAGAAAATAATAGAACAACTGAGAAATTCAGGTAAGAAGGGGTCCCAGGAGGTCTCTGGTTGGACCTCCTGCCCAGCAGGGGCAGCTCTGGGATGCTCAGGGCTTGGTCCTCTCAGGTCCTGCACACCTCCAAGGATGGAGATGGTACAACTTGGAGGCGCAACTCCAACAGTCTGGACCTCTCTTACTTCCAATTCAGTTCTGTTGTCCCTTTTCCTCCACAGTAAAGGGGGATAACTGTGTCCCCCGACCTCCTGGCCATGTCCCTGCTCTGCCAGCCCAGGATGCTGCTGGCTCCGGGAGCGGCCGGACCCCACGTGCTGCCCTGGCCCTCGCAGGGCTGGTGGTACAGGCAGGGATGCTCTGCGACCACTGATTACACTCCTCATCAAGCTACTCATTTGCTCGCCAGTACAGTAGTGTTTTAGGTATTACTAAATGAAGCTGTACTTTTCATTTACATATAGATTTGGAAGTCTTGCTGGTATATTTAGGATGACAAATAATAGCACTATATAACAGTAGGAGCAAGAGGAGCTTTGCTGCGGCTGTGTGATTAAGGGCAATGCTGACGAGAGCAATTGCTGACTTGTAGCTGACATCTTCAAAACAGCCATCCGCAGAAAGTAATGATCTGGCTAACATCAATAATTAGCGGGTAATAGAAAAATGTTAAAATGGCATGATAAAGCAGGATTTGATCTGCAACATTCGTGTTTCGGATTCCAAATGCAAGAAACTGCAGTACGCTGTATCCTGTGAACGGCTATTACTGCACATAAATATTATGATCCGTAATTATTATTTGTTGTACACCTGTACAGTTAAAACATCACCATAGCCTGTGCTTCCATGTGATTTCTCTGAGTTGAGGAGAAAATATTGCTGCAATATTAATTACTTGCAAATGGTACTGTACAAATTGTACTGAGATAAGACTTTACCTTCTAAACAGTAAGTCGTATATAACGCCTCTGCTGGCTGCACCGGGGCCAAGGCGGTATTTCTAATGCGAACCATGCACAGGTTGTATAAAACAAAGCTGGAGAGGGCAACTTGTTGTCAACCCTTCTGCCAGCAAAAGAAACCACAAAGTATATCCGACTTCATACTGAGTTACAATTTGAACGATAACCCTTTATACAGCACACTAAGGCTGGGACAGTTGCACAGATTGTAAACCATCAGGCTGATCTCAGTTTAGGAAAGTTGTGCCCCTCCCACCTCAAAGTAAAATATGAGGAATCGCAGAATCTGAAAATGGGAAGGATTTGAGATGGGAGATAGCAAGTCTTCAATTTCTAAAATGCATCAGCACAAGCTTGTATTAGCTGAGCCTTTTTTGAGACATGAGAAAATTACCCCTATTATTTCACACGGTTGCGACTTTCTAGATATTGGCCTTTGGAATGACTGACAAATTGGGCTGAAACATCTCTGGTGTGAAACACCGGGTTATTAGCTTGAACTGTTGCCCTGCTCATATGTCACCCAGTCATCCCACGTACAGGAGGTTGATGTGGGGAATGTGCACAGAGACCTTTCCAGCTGTAGCTCCGAAAACCCCAGATACTTCAAACCAGACCCGCTCACATACCTAACCTTCACATCTGTCTGTGCTGGTCCACAGCAATTCAAACCAAAACATGAAGTCTTAAGAGCATTAAATATGGCACCAAGTGGTCCTGCAGTGCCAGGCTGGGAGGTGGCGGTCAGCTCAGCAGGGGAACGTCCCTCAAAGGGACGTCTTTTTGTGCTAGAAAGCAAATCCCTTCTCAGCACCATGGGAATAGGCACTAGATGTTTTAATTAGCTCTGTTCAATTTAGGTTTTGAACAGTAAAGTGGTAGTTTAGCCCTTACATACACAAACAGAACAACCCCAGAATGCAGGACGATAATTTCTTGGGGATTTCTGCTGTTGTTCTTTCTACCTGTGCCCGTGTCTCAGCAATATTGAAATTCCAATGGGAAATGGATGAAATTTATTAAAAAGTCTTTTATAAATCATGTACTGTTTTGCTCCTTGGATGACTGAGTATGCTAAAGAAGTTAAAAAATAAATGAGTGCACTTTGGCAAGACCGCCTATGGGTATCACCTGGTTCTGAATAACATTTACGTGGTTTAAGAATAGGCCATTCCATTGAACTGAAAATGGGAGCTTATTGTTGAATTGAAGAGGACAGAAAATAATTAATGCAGGCATACTGAAACAAGAAGATGAAGAGCTAATCCTGCCATATTTGGAATTATAAAAAACTAAATCATTTCTTGTAGCTGCGAAACTAGCTGACTCAGGAGACTGAAAAAAAACCCTGATTTTTTTTTTAATCTTATGCTTTTTATTTGAATATAGATCAGACGTTTGAACGTGTAATACCAGATGATTAGAAAACTGGTTGTTTTCCAAGTCAAAATTCAGGACAGGTTACTAAACTACAAATCTTTTTGTGAGTGCATAGTGCTCCTCTTCTCAACATTAGCTCAAATATTATTTAGGTTCCTACTTCTTACCAGGACTTCCCAGGCGACTATTGGAGCGTATGGAGCATATTTCTTGCTCTTCGGTCAGCGACTCCCAAGTTCCCACCGATCTCTGGACCCTTGTGCAGTTCCTGTTGATGCTGATAGTGCAAGTTCAGGCCTGTAGATGATTGTGGCCATTAGAAGAGGGCTTTTCTACCAGCTATACAACTTATTATATATATTATTCATAATATATTCATAATTATTCGTAATGTAGTATTATAATGGGCACGAATGAGAAGGACCTGTTCAATACACTTTTGTGTAACGAAAAAAGAAAATAAAAACTCAGAAAATCGAATGAAAATCTTTCATTTTGCGTGAAATAGGGATTCTTCTGATTGAGCAGATAACTCCAATTTCCAACTTGTTTTATCTTGAAAAAAGACAGTTTCAGCAACCACAAAGAACAGGCAAAGGAGTCCTCTGCAGACTGCCCTCCCCCCAGGTCACCTCTCCAACCTGCACTCTACAACCAAACGCTTCTGCAACCTGCTAAAATTGCGCAAGGTGGATGCCTAAATGACACGGTAGGTGCGGAGCCAAGACTGAAGCCTTGCTTTGCAAAGGACAACGGAGCGTTTTGGATGAAGTATCAAATACCACAACCAAGTGGGACATTACTCACCCAGAAACATAAAACGCAATCTTATTATACGTGTGCAGTGTGCCATCTGGCACCGGAGTCAACGCACGCTACAGCTGGGTAACACGGAGCGTGAGCCAATTGCCATCACCTGAGTTGCCAACTTTCAGCAAAAACTAGTCTTACTCTTTCCAGCCAGCTCTCATATTTGTATACTATAAGGAAGGGAAAACATAACAAGCAATCTCTGAGGAAAGGCTAAAGCAGGAAATTAAGAAAACCCCTTTAACTATGCACATGTATTGAAAAGGAGAGAACACAAGACTCAGAACATAAAACTCTTTCACGAAAACTCACATGTGCACATGATGTAAAGAATAAATGCATTTCTCGCGTTGGTAATGGGAAAATGTAACAGGGAACTATAACCCTCAGAAAGTCTCACCGTACAATAATTCAGGTGTTGCAGCTGCAGCTTGCCTTAAAAAAGAAAAAAAAAGAAAAAAAGTAAAGTACTCACTAAAGGGGAGAAAGGTTTCAGATTCTCCTACGATAGCTGTTAGATATGTGAGCTGCTTTGTCAGGTTTATGTTGTAACCCAAAAGATAAGCACCTGTTGCCTGAGGAAATACAACCCATTTCTTAACGCAAGGACATTCCACACTTACTGAAATGAGCAGCAAAGAAGGAAAAGGTAAATGAAAAATGAAAAATGATCGTGCTAGCCAGGGGCTTGTCGACTGGCTGGTAAAAAAAAAAAATTGGAAAATACCAGATTGTCTTTTGTGTAACTGAGGAAAGTAAGACAAACACAGAAAGTGATCCTACTGTTACAGCATAAGAATAACCAACAGAAAGATGAAAGGAGATCGCTAAAAGATACATTTTTAAAAATGCTGTTTATGTTTCTGCCCATCTAAAATGATCACTCTTGATTTATTGGTGCAGAATATATTGCTGCAGCAATTGAAGTGATGATAATAGCCCAGGAAAAATGTTGATGCTGTTAGCTTGATGATTGATCGAAGCACTACCGAACCAGCGAGGGGATTTATCAATGTGCCTCTGAACTTTGTAAATGATGCTTCTGGAAGTCTGTAAACAAGCTGAACTGGAAGAGAACTGCCAGCGCCTCCCACTGCACAAGGACTCGCTTGGAGTATTGTTTCAATTAGGGATGATTAACTGCAATAACGATCCTGGCATTGCTACACAGAGGGTGACAGGGCTGGTCAAACATGGGAGAGCTGAAGCAAAGACATCCAAATGGGTTCCTGTGGCCAGTCCATCCACGGCAGCCAACAGGGCTGGATGGACACCAGGAGGCACCTGAGGCGTTTTGAAAAAGTCCATCAGTCACCACCATCAGCCTGGCCACAAACATCAAATAACCCCACCACTCCCACTCCCCTGTTCCCAGCCTTTTCCTTACCAATCGATTGCCTTTACCATCTGATTTTTCTAGTTACTTATTCTCCCAGTTTACTTAATCTTCTAAAAACATTTTGGGATGCAACTTTGCATCTCCCAAAGCAAAAATTCTCTGATCAGCATGGCTAATTATCTGTTGTGAGCTAAATGTTGCATGAAAGGAAACAAAAAGTTTCCCTAAAAATGTGTAAAGGAAGACAGTTTTCTTGCCACCCATTCACCCACTACTGGAGTGGGACCTACGTTTTCACCCAGGATCCAAAGAAAGTTCATGCAATTGTAAAGCCCTTTATTAGAGCTACAGAAGTGAAAAAACAGAGACAAAACAGCATGTTTACCAAGAGAAAGGTAAAAAATTGCAGCCATGTGGCGAGCCTTGAGGACTCAGAAGCCAAGGCGCTTGTCAATCTGCATTTCTGAAATTTTTGCCTTTTCTTCTCAACTGAAGACCGAGGCTTTAAAACAGATACAGCCTGTGCTGCTGTTAATGGCCGATTCCTCCAGTGAACACCGCTACGGAGGGAGGGCGAACTCCCAGCTTCCAGATTCACGTCAGAATGTGTGAATCTCAGCTTTTGTTTTTATTGGTTCTGGCAGATAAAAGGATAAAAATAGTCATCAGAAGTGCTAGAAGAAGACAACAAAAGAATCCCAGAAATGTTATAATTGTGGGTAGACCTGTCAGATGAATGTTTGAGCTGACAACAGATGAATGTTGCATTTCAATACACAGAGATCCTTCGCGTGTTGTCAAACTTCATAACAATGCAGATTAAAACAAATTAATGAGGCAACTGAATCCCTGCTTCTAACTCCTCTTGTGGCGCTTTGTTTTAAACTTCTCTGTTCAAGCCAGAGGAGCTGGCTGGAGCATCGGGGTGTTCACTGGGTGTCCAGAGAGTTCCACCACTGACTGGTGCAGATGACTCTACACCACACAAGGCAGCAACGGGGTTGAACACGAGCTCAGGTCCCAGAAGCAACAGTCAGTAATTGCTCCTTCCTGAGCTAATGAGTCCTGCTGCGATGTGAGAGCAAAGCTGGTCTAGCAGGTGAAACACAGAGCTCCGCGGTCCTCCTCTTCCCTCCCTTCCCTGCAGCCTCCTGGACTTCTCCCATGAACCAGGTCAACGCGCAAGCCAGCAGAGAACTAAAAAGGAAATAGTTCTCTGCCAGGTTAAAACCACAAGAGAAGGATCTGACAAGTGCTGGGGCAGGGAAGGTGGAGACGAGAGAGGAGGAGAAGGGGAGGAAAACAGGACCTTTTCCTCCTGCGGGGACGAGCTGTAGGATTCATGGTTCTTTAGCCCAGGCAAACCATGGGGCTGACCTGACCTGCTAGAACACATCTCATCCAAGGCTTGCTTTTTTGTTGCGACTCGGGTGTCTCTAAATAGCGTTCAGTGCACAGTAAAGACATATCATCTGATGGGGAAAAATCCAACTGACCAATCTGGACCTCAGCTTATAAGAAAGACAACTACATTTCACCTTTTTAAAAGGAGCAATCTTTATATACCAGTAGTCTTTAAGCAATGACTGTGGTAGCCCCATGGATTAGCAGAATGGATAACAGAAAGCCCCAAGATGGATTTTTTGGTGTGGAGAGGAGAACTGGAGAATCTGTAAAAATTATTATGTAAATCAAGTAAAATTTTACATTTCAGTTTCATACGAACAGCTTCCTTCGAGTATACAAGCATTCTGTCATTCGTTAAGCTGTACTAGGACCATCTGAAGTCGCCCGGTTTATAGACAAGATACCTGAAACAGAGGAATGAAGTTACACTGTAAAAACTCGGGAGGGAAATGCAGGGGAGCAATCTCTTTCGGATGAAAGTAGGAGGGGAGACAACCTGTTCTGTGATTTTTGCTCCTCAAATATATGTTCTTCCATCAGCGAAGGCAAAAGCATTCCAGCTTGCCGTAAAGCGTTCCGTCGGGTCACATTTTGCTGCACTCGAACACGTCACATCGGACATGACAGGACAAATGCCATGACATAACCCAACTAAACAAAGCGCAGCACTTCAGCAATCAGACGCCGGCTTTCCTTCCCCGGCCACTAACGATTGTCACTCTGGGTAGGAAACAGCTCACCTAGATTTTAAAGCAGTGTTGACGAGAAAGTGCTGGGAGGCTGCTTGGCGGAGCTGCTGCCCACAGACTGTCAGAAACCCCCTGTCCGCTTCTGGTACCTGAAGGTCCCCGGCGAGAAGAAGGGCAAACTCGCAGGCCGTTGACCCGACAAACTCTTTGCAGGCCTAAACCGCTGCAGAGTTACACCGAGATTTTCATAGTCCCCGATAGCAATCTTTTGCTTCTATTTTAGCAGAATCAAATGAAAATAATGATGAATTAATTTGAAAGGAAAAGCAGCCACCATTTACATATTACCTGACATTCAGGAAATGGCTGTTTTTACTGCAGGGAGCTGAGAGCCTGAGGATAAATAAACAAATAGGCACAAGTAAAGAGACAAGATTAAACACAGAGGTTTTTCTATATATACATACAAATTATTTAAAGGAGGCGCCATGAGAGAAGTATGCCTTTGAGTTCGAGTCCGCAGCGCACAATTAACGCAGATGACTGGCACCTCAATTACAGCACCAGGGTTACCCAAGACGGGCACGAGGATCCTCACGGCTCCCATCTCGCTGCATCCTCCCGGCGGCATCTCAGAGGCATCTGCACTCTCTTTCTGTGCCAAAATGCCTTGGCAGTCCTCTGCAAATCAATGGCAAGAAAAGGCTCGAAGAAAGGAGTGGAGGGGGTGGGAGGGACCTGAGGTGAAGAGGAGAAGATGAAAGAAAAATGGGATTGAAGCACAGCTCAGATCAGGAAAAACATCCAGGCTTCTCCAGGTGTCTTACGCAGCTTCTCCCACCGGCAGAAATCTCTGCCGCCTTCTCCCCAGAGATGTTTTTGTTAGTTTGTTTAAAGGTTTGGGATTTTTGAGGTTTTTGTTTTCTTTTTCTTTTTTTTTGGCCAGAGCTCATGGGGTATAAGGTAGCAGAAAGGAAGACAGCACTTTTTAAGATGCCCTTAAAGTAGAGGGGATGTGCGGGCTTGGTTCCAAGGGTGATGGAAATAGAGGTGGCCTAAGCCACTCCCCGTATCTGTCACTTGACATCGCTTTCCTCCTTCACCCCTACCAAATCCCAGGCTTTATGTCTTTAAACTAGGGCCCGGCTCCTTAACGCTCTTTGAGTTCCTTAGAGACCACTTTATCTGCAAAGTAACCAAGGTTATTTGGTTCTTTAAATGCGTTACTGGAAAATATTGCATTTCTGAATGCACTGAGCTGTAATTTGTAGACTTGATGCCTAAGTGGAAAGCTCTTTACCGTCTGGAGGTCAAGTACTAACATCCACGTTCATACCTTGCAATGGACTTGCTGGAGAAGAATTAAAACGTTAAGCCTTGATATACAGGAGAGACAAGCTTCTAGGATTTTTTTCGGGATCTGCCCTGATTTCTTTGGGATGTGGAATTTCTACGTGTTCTTTCAGAGATACAACAGATTCTTTAAAGTTCTACCCAGGTAGAAGTTTAAGCAACATTTAGACCTCCGTATGTTCCATAAAATAAAACATTATTGACAGAAACAGCAATTTCACTGGAAAAAAACAAACTATTTACTGTTGAATATAGTAATACGCGAAATTCCAATCTTCAGATTTTTGTATGATTTCAATTTGAAAACGTTGAAAGCCTGAAGTAATTAAAAATAACTCTCAGCAATCTACCACGCTTTCCCTCCCTGACAAGTTGGAAGTTGAGTTGAACAGTGCAATTTCGTTCTGCTGAACAAATTTCCCAACTTCAGAAGTTCCAGAGCATATGTTTAAAAACTGGCACCTACGGAGGCACACCAGGTTCTACTATCTTTACCCCGCTGAACTGCAGCGAAGCCCACAAATGCACAACGGGCAGTGCCCCGGTGCTCAAGGGGTTAAAGGAACACGGTTGAACTTGTCAAGATATTTTTGCATTGTGTAGCGAAGTTGTTTGTTCTGTTGCAGACGCTGCAGGGTATCAGTCACTTTGAAGGAGAGGACGGCCGGGCAGTCCCACAGTTAGACAGTGACTGGCACCCTCCGTAAATCGTTTTGTCAAGGCTTCATTTTGCAGCGACGCAAAGGAAATTGTGTGATTGTCTGAAATGAACCGAAGCATTTTGCATTTATCGGCATGCTGAGTCCACAATAAAATGATCAATTACGGCTTGTTAATACCCCTCAATAGCAGTTTGGACACGAGCTTTCAGACTTGCTTTACTGTGGGCGGTTCCATAGCACAGCAGCTCCTCTCTCACGTTTAAGTGGAACCGTGGCATCCTTTCTGCTCTGTGATATTTTCAGTATGAGGCAGGGAAGGAAAATAGTTTTCCACATACTTGTCTTCATTCAAGCCAAGGCTGCATCTTCTGCCACGTAGCTCTGCGCTTGTTAAAGCTCTGTGTTTGTTAAAACAGCGGAGAGAAGCGGAGTTGCAGTGGTTGTCGTTTTGTGATTCCGGCCAGGTCCTGTACAAAATAACCAGAGGTAACAGGCTACGGATTTTAAAACTTTTAAAGAAAGTTGGGATCTTTGAATGTCAGTCCGTAGAGAAAGCAATTATTCCATAGAATCATAGAATTGCCTAGGTTGGAAGGGACCTTTCAGATCATCTAGTCCAACCATCAATTTTTTGGTGCAACAGAAAGCTGTCACACATTTTGCTGTCCAGAGCCTGCACTTTTAAACTCTCATAGTCATCCATGTACAACCAAAGGCATCTGCGATCAGGTATCAAAGCATAAATATAACCCAGATTAGTTTGCAGAGCATTCGGTCCTTAACTATTACTTTCCAATCCGTACTGCTAAAATTTTTTTCATACCCCCTATAGCATATATTTCTAATTTACTGACTGACAAATCCTCTGGGACTTGAGGTCCGCTAGAACTGCATGAGAAGTTGGGCTGAGTCCCACCATGCGTTGAGCCCAGCTCTCCAGCTTCCCTCCGGTATGGATTGGTAAAGCCAATGGAAGATAAAGAGTAGATGAAGAGTGACAATGAAATAATCAAGTTTTCTACTAATTGGCTTTAGATAGCAGTAGGGTAACTTTTCTAGATCTCCCTCTAGGCAAAGAGGAAAAAGAGGAATATTAGATCAAAAATCAGCTTAACATGCAGAAGCTGGCGCTGTGGCTAATGCTGTACAATGGCAGTGATTCAAACTGTATTAAAGGAGAGATTTCAACCCCCTTTGAAATCTTTCAGTGAAAGCCTTTAGTTTTAGCGCATAAATACTCCAAATGACAATCCACAGACAAGCCAGAAGATTATGAAAACAGAAACGAGGATAATTATTTCAGATATACACCAAAGCTCTGCGAGAATTTGGAAAATTACAATTATCAGTTCATGTTGATAACGAATGTGGCCTCCTTCCCTTGCTGTGGTTTTTGAACTGGGCATCGAACACAGCTTTGGAAATAATTTTAACCAGCAAGATACTGGCAAACTAAGTACAGAAAAAGAAAAGTAAAATAAAAAGATAGCAGGGGCTAGAGAGGTGGATATGGGAGGAACAATTAAAAGCGTTTCAATTAAGTACATATAGTCGAGCCAAGCAATACCTATGGGCAATATATCTGTCAACACACACATGAAGGATGTAAACAGAAAGAATGGAAGGGAAAGATTTAGTGCAACTCACTGGGCATAGCTAGGAGTGATGTGATTAAATTAAGAAAGATAATTCAGGTAGAATCTCAAGAACAACTTCCTGACAGTGAAATGTTTCAGCTTCAAACAATCTCCCAAGTAAGCAGTTAATCCCCATTCTTTAAAACATGACTGGGCAAGAGCCCTCATACATGCCGAACGGGGAACACTGCTGCTTTTGCCAAAAGATGGATTGGAAAATGAAGTAAGCCTTTAATTTCTTTAATATCTGTGAATCTACCATCCCAGTGGGGATAGCATAATGGTGAAAGTGAGGAAAAAAGAGATGGATGGGAGGCAGACCCCTCCTAAACTCATAGTTAAACTGATTTCTTGGAGCAAATACTTAAACATTAATATATAAGAAATAAAAAGTGATGCTAGGGAGAGGAGATGAAAGTCCTGGGCAGGAGCTCAGCATACCCCGAGTAATTTATTATGGTAGCTTCCCCATGGTTTCCAAACAGCTGTGCCCCAGTCTATGGCGGCACATCCCTCCCTGGATCACACTCTACTGGTTGCTGGTGTTTCACATGTTTTCTTTCTCGAGCTGCCCTTAGACACAGGGTCAAGCAGCACAACTTAATGACGACTAAGTCTGCATAATGTGCTTGTCTGGAGTCGGCTCTGGCAGCGAGGTGTGGAGCCCTCTTCCTGCCCTGCTCCCCTCCGGCACGGTGCCCGCTCCCATCTCCATCCTCCAGCCGGCCTCTCCTGATCCCCTCCACCCTCTCTCCACCAACGTCCTAGCAAAGGAAAGAAAAAAAAGGATGATGCTGGCTAAGTCTCATTATCCTGCTACGCAAATTAAATCAACTAAGGAGAGGCAAACTTAAGAGCTTTGCCCAAGGTTACAATCATATTCAGAGGCAAAGCCAAGACTAGATCTGGAATCCTGCTTTCTCCTGTAATGTTTAGACTACAGCTCCTGCAGCAAATGCTTTCACACTTTATAGTGTTTACTAACTTCATAATGTCTGCTAACATACAGCTCTGCCTGAGGAAGCTACACAAGAAAGAATTTAATCAATGGAAAATAAACGTCGTTATTAGGGATTACACAAGACAGCACTTAACACACCAGCTTAGATCAGTTGGACAATTTCTATTGTTTTAGGAGAAGGCCAACAGTTTCGGTATTGCAGTAAGGAAGAAAATCACAGGGATTATTCAGGCTTCACTTGGAAGGTACTAGAAGTACAAAGCACCATCCATCATCTTTATGGTACATCGCATCACCTGAGGCATGAAGTAATCATCTAAAAATGCACTGCCTGACGTGACCATCGTGTATAATCAATAGCCTCTACGATCAGAGAATATTAAGAAAAATCTTTTATTCTATTGATGTCTTGTTTTTATACGAAGATGTCCATCATCAGAATGGCACAACTGGAGAACTTACCTGATGTATATTGAAAAGTACTCATTTTAGAAATAAAAGTGCATGGCTCAATAAATTTGTAAATCATCACCGAGAAGCTCTGATTGACTCTGTACAGCAGAATTAACTCTTGGAGCACAAAAGAGCTAGCTTCGAAAATCAGCTCTCTCTATAGCCACATATAATGTTTGCTAATTTCATATTTATAGACATGCATTCAAAAATATATATAAAAAGAAAAAGAAATGCTGCTTTCCTGCACTGCAAAAACAGTGCTCTCGTGAACTGCACTGGCTGAAACAATGACTATCGCTGAAGCTTAGGCATATTTTTCTGTCTCTAATTCTGTTCACCCAAACCAGAAGCTGTTTCTCAAATGGACAGTCTCGGAAACTGATGAAACACCGTTTTAATGACCCATTCGATACAGGTTCTTGGGAACATCATGTGCAAATGTGCAGAGTTCTCAGGTTCACGACTGATTGCCATTTTTCTCTTATGGAGAAAAATGAAGTATTTTAGAATATATAGAAAATGATCCTCCACATAGGTCTAACGCGTGTGCAACTCAGGCTCTACATGTAAGTTAAATACACTAAAAGACTAATGTTTCTTCTAGCTGAAGTATATACTGAATATATATACGGGTGTGCATGTGTGAGTGCTGATTTTTTTAGGGGAGGGGGCTGAATTGCTGTTCTTAGAGGAATGAGGCAGGCAGCAGGGGAGACAAGGCGGGCTGGGGATGTGCTATGGGAATATACAGACAGATTGGGAAAATACCTTTTGGGTCTGGGATGGGAGGCTGTCTGCCTCCTCTTAGCAGTTTCTGGCTTCTAAAGGTAAGAGTCGCTTCATATTCACTAATATACGATGCAGGCTGACAAGGAAAGTTTCCTGAGTAGGACCGTTCAGTGGTCTTATCTGCGGCTCCAAAGATAAAAGTCATTCAAAAGCTCATCAAATCCGGAAAACTCTTTGTCCCACTGAACTTCTTTCCATACTACGACAGCTCGGCAGGGTCCCAGTGCAGGTGACCTGGATTCAGGCTGCATGGAACCACCCCAGCCCAGAAATCCCGCGTAAGGCAGCCACCAATGTTACAGACTGGTGTTTCCCTTCTGGAACTTTTTTACACATGATCAGACTCTCTCGCTCTCATTCTTTTTTCACTCTTGCAAAATATTCCCAGCTTAAATTGCAGTCTTTGGAGCCAACACGTCTGGCTGTAGCTGCTCTGTCATTCATAACCTTATTATGCAAATAAAACATAGACAAGCTGTAAGTTCCAATTGAATCCAAACACCCTGGAGCATCCAATAAATGGAGACGTCTAAAAAACATAACTCCATGGATGACATACATTTGTCATCCAGCTGAGAAATCTTAGATAGAAAGATGAATAAGAGCGAATTTACAAATGTCAAGAAGCTTCAGGATCCTCTTCCCCATTTCTATTGCTTCAGGGGAGAGCTGAGACCCAGAAAAAGAAAAAAAAAATCCCTCTCATGAAATGGCAAGCTGTGTTTGCACTTATTACTTTCCCTGAAAGTTGATCTAGGGAACAACAGGCTTAACTTGGGGTTTATTATTTTTACAACTATTTCTTAGATTCTTAAATCAGAAACGAAGAACTTCAACAGGCCTATTTCAAACTACGCTTCACCTGCTTTTCGAAAGGAAACGAAGAGGTTAAGGAAAAAAAGATGACCAAAGTTAAATATGTAAACATTTTCTTAATGTTTTGAAAGCATGAGTACCGTTGGATCATGGACTGGGACCTGTACATACTGAATACCGATGCAAGAAGCAGCAACGTTTTAGACAAAGCATTTTGCTGATCACATAGGATCATAGGAACCAACACAGGAAAGACTGTGAGCCACAAAATACCAATGAACATTACCAGCCAATGGAAGAGAGCCTAATCAATATTCTTAATTTAGCAATAACTTATTGTTAATATTGGCAATATTAACAGGGAAATCACCAATTTCTAATGGGTAATATTAACAGAGATCCCAAGGCCTGCAAACAACAAAAGGCACTGATTAAGCATGTCGATATTCCTACCAGCTTATGGGAAAGCCATGCTGAATTCCTGCATCTATTTGTCCCCTGTCCGGCATTTCTATTATTATAGCAGGGGGGAAATGAGTATTTAGACGCCCAATGAAACAAGTTAAGGTTTGAAACACAAGCTTTTCGTATTGCAACATGTTTGAAAATCGCTGGGATGTCGTACTAGTACAGACTGGTCCATAAATACCATTGATTACAATCATTTAGATGCGATTCTAAATGCTGCTTTAGATAACCAGAAGGCTGGAGAGTAGGTAAGGATGCAGTGCTGAGAAGTGATAGCGATGATGGCTGCCATGAAATGAGTGTTTATAGAGGTTTGCAATTGCTTTTGGATCAAAGTCAATGGATCTATCAGTCACTTTCAAATGCAGCGGATGGAACATTTGTGCCGCTTATGGAGGCAAAATAGCAGCGGAGATGAGCAAGCCAGGACTAACCCAAGAGTATTGAAAGATTTCATGTGAATTCAGTGACTTTTTTTATACTCACTGCAGTGTTGGTACCTGGGTTAGCCCAAGCGGAATGTGAGTAGCCACCTCTGTAGGTCTGTCCAGCTGCTCGGATCCCAGGAGCCAGCAGGGCATTGGGGCTCCTCACCTGCCAGGAGCCTCCCTTATCCTTCCCCAGAGATAAAAGCATCTCACTAAGAAACTCGCATACACTAGTTTGCTCCTGCCAGTCAGAGCAACGTTATAAATGATTAAAAACATTAAGAATTAACAATTTCCAGAGCCTCAGCTGCTCCAATAAATCAGAGCAGCTCCAAATGCTTTAGCGCCGTCGGATCAGTTTACACCAAGTGACAGCGTGGCTTTGTCTACATTTCCTTCAGTGCCTGCAAGGCTCCTCACGCTGGAAAAGTCACAGGTCAGCAATTAGCTGGAGGAATTTCTCTATGCATTTGTTGTTAGCATATAGTGTAACACTTACCAAAGTTATTGTTAGCACCGCTTCCTACAAATACGAAGCGAGGGATATAATATAAATGCAGAGGTGAGATAAAATCAGATTATAAGATTATTTACTGTCTCCAGTGGTTTACAGCGGTTTCACCACTGAAACAGGTCTGTTGACATGGACTGAGCAGGGCTGGTGCACATTTCATGGGCAGGAGTGAGACCAGAAACAGGTGCACTTTGTAGCATTACTTAGAACACGTACCCACGATAACCGTTACAAAACAAGGGGTTTTTCAAGCATATTCCACCATGTAGAGATGTGGGAAGAGAAGTCTCTTGTATTTACTTTTACTGGAAAAGCATGATGGACTGGTCCTGACATCACTTTGTTTTGCAAAGGCTAAGCTTGGCTATAATTACAGTGCCAACGCTACCCTCCCTTGGACCGGCTCCGGAACGCTGCCGGGGAACTCGGGGATGCTCATGCTCTGCCAGAAGATTGGTGCGGAGTCAGGGCGAACCCCGGCCACCTCCAAGGGCTAATGATGTCTGCAAGCGTGTTAGCGCTGGTAAGTCCTTCCGACTTACCAGCTTCGGAAGAGAGACCTAGAGATTTGGATGCAGCAAGAACTGGAATGCCCGATCACAGTCACTTATTTTCCAAAAGAGATAATTTAAACCATCAGTGACCAAATAAAGATCTGTAGTAAAACTATGCTTATCGCCGCATTGCGACTAATATAAATTGTTGCTTTTAATAATAGCAATTGGAAGTAAATTTCATCAACTTCATTGCTTCAAAGAAGGGACAGATTGAAGAAAGGGACTGAGATGAGCCTCTCCGGGGGCGTTGTGGAGAAGACCAGCCGTATCCCCACAAGAGGACACCCTCTCTTTCCTCCTCTGAGGTGGCATTAGTGAGCAGTGCAAGGACCCCAGATGGTGTTACATGGTCTTTTTTCTTCGTCTTTCCTTCCTGCCTGCCCTTCATCTACTGCTCTTTTCCTTCTACTTAGCCGATACCTTCATTAATGAGCCAGGACCTTTTGTCCCCCAAGAACACACAAACCACCTCGCTGTTGCTACCTCATTCTTCACTCCGCCTTTCCGCTGCCTCATCCCCATCAGCCATATGTTTTTCCATGACAGGGAACATTTATTACCCTGTGTTTGCCCAGTCCCCAGCAGACGGGGACCTCCTTCTGGGTAACGTGTAGGTTATTGCAATAAAACGAACATTAAGAAATGATGACAGCATTAGGATTCAGCTGAGTGCTCACTGAGGTATGACTTCATGCTGTTACCATTTTGGTTACTATTAGATTATCCCATTACCTTCACAGAGTACCAAATAAGGCCCTTGCAACAAAAAGATTAAGAAAAATGTGTAAAACACTGAATGAAAATCATTAAAAGTATGTTTTATACAAAATCATCTTTTCTTTGATTTCATCCCCGTCTCCTTTAATGAAGTCGGAGCATTTCCCAAAGCACTTGGTGAATCTTAGCTTCCTGAGATCCTTCAGCCACAAAAAAAAACCCACCTACAACTGCCAAAAACTGAATTTCTTTATTGTATCACAAATGGTCTCAATAGAGGTCTATGCTATTGTGTCCTGAGCTTTTAGACTTCCTCTTTTTTTCTGCTTTTTTTTTTATTTTTTTCCCCAAGAATGCTGACTTTCATGAATATTATATCACATTTCCCAAAAGCAACTATTTATTGCATCTGTTTGCCCTTTATTACACGAAAAATAGAAAGCTTGTATTTTCCTTTGCTGGATAAAGATGCTTCCTAAGTAATCTAAGAAGCTACTTTCACGTTTGTTCAATACGTATTTCAAGATGCTGCTATTTTGATAATGTGCTGACTGATCCATAATTCACAGCGATGCAAAGTTTAATAATATCCTCAAACTCAAATATAAAATGAGCTCTCCATTCTGACACGCTAAATCTAGTTGCAAAGCGTACTAGTCCTCATTTGTTTTGTAAAATGATACAGACCCGCTATTACTCAACGTAATGCATGTGTTCCTTACACCAACCCATTAAAAAAAAATTCACTTAATTCCTGAACACATATACAAACGTACTCCCCAGGAAGTGAAGCAGATGAAGCGGTAACCACTCCTGGAGCAGACCTCTGTCCATTACACGGCGAACACTCACTGACGAACGAATCGCTCAAGACACCGTTCCCTCCCATGAATCCATTCACCAACTAATTCCCCCATCAATAAGAATTTCGATAAGGAAGCCAGACCTGACCTCCACAAGGAAATATGCTAAAGGACGAGAATCACAAATAACAGCGTAATTGCTTGCGTTTCTTGGAGACCGTGCGCTCAGTAGATGTTTGCCTTTTGCCACCAGTTCTGGTTCTTAAGCCTACTGGAAAATTTGTTAGTTAATGAATGATAGAAGTGGTTTATCTACGTTTAAACAGCTTCCATTAGATACAGCCTACTTAAAATATCTGCGGCGCTGCCCCCCTTTCCCTATTCAGTTTCTGAGATTCTCAGAGCCTTTCGTAGGTTTTTTTCTCACAGCACATCGTGTGGTAGGAAGGTACCGCCCTCCACATTTAATAGACACAAAGCTGAAATTTGGGAAATTTGCCACTTCCACGAAATCAGAACATTTCACAGGAAAGGTTCAATTTTTGCCAAGTACGACCAGAACCCAGAAGGGTTTCTGAAGGAAATCTGCCTCATTTCCAACCACGTTCTCTTCCTGGAGAGCTGATAGCTACCAGGCAGGATGACAGAGACTCCTTTACTCTGTACAAGAATAAACCACATTTCGGCACCTGATGTTCTTCCACGAGAGGAGCAAAATTCTAGTACAAAAAAAGGTAAAAGCTTGTCTAACGTTGAAGATGTCTTGTCAGCTCCTCCTCCCTTGCCGCCCTCCTCCCCACAACACTTGCTAACGGAAATCACACAGGAACCCTGAGGATCAGCCACGGGCACTACTTCATCGTTTCCCTGACTTAACTTTGCCCCAACAAGTGTAATGGCGGTGTCGGATCAGGCTGGGAAGGATCTGGGAGAGACGAGATGTTCTAGGTGCAGCAATGTCGCTGCGCGTGGCTTTTGCCTCTCTGCTCAAGTCGTGAAACCCCATCTGTGCCTCAAAGGCCCCATCTGTCAAGTGGAGATGATTCTTCCCCGCCTCCCGCGGATCTGTGTGACGATGACTTTATCTCAGATCCATGGGAAAGGCAGCACAGAGAAGGAAAAGGCATTACTAAGGCATTAAAACCATACAGCGATCTTTCCACTCGGGAGATTTATTTCGCAATATGTATTTGTAAAAAATGTATTCACTTATAAGGTGAAGGTGGGGGAAGAAATAAAGAAGCAAAACTAGAGCGCCGCTGCTTTTCCTTGCTCCTGTCCATAATTCATCTCGTACTGCTTTCAAGGGACTTGGATGTCCTGTCATCCACCCTCAGATTAAATATTTTCATTTGTGGGCAGATGAATAAATCAGGATGGGGTTTACCTGACGGCTACAGCACTTTTCTCCTTGTTCCCCTTGCTTCCTCTCCAATCCTCCAACTGCCTTTTATCAATCTCATTACAACATAGCTTAAATAAATCAGGGATCGCTTCCTTTACCTGACTTGAAGTAGTACGGCATCTGTAGGGCTACAAAACTAAGTTCAACACACTGCAATGGGTTTCCAGCCAGCAGAAAATGCTGTAGTCAATGGAAATATGGCAATTTACGCAAGCAAAAATCTCCTCCATCAAATACAAAAGTTTTCACGTTCTAAATTCACGGCATGTAATGGACCTTCCCGAACACTCCTGATTGCTCTATCTTAACCTCAACATCACAGTCTCTCCTACCCGACAAGCACTCCTCACCCATGAGCCTTCAGAAACTATTTATACGGGATCGGTCTCCCTCTAGCTTTACATTATGAATGAGCGAGATGTAACAAATTATAGAATGTTTTAAGAAAATTAAAATGCCAAACATACTTTTTTTCTTTGAAAAATGCTAAACAAAAATCTGTGTCTTCTGCCTCTCTGCAGGAATCACTGCCAACAACTCCAACCTGATCTATAACACCAGAAAATCACAAACAGGAGAAAGAAAAAAAAAAAAACCAACACAACAACCAAAACCTGCCTTGAATGAGACCCGCTCTCGCTCTGCCGCTACACGAATAAGCACTTTAAAAATGTAAATAGGAGTAGCATAAGGACAGGGTTATGAGGAAAACAAATGACAGAGACTTCAATCATTCAGCTAACAAATATTTCAGAGTGTCACAACTACGTGAAATCTAGTTTTCCAGCCATTCCAGTAATCATCTACACTAAACAAGCCTTCATACTTTATACCTAAAACTATATAAAATTACCTAATTCTCCTATTATAGACAGCAGAACCTATCTATAGTACGGAAGGAACAAGCGAGCCCTGCCTGCCCTTACCAGACTGTGCTTCGCTGGCAGTGTTGTGTGGGATAATCCCTCCTCTCCACATATCTCTCTCCGCTTCCTGTGCTTATCTTATGCAATAAACACTAAAATAAGAGAGTCTGCTTGCCCTTTCCCAGCTGTCTTTTCACAAAGACACCGAACTATTGGGTAATATCTGCCTTCTTGTAAACCTCACTAAAAGCAAAGAAATAAAAAGGGAAAATGTTTTTACCCCGGTGTCAGGGTCTATTTACTGATGGCGAGGGACTCGCAGTGGTGGAGCTCACCTGCCTCTGCACGCTCCGGCTCCCGGCGCACATGGATGGTATCGATGAAGGGCAGAGGTGTATCTGCTTCTGTGGAACAATGAGAAATTAAAAACCCAGTCGATAGGATATTCAGGCATGGGAAGCACCCAAAGCTTCCATCGGACACGTGAGTTCGAAAATCTAAAGTGGTCTGCAAAAAGCCAGACGGGAAATCTACGGCAATGGCAGAAATTGAATCAAACTGATCATAACCCTTGGCCAACACCTGGCCACCTTTCATCTTCTGCAAAATGCACGTTGAGGCTCATTTTTCTATTTGCATTTAAATGCAGTGTATATACAGCGCCTCCCCTACACGTTCCGGGGACCAGGTAGAAACTTCCAGAGAAGAAGGAGGGTTTTGTAGGTGTTGGCCATCGCGGTGGCCACGGCAGCCGGAGCGCAGGGCAGGCAGCTGCCTGCTCAGCAGTCAGCTCCATTACCAGACGCAAAAAGGTCTAGACATCTCAGCTGAGCCAGCCATTCTTAATATTCCTGCTCTTTCAGACTGATTCCTGCCTCCAAGATAAGTCATTTCTCCTCTCATCCTTATCAAATATATAAAGCCAACCTGGAAATTAATGGCAAGGAAAATAGGGGGAACTAATTGGTTGGTCAGCTCTTGAAAAACACCAAAATCGCGTTGTGATTTAAAATAACAAATGTTTGTTTATATCTAGCCTTGTTTCCCCTCTCTTTAGGTCTCTCTGTAGTTTCTGCTGCCAAAATAAAGCCCAGATGCTTCTTCCCTTTGTTACTGCTGATGAATTTGCATTTCCAAATGCAAATTTCTCTACAAGAAGCATTTGCTGTTTCATTTATTGAAACAAAACAACAACTTCTTGAGGGAGCAAGACAACCAGTCACCTTGGGTAACACCTGGCGATGCTGAATTTCATAGATGGAGAGCGATCCCGGAAAGCCTGACCTCCATCAGATGTGCTGCTGCCCCCCATCACTAGCGCAACCCAGACCATTCCCTGCATCCTCCTTCTATTCCAGAAGATCCCTGGGAGCCCTCTCCTTACCGCAGAACTGCCTCTCCTGCTCCGACATGGAACGTATCTCTAAATACATTCCTTGAAGGGACCTTAGAGGCAGTATACTGATAAAGCCATATTCTTCCCAAGCCAAGCGTATGGGGAACCTACAACTCACCACACAGCACTCCATCGGCTTATGTTCTCTTTGCCTTCGACAAACCAAAACGCTGTTTCAGACCACACAGCCCCACATACTTACAATTATCCAAATAAAGAGCCTGTAAATGGGCACCTTTCAGCATTTAATAGCATCAGGGTAAGCAATTCTTGGCTAAATTAGGAAGAAAGCACTTTCAGTGCCGAGCGGCACAAAGCGTACCCACGACAGATTCCTATCCCCGCACACTTCCAGAATTAACAAACAGCAACTTTCCGTAGAAAGCTGAGCACCGTTGCTGCAAACTAATAACGATGTACCTCCAGGAGCCGCACCTCTAAGTGCCTCATTCATAAACTGGCTTTTTACTTTGAAGATACTTAGCAACCCTGCCGTACAGGCTAATGATAAACAGGACTCATTGTACATTTTGGGTCTCAGGAGCAATTGCTCTGTGTTAATGCTGCATCATGGTGCTCAGCGCTTGCCTCTGCAATTAGGTGCTCCACAGCCCCTAATAAATCTCATCCGCACAACTGAACGCTTCGAAATGGCACATTATACAAAGATCAGACCTGGATCTAAATCTTTAGGGTGCACAGTGAATCATGATAAAAACATGCTCCCTAGAGACCTGTGAATGCTTCAAGTAAGATGAGGGGGAGGGTACGACTTTCGATTTAGGAAAGAATTCGCTTTGTGTAGTGAATTTTCTGTCTTGTTTTCCTTTCCCATTTTTATTACTTAGTAAGCATTCAGGAAAACTGGATCTTTGCTTTTGAGATATTCTGCACCTGCTGTCTAGCCTATAAAAACGCTGTTTTCAATTCAAAGCAATAAAACACTGCAATTAATCTAAATCACATCATTACTGCTGGAGCCTAGACTCACAAAATTGGCTCCCTCCACCTCAGCGCATACCACTTATCTTATTTTCAAAAATATTTTCAAAATGTATTTTGTTATTCTTACCTCTTTTAACTTAACGCTATTAGTCTTTATTTCACTGGTTGTATTAAGACTCCCAGGCTCCATCTAAGATGAGATGGCCAAAGTGCTTAGTAAGCACAAAGCACAGCTCCCTGCCATCCAGGAGACGTACAGAAGGAGACATACTCCTGTGCACAGGCAACTATCAGCCAGGAGGAAAATTAAAAGCAGGATGAAATACCACGTGTACCCAATTCCTACAAGACCTGGGGAGGGGGGTCAGAAGAAGTTGTAGCAGGGGCCTCCAGAGCACGCTGCTGAGCATCACCCACCCAGCGCTCCAGAGCTGAGCTCTGGACCCTGCCAGAATAAATCCCTGCAGCAGTGGAAGGGCGACAGCCACCGTAAGCACTGACGGGGGACAGTGCGGGAGTGGGATGGATGTGGCTGGCAAAAAAGGCTGGAGCATTTGCACCGCCACGCCTGAGCAGCCATGTATTCTCTCGACATGGAAGTTATGTGCTACAAACACAAAACATAAGCAGCTGCATCCAAATATTGATCCCACGGTGGCATTCAGCAAGAACATTACATCACGTTCCATTAAAAAAATGCACGTGTCAAGTAAAATGACCTCTTTTAGCCATTCTCGCTTGGTAATTCCACACAAAAATCAAATCCAGAGGTAGGTAGCTTTTGCTTACATTTACTAACTCTGAAATTTCATACGTAATAGTTTTGCTTTTTTCCCAATAAATTAATTTATTAACTCCCATGCCGTCAGTTTTTTCAGTCATGCAACAATATCTACAAACTCTGGTTCCTGCTGTTATTAAGACACAAAAGCGTGGACCAACAGCAACACGTGATTCCACAATGTACAGCGCCAGAGAAGAAATATGAAAAGATTCCACAGGAATTTCCATTTAACTTCACAAACAGGAAGGTTCACAGTGCCAGAGCAATATGACACGACACCTGAAGCGATACAAAGGAAAACGCAGCAAAGATGCTACTTGTAGCTACAGCGAAGGGTGAATCATTCATATTTATCATTCTTATTCTTACTTTGAATAAAGTTTGCCAGATCGTCTGGACTCAAATACGCCTATAAATTTTTATTCTGCACTTTCTGACATTAGGAGGAATGAAGAAGTTGGAAATTTGTATTAATAAGCTTAAAAGCTGAAGCAAGAGATAGACTATTCAGTGGAAGGTCAATTGAGTAATCTCCAAGGAAAATAATTCAATTCCTCTTCTTTTCAGTACATGCAGGACTAGGACACAGCTATGTCCCAAAAGAAGACTTTTATTAATTCCTCGGCAAGTTAAACATTGAGCTGTGGTCTGTGGCAAAGCCACTAACAGCCAGACCGCCTTATGCCCAGCAATAAGCCATGCTTTTCAGACTTCACTTCTCAAATATCGTTAAAAGCTTCTGAATTGTGCCTATAGTTCAGGTGGTACCTTCCAAAAGTCCTCAGATGGTATCAGTCTGTCTCCCCAGGCAGTTTTACCATGGTTTTGGTGAGCCAGCCTCGGCCTTGGCTAAGTGATTTTTAGAGCCCGTTACGCTTCTTCCATCACCGTGACAATTGTGACACATGTTTTTGCAAGTAACTTCTTAGGTCTCTTTTCTAGGTCTAATACATTTTGCATTGTTTTTCCCCTAATGAACAGAGATATCAGGATGATTTCCAGTTTGGATATAAAGTGCTCTAACTACTAAGGAAATTGCTCTGTGCCCATTGCCAACATGGGGGTATAAATAAAGTGCTGAAGTGTATGAGATGAGACACCTCACAGTGACGCAGAAGAAATTCACTTCTCTCAACTGCCCGTATTCTGTCTGATAGCCTATATTGACATCTTCTCGTGAGACCACCACACTGTCCATAAACACATTATGTGATTCTTCTCTCCACTTTCTTCCTTCAATGACGTCGAAACTCTTCTGTTTCATCTGTTTTCCAAATTAATCTCTTTCCCCACTTTCTCAGGTCTCTGAACCGAGTCTCTCCTATTCCCAAATACTAGGGGAGAGCTTCCCTGGGCTAAAGGCTGCGTAAGGTATTGGGTAGGAAGAAGCACCTCATGCCTCAAGAGGAAGGTTGGAGTGCTGCATAAGAGTCAGCTTTCCTGTCATACAAAATTCGACACTTAGTCGGACAAGTTTTGAATTACCAAGATGAAGCCAAGGCCCTTCGATGTCACAGACTGGGACTTGAGCAAGCCTTCATGAGCTGGTAGCAGAGTGGTTGGTTCCTCAAGGCACCAACCAGCAAAGAACGGATCATTTAATCCGTAACTTTCCATGTTCACAACAAGTCCTTTATTGGTCTACTGGCTGCACTAACAAACAGTATGCTGAATTGGTTTGGGGGGAAAAATACATTGAAGAAGCCAAAATTCAAAAACGAAGCTTTTAACTACATCTTTTATAGAGCTTCACTCATTTTTGGAGTGAGATGCTATGGAAATGTAATCTGGGGATTTTTTTTTTGAAGAAATATCCTAGTCCTATTTAATTTTTCTCTGGATCTTTACATCGTCAAGAACAAAGAATGCTGGAGGGAAATTTTTATTTCCAAAGTAATCAAGTTTCCCTTTACCATGGACTAAGAAGCTAGGAGAAGTTATTATAAAAATAAATCCATCTGAAGCACAAAGTTGAATACATTACTTTCCCATCGTATCTGTATGCTCAGGCCAGACTCATAAGATTCCCAAACAGATTTTATATACATACTTGCTTCTGGTTTCTGAGAATTTTTTTTTTCTGGCTGAAGTCTCCTTGGCACAAGATCAGAAGATGGGAAATTCAGACTAGGTGGCTTTAAACTACCCAGTTTTAGAAAAAAAAGACTACAGTCTCGGGAACGCTAATGTGTGCTCAGTCCAGAATGTGATGGACATCTGTACAGCTGCTGGTTACTCGGAGACAAGAGAAAATACAATACGACCTCCATATTCTGGGGAATTGAGGACAAAACAGATTAAACTGCTATGATGCATGTCAGTGACAATATAATAATCAAATGATAAGTTCTCTCCCAAGTCTGAGCTCAACTCAGAACAAGACAGAAGACACAAAAGACGACAGCGAGAGAAGCAAACTGGAAGTATTTTGGCCTTCATGTTCCTTTTTTGGTTGAAATGTAGATCAGAACAGGAGCAGAAACNAAAAAAAAAAAAAGAATCCCAAACCAGGAAATTATTCCCATATCATATTCAACTTCTAAAAACATGAATGAGACTCTGATATAGGATAGGTAGGTTATTTTTTTTTTCTCTCCTGTTAAATCACAGTGTGGCAACAGAAAGCCAAACTCTCATAAATAGAACTATGCCAGCTTGAGTTTCTTGGCATTTAGCAACACTAATTGTCCCTTTTTTTCCTTGCTGCTCTTTGCCGTATTTCCTGGAAAACAACAGCTGTGTTTATTCAAATAGCAGTATCCTGATGACTTGATGATAGGCTAATCTGCAGGAATTCCAAGTGTGACTGTCCTGTAGGAATCTTTGCAGAGCACCACACAATTGCCTTGGGACGACACAAATCCTTGGAAAGACTTCCATACTTTTGGCCGGTCTGGAAGGTTACCCTTATCCCGGTTAGTTCACCGAATTCTCTTACAGCATGCACTGTATTTTTCAGGTTTTGTGGTATAATTTCCTCATGCATCAATGTCAGAAAGTAATTCCACAACATAAACAGTTTCCCTGCCCTACTCCCCGACCAGAGGGATGTAGGCAGTAGGTTGAATTACGATAGAAACAAGCCTCAGCGTTCGTCTGGAAATCGGCGCTATAAATTCAGCAGGACTGTCAGTGTTCGCCATGAAACAATGCAAGCTTCAGACTACATGATATCTTAGTAAGCAGTTTACATAATATATCAAATGATCCAGAAGAAAAGCAACCGTATGAGAGCAGCTGAATTAATCACATGTATTCAAAGAAGAAGCTCTCAGACAAGCGCCCAGCCAGCCGGACGCGTGTCCATGCCCCATGCCCAGCTAATAACCGGTCACACTTCTACTAAGGAGGGGAAATTAGGATAAAAGACAATTTTCTCCCCACCTCAGTCCTGTGTTGATGGACTTCTATTTAAAAACCAGACTGTTAATATATATAAATCAACGGGAATGAGAACGAGGAGTAAGGTAGATAAAGCACAGGGCAAAGGGGCACCGCAGCCAACATGCTCAGCAACATGGAGAAGGACAGTGAGGGACAAGGGGCCCATACGAGATGGTCCTAATGGCCCAGCTTCCCAGAAAAGCAGGTAGTGTTCACATATTTCAAAAACCAAACACAGCCTTTTTAAAAGACAGAGCACATTCAGACCCACTCCCGGACAGAAGGCATCTTAGTTTCATTAGCTGCGTTTTAGGTAATTTGAGCAAATGTTCATTTGTTCATAATTTATTGTAGAGTTGTACCCTGATCTTTCCATCTGGATTACTGGTTTCTACAAAACTGCACCTCTCCGGCTGATCCATTAAAAACTCTTTGGGGATCTCCAAAAACTCCCTGAGCACAGCAAGAACGTGACTGCAAAAGCCTTTTCCAGCACGGCGCAGAAGGGAGGTTTGCAGACGTGCAACGGAGACCACGGTGCTCCTTTAGCTTCACTTCTACTATAACTTGGAACAAAACTTCACATTATATTTGATACAACCATACTCAGTATGGATACAACCACGCTCACCAAGAGGTCTGGGAACACAAGCAAATCTACTGCTTTAAAACCAGAGAGCAGTTAGATAAAAATCGAAAGTAACATGGCGTTGCACCCATAGACCATAAGAATAATGATTAATCACATCCATTTGTAAAACGTCCACCTTACTCACAGTTAAGTTTGCCTAGTTTCAGCTTCTAGTCCCGGATCTCACTATACCTTTGCTAAATAATGTTTTATGCAGCACATATAGTTTATTACAGATGAGGTCATTGCACAATTTTTAGTTTGATAAGACCAATACATCATATTCTCCGCATAAAGAAAATATATACTTTCTCTTTAAAGCCATTTGCCAGCATTTTAGTGATGCTCTTAGTTCTCCTGAGCTCTTGTGAATAAGGATGGTGAAAACTAGGACTGAAACCGCACCGTCAGAGAGTTCACATTAGAGCCAAACACAAATCACCGAATGGCTGAGGTTGGACTGGGCCTCTGGAGGTCTCTGGTCCACCCTCCTGCCCCAGTGTCGGTTCGTGTCTTGTCCGGGACTGGGGAGCCCGAACTGGACACACTCTAAGTCAATGACCTGGCCTCTTCACCACGTGTTACTCCCCCATTCTCTCGATCACATGCACGACACATGCTTTGACATAGAATATCTCCGTATCTACCCTGCCTTGTGTATCAATATACAACCAGGAATGATTTGTTGTTTCCTTCTAGGTCATCAATAAACACACAGACCAACAGCGGATCTAGAACCAGCCCAGAAGTCTCTCCACCAGGAACTGACTCCTCAGGTACTCTCTGTTTCGGGCACCCTTTGAAGCCAGACAGTTAGCCAGCTCAAGGTATTTAGTATGTGCCAGATAGTGATGGATATTTCTTAATCAACATTTCAAGTAAGACTCACTTCGAATGTTTTATTTAAGTTTAGGTTTATTACTTTATCTTTTTCAGCCTAACCTGCAGTCTCAGAAAAACTAAAAATAGAATAAAAGATCGGGTTAGTTTGACCTTCTCTAATTCCAAAACACCCTATTGACTGGCCATTTATTGCTCCCATTTATTTCTTTATTCATACCGTTTTATATTCTTTCCTATTATTTTTCTCTGAACTGGGGAAGCAATTTCATTTCTGCTTTTGTCTGTAAGTATGTGTTTAATTACATAGCCCCAATCTGCATACAAATAGAGTCACTTAATCATTTCCTTGCCCATCCTCAAGACACGATAATTCGGATTATTTTCAGATGTACACTGAGTCCCCAACCAACTAAGCATTTTAAAACAAAGCTGATGTGCCCTTCTTGTTTCCCAGTATTACAGACCGGTCCTTACCTTACCTCTCCTAGAACAAAAACAAAAAAATACATCACAAATACCCCGAAAAAGCACAAATCTCCCCAAGTGGTGATTCAGGGAAAAAATAGCTTGATTTACATGTAGTTGTACATAAATACTATCTCATCAATGCAGATGGTTCTCTCCAAGAGCATTATCAGTGCTGCTGGACTGAATAAAATTGGTGTCATTTTCCTTCACATGACTGAGTTTCTCTTTGCTGGAAAATTAACTACAAGTAACATCTTTGAGCTTTCCAGATTTAAAAATAGGCACAAGATTTCCTCTGCGTTTAGAATATGCAGCCAAAAAAAGTTCAAAAGCTTACAGAACCGAAGTCAACACCTCAGCTCTTAAAACTAAATAAGATGCCCTTAAATCAATTAGCAAATTTCTATGCTCCAGCCTTCCAGCATGTGTCCATCTTAAATATTCATGTCAAGAAAGTTATTAGTTTAATAGCTTTACCACATATTGCCTTATATTAAATAGAACCGTGTCAAAATGAAAAAATAAAAAAGCCCTTTTTTGCCCGGGTATTGTCAGCAATGTCATCATGTAAGAAGCAACTGTCAGCAAAATAAACTGCTCTTAAGGGCAGGATAAGTATATTTAACTATTATTAATGCACTGAACACAGCTGAAATTCTCAGAATCGTAACGCAGTTAAGATAGACATTATGCAGGTATTCATTCCTTTCTTCTACTTCTTTTGCCTTACCAAACTTGCTTACTCTCGGTTCAAACAGCAATTGGCACCGAGCAGCAGAGCTCACTTGCAAGAGCACCAATATCACTGCATTATAGAAGCACAGTAGCAGTATATTCTCTTTCCTGGAGAATCTATTTTCATATAAATGGTTATAAACTGAGCTGCCGCCTGGCTTTGAAGACACAAATTATCTTGTCTCAGCAGTAGCGCAGAGAGCAGACGCTCCAGATTGTTCTCTCTGGTTTTGAGGCCGGGTTCCCCCACCAGCCACAGGGTTTGGCTTATACCAAGGTTCACTTTGGAGCCCTCTAGGTACATAAATCAACTGAAAAGCTTAAATCTAAGCCCAAAAGGGGAAAGTTACAAACTTACAGCGCAACCACGGCCTCGAGAATGTGCACAAAGAGAAGCAATGCTCCCCCAGCACTGGACCCTGCAGCTCTTCGCACCAAAGCCCATCCCACTGCCTGGGCCAGCGCCGGGCATCCGTCTCCTGGGGACACCGCAGCCCTGGGATGCTACTGCCACTCCTGCGCGTGCTCACGAAGCTGACTGTGTCTGCATCTACTTTATCTGATTATTTCTGAAGTTTCTTTCCAAAATCCATCAAGCATGGACTTCCAGGGGAGCGAGGGGGCTTTAGTAGCCCCGTCAACTCCAGTCCCCTGGGCCAGCCTGATGCCGAGGCCAAGGTCAGCCGCCTCCACAGGCAGAAGGCTTCTCACTCTCACTGAAAGAGTGAATGCAGATAATTAGATAATTTACAATCCACTCTATAATTAAAACAGAGAATGAACTTAATGCCACAGTTCGTGTTCACAGTTCATTATTCATCAAGCACCACTCCAACAATGTCAGCCATCTATTTTTCATATTTCCAGCCAATCCGGGAGCTCACACCGGGCACTCTGCAGGGTCTAATGCCCCCAGCTGAACTCTTCTTCTTCTGAACTGGGTTCTTTCCCTACTCTTCTGAGATCTCTTCCTAAGCAGGAAACACTACAACTAGTCCAGCTGCATTTTTTCAAGGGAATTAATTGTTGCACAATCCTCAGGTGCTCACCATCCATTTAAATAAACCAGGCTCAGTGCTCCAGGAGCTGCCTCAGTAGTTTCGTCTGTGATCGAGTTTGCAACACCTTCATCTGCTGAAGTCGTTTGAGAGCAGGTTATCTGAAAAGCCAGCTGAATCCCACAGCAGCAGTTAGGAGAGATGTGAGCGAGAAGTCCCGTGCAGAGATCTGGCATCTCTGCAACCCAGCAACCAGAGACTGTCAGCCTTTTGGGTCAAACAGCTAAGCTTGGAGGACATCGTATGCATGTCAGAAATGTCACTGGAGAATCTCTGGAAGGCAAGGCGGGTATATCCTTAAAGAACTCGCATAACTACTTTACAATGGATTCATTACTTCATCATTCTATATGGTTATTTTTGCTGCTGAGGAATTAATTTTTTCATAGAACCATAGAATGGTTTGGGTTGACGGGACCTTAAAGATCATCTCGTTCCAACCCCCTGCCCTGGGCAGGGACACCTCCCACCAGCCCAGGTTGCTCCAAGCCCCGTCCAACCTGGCCTTGAACCCCTCCAGGGATGGGGCAGCCACAGCTTCTCTGGGCAACCTGGGCCAGGGGCTCACCACCCTCACAGCAAACAATTTCTTCCCCATATCTCATCTAAATCTCCCCTCTTGCAGTGGAAAACCCTTCCCCCTCGTCCCATGGCTNCTGCCCACGCTGCTGGGGATGCAGCCCAGGGTACGGGGGGGTTCTGGGCTGCCAGCGCACGTTGACGGCTTACGTTGAGCTTCTCATCCACCAACATCCCCGGGTCCTTCTCCTCAGGGCTGCTCTCAATCAAACTTTGCTTGCAAGTTTAACATTAATGACTCCTAAAACATTTTTTTTTCACTCTGATATTAAATAACAACATAAAGTCCCCCCAAGTGAGAAGGAAAACCAGCGTGTAGTACGACGGGATTCAAAAAGTACATATAAAACTCTCTCAGCATCATATTCTAAAAGACAGTTAATGCTTCTCGATGTCATCGAGGTCTGGGTTTCTTACTGCTCCTGTATAAAGCCTCGGTTGTTACAGCTGACATCTATGCTGAAGGCTCTTTTGCAGTATTGTAATACAAATGAGAATAACAAGTAATACAATGTATATTTATGCTATAATTTAAATCATTAAATAAAATGTCACTGTATACACACAGCTGCTTTTTGGAGAGCAACAGTAATTTCCTGCTTTTCAATGACTTGAACAAATGTGTTAAGTTTGATTTAAAAGTCTTTTTGCTTGTTTCTTAATTGGTGAATTCTTGTGGCAAAGCACCCAAATCATTCACAGAATTGCGAAAAAAACTGAATTAGCTTTGAAACACTGGCAGAATACATCTACAGAAGTTGGAAAACCCCAAATACAGGCAGTAATCTCCCGGTTTCATTCTTGCTACCAATTCTAGGCTGGGTTGGAAATCTAACCCTGGTTCAGAAAGGGTTGTTACACTTTACACTTTTAGTGTAACAGTTGACTAGAGCCTAGTTATCTGTGCGTTCTCTTTAAGACGATGTAATCAGATTGCCAATGCCAAAACTGACTTTCCCACTTCGTTATACTTTTATAATCCTAAAATACCTGTTTTCTTTGCAAAGAGAAAAAAACATCCTTTAAGGAAAGTGACAACGCTGCAAAGAATAAACATTTCTTAGTGATACTGCACTCATGAAACATGCACAGGCAACAGGGAGTGTTTTCCACAAGAATCAGAGTTTTACATTTTCACTATTTAAACGCTGTTCAGTTTTGCTGTGAAAAAATGAGAAATGAATGCCCAACCTGGAGTTTGAGGCGATCATTATCTGTCCCCATAGCCACGGCCAGACTCCTGGAGAACTAGATGTTACCTGAAAGATTGAATGGTTTTAGTAATTCATGACCGAGTGATTTGAAGGACCTCAGTCATTTGCCTTTCTCCTCCACAGATGAGATCGGGTCCACCTGGAGGAATCAGCTAAACGGCCACTCCGGGTCACCTGGACACAGCAACTCCAACCATCACCAAATTGTACGTAGACCAGCAGCCTGGGCTGCTGAATACCCGGCTCGATGTAGGACACAGGATGTGTTCCCACCATCAAGGAGACGGTAGAGTTTATCGGAGAAAAACGGGACAGTAAGGTGGGACCTTGTGGTCCTGTCCCAGTTTGAATCCCCAGGGCTTACGGATGAAGCGGAGATCAAAACTGTAGTGCCTAAATCATGCCTCCAGCTTTCAGAGTCAGCTGAAGTCTATAAAAATCCTTGACACAAGTTTACAAATCGGTCTGAATAAGAAATGAGTATCCATTAATGCTCAGAAAAGGTACGTTCGTAATTAAATTATTATCCTTAGTTTACTTGACTTCTCCCTATTTCATACTGAAGGCTTAACTTCTGTTTGATATCCATAATAGGTAACTTTCATTCTCTCTAGAGATTTAAATTTGATCTCCAGAACAGTACAAAGGATTTCACACAAATCTTCCTAATTTCCCATGCATACATCACCGCCACCACTCTTCAAAGCTACTATTTCGTCTGCTACTTGCAGTACTCCTTAGATAACACGTACACTTATATATATGTATACATGTATGTTAAATATGTGGAGTTCCTCACCAGCTTCCCAAAAATAAAACTCCATCAAAAAAAGCTGGTCCTAGGGAAAAATATACAGATATTTGGAAGAGGCAGACAGAAGGGAAGATTTAATGACGTTTTTCTTTATACAGGTAAAATTTGGACATTTCAGAAGTTTTGTCCAATCTATGTCAAAACTGGCAACGCGTACGGTCATGGAAATGTCTTGATTTTGTTTGCTGGTTTTGAAATTTCAAGATGCATCATTTCAAATTCTGAAAGATTTCATATCCTTTGGGACTGAATTAATTTATAGGCCAGCCAATGAAATCTGGATTTGACTAAAAAAATAATCTTAGCGAATACTGACGAGAACGTTACGGATTTTTCCTGGCAAAGAGACCAAGGCCTTGGAAAGAAAATGTAGGTATGAGAAGACCTACACTACTTATATTTCCTACAAAATTTTGTTAGTGAGATCATTTGCAACAAAAAAGTTCCAATTAATTACAGCCTGGTGCATGTGCTGAAACTAAACTGTAGGCTGAGCAGGAAAACGAGCTCCAAGTGAAGAAAGAACTTGAGCCCTTTCCTCAGTGACAGACCAAATTCCTGCTGTCGTCATTCGTGCCCATTTTCCTTCCTTATTCTGATTCCGCAGTCATCCAAGTAAGACTCTCAATAAAATAAATTAACTTTATTAATTATGTACAGCCAAGTTTTTGTTGTTTCATTAATACGTATTGGACTCTGTGTCTCCACATAAAGTCAAAATGAAAAAGGAACTATTATTATTTCAGTTGTAGGAATTTGTCACCATGACACATGGAGAAGGAGATACGTATATACATCCACATACGCACACGTATGGGCATGCAAACCACAGGATGTTTTCAGCATCTGGCTAACAAAGGTCAAACCTGACAGGCAAAAGAGAGCGTACAAATAACAAAAGCCTTGTGGAAAGCAGTCCCATTCCTTTCCGAGATAGGAATGGTATTTAACAGTCAAACCAAACGCATACTAATAAAACCAGTGAGCCATCAGACGTGCTGTCCATGGATGAACGTACCAACATAAGCCACAAGATGAACCACCTTTAATTGATATTTTCAATCCTACACAATGGGGGTGAAGTCCTATCCCTGAAAAGCTGGTGAAATTTGTGACTTCAGCAAGGGCGGAATTTTTTCTGAAAGATCTCACGTGACAGAGTCCACCACAACAATACAGGTGGTTTGAATGGCTGGGGACTCTGCCAAGAAAAACACACGTACCTTTGTTCTAACGGGAATTTGCTTCTTTTCAACCACCCTCAGCTTCAGTTTCTGAGGGCTACAACTCACATCAGATAAAGGCTGGAGAGGAGCCAGCACGCCGCATCTCGGCTAAGAGGGACAAGGTGGCACTGGCACAACACATAACAAGGACATGAGGAACCTGCTCTGCCATGGGCGATCTCCTTGCTGTTTGGGGAAAAGACTCATCATACTTATACACTTACAGACCTTCAAATGCTCAAGTCTTGGGCAGCCTGATTAGCCGACAGGAATTAATTTATGAATTTTTGCCAGTAAGTTCAGTGTGGAACGAATACTGTGATTTTCTTTTCGGGTTTGTGGTGAATTTCTTCTCCCCTGGGTACTTTTTTGCAGAGGAGAGCCGAGGAGGGCGACTGTGCCCAGGCAGGAGAGCAGCTTCCCCACTGCACTTGGCCACGCTGAGGGCAAGGGCTCTTTGGTACCCAAAGGTGTTACTGCAACACGCTTACTCACCGCAATCGTGTCTCCGACTCCTAACCTGGTAAAACATAAGCTCCTTTCCGTCGCTGTAGTTTGGGGAGGGGAAAGCTACAGGATGACCCACCCCTCTGAATTTCCCTTCTATTTATTGACTTCAGACAGCTATAATTTATTAAGTAAACTACCCGGCACCAGTAGACAAAGTCTATGCTTTCCATTACCACTCAGAGGAGAAAGTATCTAAGATATATGCCAAATGCACATAGGTAAAGTAATCAATATGGGGAGGAGGAGAGCAGATTAATCACAAGTTATGTCGTGCTCTACCCTGGAAGCCGCTCGATTTAATCTCCACCACTTGTGGCTCTTTCTAATCTAGTCCCGTACAGGTGTTCGCAGTCAGTTTTGTGCTAGCCTTGTATGACCCAAGTCTGGTTTTAATTGCTTAACAAACGTAATTTTATTAGAGAGATAAAGATATAGCTAACACTAATAAGCTGCCTTCAAAATATAAAGAGTCTTTCAAGATTGGATTTTTAGTTAGCTTGCTGCTCTTTCTTTAGTATCTAATTGATTTTCTTGACATCTCTTTAGCCTGGCATAGTGCCTGCCTAAGTACTTTATCTGACCTTCAGGCGCTGTGCCAGGTATTGATCCCATCCCTCCAATGGCTGTGTTGTAGCTGCTCTTCCAACTTTGATAAGGGCTAATGGAGCAGCACCAGTGAGACAGGAAGTCAATGGGCACCAAATCTCTCTCATCCTGCTCTCCCTATCTACTTATGTGAGTATTCTGAGCAATGCTGAAATAAGATCCTAAGCAGGCCATATGCGCTTGTATTCCAGATTTCTCTTCCAGGAAANCCCAAAACCAAACCCTTAAATAAAAGTCTTTAGATAGAATTTTCAGCACAGAGCTAAAATAAAGCTTTTCTGATTTGAGGAGCAGAAATAGAAGTAAATTTGAGCTGTTAAATAAAATATCAAAACAATACAAAAAGAAGGAAAAAAGGCAGTCAGATTTTTCAGTAGCATCTCATATACCCAAGCCAATGAAAATGCTTTGGACATTACAAGACCTTAAAGGAAAGTAAAAGAAATCAAGTTGTATTTTTAACAGCACTTCAAAGACAGCAGTTTATTATAAATTACTAATAGCAAAATACAGCACAAATTTAAAACGGGAAAGAATAAAGGCACATTAAACTTGCTAACATTCTTGTGATAGCAACAGTCAAGGTTAAGTTTTCCCAAATCCCGCTTCACTCGCATAAGGCCTTGTAGCCGCGTTATTAGAGCCATTAAGCAATCTGAAGATAAGACTAATATAAGCTGTTTCCACCAGATGTTATACTATATAAGGGGCCACACCATAAGGCAGAGGAAGCTAATGGATCATCTCCTCAACGCAGACTCCTTAAACCACTGCATCTCATTAAAACGGCAGCATATTATACAAGATTTTGGGTTGTTCAAAAAGCTTTAGAGGGCAAATAAATACCCACACCGCGTACAAAAGAGCGATACTCCACTGGAGCAGTAGTCAAAGCCCTGAGACGGACACGTCAGTCTGCAGATACATCCTGAAGAATTGTACAAGCTTTTGCAGTGTTTTGGGGTTGGTTGGTTTGATACCCTCACAAAGATGCAGCGAGGAGCCACGGTTTCATGGCTTCTGGAGAGTTTCTGGAGACTCCAGACTTGGGAAGTATTGGCTGAATCCTAACACTCTTAAAAACGGTCTTCACAACTATTGAGTCTTTCCGTCTCCATAAAACATAGACGATGGATGCACAAGGAACGCTGCCAAGTAAATACATTAAAAATTGTATTCAAGGGCAACTGTTACAGATCGAGACAAATCCCACAGACAGGCAAGAGCCGTGTTTAGAAGATACTGCTGCCCTGAGGCTCCTGCTGCTCCAGAATGGAGTCCAGCTTAGACATAATTGCCAGTTACTCTGGATACAAAAAGTACACTAAAATATTCTGCATTTACGTGCTCCTTGTATTTGCTCGAAACAGTTAAAATAACACCGCATTTCAAAAGTTAGGCTTACCAGCCCCCCACCGAAAGGTAGGGATTAGCGGGAGAGTAAATAGAAGTACTTCAATCACAAATTCTTGTGAAGAGGAAGAAAGAGTAAAGTTAGCCGAGGGAAAACTTCAGCAGGGAAAATTATGGATTTTTCAAGTGACAAAGGAAATGCTACAAACTGAACATCACATTATGGGCCTTTTTCAATATACAGGAAAATCCCCTGTGTAACATCTTGTCCTCAGCTGTTCAGGAAACATCACATCCTTCACCTGCTCTGCAAACTCTTGTGTCTCCCTACCTCATTGGTACCAGCCTGGAAAGAGTTTTAAAAAGTCCTATCGTTTTAACAAGGACTCATCTGTTCCCTTCCAAAGAAATAATTTAAGTTCCAAATTAAGATTTTGTAGATTGATCCACTATTTAAATCTATTTGGCCTCCCATAAGTGCTGCGATGCTCCATGTATAAGCAGAAGGGGAAGACGCCTCCCAGACGGTTTGGCACAGCCCCAGGAGACCATCAGCGAGGAGGCAGCTGAAAGATCTGCTCTCGCAAAGTGTCTGTGGAAGGGCAGAAGAGCTCTGCTTTGACTAAGACTGGCTGAAGTCCTGGATCGTAAAATAAATGCATCTGAGAGTGAAGTCAGCAAGGAAGTTAATAGAATCAGCATAACTGAAACACTGATGTATAGGGCTTTTCATCCATTTTCTGGTGCTAAAGCAAAACGACTGAAGCAAAGGCACACCTCTTCCTAGCTTTCTCAATTTGCTTCTGCTGCAGAAATTTCCTACTGTGGTTGCTCAATTTCTGCTCAGATTAACTAGTCGAAAAGGAAGAAGGTGAGGGAGGATCCTACTGCACCTACAAAGGACAGCTGAAGTGCCCACTGCTCCACTTGGAGGGGAAAATCCTGCAGGATCTACAATGGGAACAGTCCCCGGGCAGGAGCCTCTGCCGGATACGACCCCCCCCAGCCTCCCCACGGGAATGGGAAAGACGGAGGGGGCTGCATGAAAACTTAGGGGAAGCTCTGAAAAGAGGGCAAATAAGGAATGCAACTCAGAAGAAATCGGGATTAGGGAACGTGACTAAGTGGGACATGGGGCCAGGGATGAGAGAGATATACAGGATCTGGTTTCCTTATCTTTGGGGGAAGGACTAATTTGCTTTAGTTGCAATTAGCCTTTTTACCTTCTAAGCGCTGACATTTAGTCCAGATTTATACGTTTCTGTGTGTATATCTGGGAACAGTCTGTGTATTTGGAGCCAGTGATTTTTCTTTATTGTTATTGCTAACGACACAGGCTGAACAAACGTGGCATGGGAACTACTAAATTCTACACAAACTTCGCTAGGTCTGGAAAATTTCTTTATCGTCAGTGACCACAATGCTTAGTGGCAAACCTTCAGCTGCAGACATGTGGGTGGACAAGCTCCTGTTATTATTTTTTTTTCTTTTAGGAAAGGAACAGCCATGTTTGGTACAATTCAAATTGACTGATCATCAGAAAAACATCGCAAGGCATACATTTTTCCAAGCTTTTGCTGAATTATTTCATTGAGAGGTTGGAGAACCCACAGCTTATTTTGTTGGCAAATTTGTATTTCATAATCGTATTCTAGAGGGGTTTTTTCCTCTGATAATTTTTTACCTTTGGTTTGGTGAATTTTTAAGTTTAGGCTGAATGTGCTTTTTGAAAGAGATATTACTTAAGGGAACTTAATATAATAAAATTGAAAATTTGGTCATTAACTCTACTTCACACAAATGTAGAGTGAATTTTCAAACTGAGAGATCAGTTATATTCTGTTCTTCGACAGTCTGCTCCTGCTTCCAATTATTTATCTTTCCTGAGCGATTCCTGACTTTGTGGGTTTCAGTTTCGTTGTAATCCCATCCTACCTCAATTCCGTGTTATCACCAACCCTGTTAGAGTAACGCCATTTCCTGACCTGACACATTAATACTTGCTTTTCTCTATTCATCATTCCTTAACTTCTGATCTCCTTTATTTCTCGTTTTAGGGACTCCTTTTACATAACTTGCTCTACTGATGTTACCCATAACTAGGAATTTTTTACGCATTTTCTTTTCAATAAAGCTCACGTCTTACACAGCAACTCCCAAGCAGATGATTTAAAACTGAAGTATCAAGCACCCACAGTTAAATGTACTACAAGATTTTAGATGAGGCTAATCCAGTTGAGACACCATTCCTCTTTTATAGAGGATGGGATAATGTAGCCCAGCCAGCTTCAAAAGGAACAAAAACCGCTATATGCTCTAACATAGAAATGGTTAAGGGAATTGGAAGGAATGGCAGACAAAACTCTTCTAGGCACTGTTCCTTTCTTCTCCTATTTCAGGACCTGCCGTATATTTGAGTATTATAATTTTTAGTAAAAACAAAAATATTTGCTGACGCAATACACCAAAGGGTTCTTACAAAGTAAGTATATAGACCTGCAGCAACTCTCAGCTATGCAGAGCTTTGTAACTTAACAACACAAAACCAAGCAAAATTTCATTACTTCCTTGTAATGAGTGCAGAAGTTTACTATACAGAAAATTAAGCAGCTTAATGTCAACAGGAGAATACACTTGATAACTGAATTACATTCTCACTTCTTTAGAATTCGGTTCAAATCGGGCTGAAACCACATGGGTGAAATAAGTCTCTCCTTCTCAAGTGACTGTCGTGTTGCAAAGGCACAACAGAGTTTTTCCGCGCAACCCAGGGTTGACTCTAGAGGTGCCTTGGCCTCGGGTTGACCAGGAGGGGGTTGCAGGTTAGATGCAATCGCAGAGCTTTACTGAAAAGCCCATTCAGCCCCTGCTTCTATTGCAGCGTCCTCAAAATATACGTCTATACCTCTTTCACGATGACTAAATTTCTCCCAGAAGAGAGTTTGATCCATAAAAGTGCTGGTTTAATCATCATTGACTTAATGATTCTTTTGCAATGTCAATTAAATGGCATGAAAAATTAAACCATTTACAGAACACGAGGACCTTTTAAATTACACATTTCAAAAATATTATTTAAAATTCTAGTTATATAATCCTTTTAGAACTGTCAAAGAATAAAGCTGCTCTAACATTTGACTCATTACTCATGCCAATGCTTGCTGGAATTCACAGAGCTGGCAGATATTTAAAAACCAAACTCACTAGAAATTAAGAAATTAGCAAAGTGTAACAGCAAAATTAGACGGCGTTACGCAGAAGCGGGGCATACACACCATTCAGGGGATAAAGCCGGTTAAACATGAAGTTTTACACTCCTAATGTCACGGTAAAGCTCCGATTATATAAGAATTTTAAAATTATATAAATTAAGTCATATATCCAACGTGGGTTTCTACTTTTGTTCTTCAAAAAACACATAGAATCATTTTGCAGGGAACATTTCTCTCCCTTTCAGCCGGTTTTACCCTTTCCATCTGTCCCTCCCCTCGCCCACGCCGCCACGCACCCCTGAATGGATGTTTTACTCTGATTCGTTCATTTAGTTCTCTCAGAAAGTTGCCTCGGTACTGCTAACTACCTCAAGCAGCTTCATAATGCTGTGTTTTCAACTCAAATGTACTGCGGAGCATTTATTTTAGCATTAGCACTGACAGTCATCGAGCGGGAAACCGCTCGAGCTCACTCCGCAGGGAGTAAGTGCTGATGCCTTCCCTGCCTCTCTCATGGGAATGAAATGCGAGGTTTTCTCTGGGACCTGTTGGGATGTGGGATTTCCCCTCAAGGGAAACACATTCAAATAAGCCTCAACACACACAAGAAAGACTCCTTTTGCTTCCCCTAACCCCACAGATATGCACTACAGGTCACAGTGTTTGTCATGTGAATATCAGGGGTAAGCATTATAATTAAGGCAACGAAATAAAAATCTGACAGTTGCATTTGTAATAAAAGACACCATTCATGAAGCCGTCTATTTTCCAAGCAACCAGCATGCAATACCGTACATAAATTAGCAAAAGACAGTAAAAGAATGGCAGGCAGCCAAATTACCATGATAATTTCTGGCTCCGGTGTCCATCGCAGTCTCCAGTGATTTTTATCAGCACGTAAAGTCTCATGGTTGTTGTTGAGCATGCACTACCAAAACTCACTTCTCTGCCAGTCCTGCTAAATCATAAATACATCCTGGAAATGAGTCCACCCCTTCTCTCTCTCCACCTTTTATATATATATTTGTTTAAAAAAAAAAAAAAATAATCCAGAGAGGCTCAAGAAACATTAAAAAAACCCAAACCAACTAATCTAAAAACACTTTCAAGGGACAAACTTCCCTTTTGATATACAGATTCCTTCAGAGACCCTCACGAATAGGATTTCTGTAGCCCATCTATCACTGCAGGCTCGCTAGTTATCATGACTTTAGGAAGTGCCAGTGTTCAACAGCAGTTCGGAGAGACATCCAGAAGATATTCAGGCCAATTAAAACCTTTGCGCAAATTACAAACTCCCAGTCAACATACTTGTACACTTATTAAACACCGACAAATATACAAGCAAACAGACTCTTGGCTTTTCTTTACACGGATTCCCACACTGTGTAAATATGGTTAACATTGCCCACACCGACACCGCAGTATTCACTAGGTTTCACACATAAAGAGTTGAAGTGATCCCATCTCCTCCATGGAGGAGAAACAAGACTTGTGACTTGTGTCATACAGCACAGAGAGTCAAAGATCACAATCCTCGAGCTGAAACGTTATTGTCTAAAATAAAATCAGCCAACCCCACACTCCAAACCACAACGCTCCCTTTCCCTGATGAATAATTTCCCAATAGCCATTTGTACTAGTCTTCATTACACGACTGTAAATCTGGTCAAACGACATGAATCATAACGGTAAGAATATTCTGGAAACAACATTTTTAAAGGTCTATCCATAACACTGATGAACTTGAAATGAAATTTTGAAGGTATGGAACATTTTTGTTTCCATGGGGTAATGAGTTATTTAGTAGCTGTCTACGTTTGATCTGCTTCTGATAACCTGAAGCTAAGGCTGTGTAAATGGAGCATATCTGTCCTGCCCACATCTCAGCAGTCGTTAACATTTTATGTTCAAAAGGCTATTCTCCAAATGACCCTGTTTTGATTTTTGAAAGAGAATCTAATGGAAACTTCTATCATGTTAGTAACTTCCGTCATGCTTTCTCTTGGCAATGTCAATCGAAGGAAGAAAGCAGAAGCTGGGAAGCTTGGGGTTCTACACCAATTTTAATGTCATTTGGTGATCCTTCACCTCAGTTTCCACACTTTCCACATGAACGTACCCTTCAGTTAGATTAAGTAAACTACAACATCACTGAAATGTTGCAAAGCAAAGAGGAATATAGAGATAATTTCTCCTTTGCAGTTATAACCCAATCCTCTGTGGACGCCTACTAATAAAACCAAAAGGAAGGTGTCCCTCTGTGGTAGGTAATTATCATTGCTTCACTTGCAGCTCAAGATCCCAAAGAAAACAGTCACTTGTGTCTTCATGATATGGAAAATACTGGTTGCTTCTCAAGTGTCCCTGGAGTTTGTCTTCAGGCTTCCAATAATTTATGACCTGATAACCTGAGATATCATCTCCTAAGGACACAGGCAGGAGCAACACCGATACTTTAGGATTTGTTTCTAGCTTTACCTTCCCAAAACTAGACTTTCTTGCCTTCTGAACATACTGCAAAACGTCATCGATGAGGATTGGTGTTTCAAATTTCTCAAGCTGGAGAAACGTTTTGATTGTTGCTGGATGACCACTCAATATTTTGGGGGTCTTGGGACCAGGAGGAGAGATACCTCCAAGATGGAATTCATTTTCACAGGAAATTCCACTAAAGCAGACTTTGTCTTCTTTACTCAGACATAAGGCTGTCAAGAAACCATTTTTGTCAATCAACTTAAAATACCGCAGTTTGAGAATCCAACGTTCAATAGCAACAACTGGAACATACGCTCTGATTGCGACAGAGGGAAAAAGAAAGGACAGAGCTGTGTTAACCGCAGATTATTTCTTATTAATCATTAATACCTTTTTTCCCCACAATCACATTTTACAAGGCAAGGTACTGGATCTTCGTAAGACACTAAAATGAGAAAAAAAGCCTGCTCAATATTACACACATCTGTAAAACACTGGAAAGAGGTACAAAAGGCAACTCAACACAGGTAAGATATAACCAAGAATTTCCCACACATACACACAAGCTTCTTATTTTTTTTATATATATATATTTTTTTTTAAGTAGAATCTGAAGGTTAAATAAGGGAAAGCCTCCAAACAGTCCTGTAAATAACTTCAGAACTATCACAGGCATATTTAAACAAGAGGATGGTAACAAGCAATTTCTCGGTGAAGAATGATAGTAATTTCCGATGTTATCACAATTATCATGCTGTTATTACGAGATAAACAGCCTAATATATTACGCTGTGTTGCAACTCAGCTCTGCATGTCATCCTGCTCTGTAACACAGCTAGTTACTTATATATTCTAGACAAACAGTATTGGTATTTAGTAGCTTATTTGTTTTAAATGTTCTGAAACCCTGTTATGTGCTGAGATCCCATCTGAGTAGCAACAGCCTAGGACCATTTTCTCAGGAAAATTCGGCACCTTATTTTGGAAGTTTGGGACAATATTCTCAGCTATAATTTCCAGTTTTTAAGGAACGAAAGAACAGAACAAAAATAAATACCAAGCCAATTATTTACTAGCCTAACTACAGATTTTGAAGATGATGGTTACTTGGAACAAGGCATCTGGGAAACCTTGCAGTAGCGGTTTACTATTATGACTTCTAAGCATCCACCCTGCTACCCTTTGGGAGGTCCAACACCTCCACGAGAGGCAAAAAACAGAAGGTGTGTGATGTCTCATCTAACCCTGTTCACAGAGTGGCATCTTGGTTTAAATTGCTGATGAGAGTGGGTTTGAGCCAAGACTCAGTTCTGACAGAAGCGCGTTTTCCTTCCTGCCAGTCCTGGCATGGGCTGGTGAGCTCTGGCAGCAAAACAGGGAGGCTTCTGGGGCCAGGAGATCTAACCACCTCAAAGCAAGATTAGCTGGAACAGGTTTGTCAAAGCTCTTGTGCACCACCAACTTGAAAGTGTTTATTCTAGTGCCCTACGGTATGAAACAAAGCCAGTTTAGAGGAACAGCATCGAAATCTAACTCTTGTCAGCATGGTATGAAAGATACATCACAACATTCACATCATGAGAGCTCCATCCTCCATTCAGGTAGATGTCTGGGCAGGTTTCCATCACAGTTTGGAGAACTACAGTCCTCCAACGGCTGAGGAAACCTGCTGATACACACTTGCAGTGAGGGATTTCTACAGTGTACTTCATGCTTTGGAGGAGGCAGAGAAGGAAAACTGTGTTGGAAGCAATAATTCCTCATAGTCATTATTTGTCAGCTGTGAATAGGCAGGAGGCACTGTCATCTAGCAAAGACCCAAGGAACCAGCAAAGGTTCCCCAGAAACCTTATCAAAGACCCAAAGAACCAGCAGACACTAAACAAAGAGGCTGTTTAACATTACGGATGCCTTATGCCGGCTGTCACATGGACAACCCCGAAGACAGTCAGACAGAAGATGCTTCGGCAGTGATGCCTCCTGAGAGAAGGGCTGGAGGGGAGCTGGATGACCACAGGGACACCCAGGCGAGGACACCAGAACGGCGGAGCAGGAGGCAGCCCAGGAAGCTTGGGCCGAGCCGGGCAGCAGAGCACGCCAGGCAGCATCTGGGAGTTACCAAGCAAGATGGACTTTGCACCGCTAATCGCTTCCTCCATGCTCAGTTTATGCTTTGTAACACTAACCCAGATAGCCTGGATAATGAGACTAGAGAACTGCTTTCCAGGTCATTGATGATTAAGAGGGTAGAGTTAGCACTGATAACAAACTGTTGCTCTATTTCATAGATGATTATGATCACTCGGATATGACTAAACGGAACCCATCATTTTCTCTGTGTATGAAACCCTGGATTTTTTTTTTCCCATCTGTTTGAATTAATCTCATTATATATGAATTAACAGAATATTGCTTAAGGAAATTATATCTTGTTTTGGCAAACAGATGTTTTAGTTGTATTAAAACCTTTCTATTATCTAGCATAATCTAATGTGTTAAACATTTCCAAACCAAATATTTGGTAGGTCAAGATACGTAATCCACCCCATTCAAATTGTCAATTCATGCACTACTTTTGACCACAGTTAATGGAATTAATGTCACTTGTTTCAGTCAAGTCTTATTGCAAAGCCCACGTCTAATCTGTGACGTATACAGATAAACAGATTTACAAAGCAATAGCTTACATGGCACCTTGTCTCTCAAGGTCACAGGTTACACTGCAAGGAAGCCAACTTCAAGACACCCTTACATTACCCCAAATGTAATAGTATCTATATCTATAGGTATGATCTATATATTGCCATAGACGTGCTCAAAATATCAGTAGGGATAGCTATTTATTAAATTGCATTTACTATAAATCTTGTCTATTTTACCACACCTTTGTCTGCTAGGGAGCACGTCAAACAATCCCAATACATATTAAAAACAATTTTTACGCCTAAAGTTATCATCACTTCTTTTTCAGGAATTCAAACTAAAAACCAAACAGAACAAAATTAAATCTAATACTCATTCTCTTAGGTGAATTAGGCTGCATCTAAACCGTGTTTTATGGGAAACCACTACTTTGTACATCCAATTTCTGCCTGGATTGAACAAAAGAAGTTCTTTCTTCCAAGTAACATGACCCTATATACTGAAATATAAGACACGGACACAGCATAACTTCTACCAGACTATACTCTGCTCCAGAATACATTGGCCTTCAATCAGTGAGCTGCTTACAAGATGCAAAAAATGAGATTAACAAATAACTGTGAGATAATGCGAGTACCGCATCTTGGAAGGCTTTTCTATCATTTGTATGTTAATGAACACCTGCCTGTAGAGCTGTATTTTTCCTGGACATTTGCAGCAATTTAAATTAACAGAAGGAAAAGAAGCTAATTTTGCGGCTATCTTCATACAGCATTTTAGACCAAGGAGCTACAACTCAATTTTCTAAACCAGTTTAAAAACTCTATTACAACAAATTTCCTTGTTAAAAATAAATAAATAACCCAGTATATATAAGCTGAAGCCATTTTACAAGCTCTTAAAAACTGTGCTATGGGCTAGATCTTAGATTAATGTTTGTGATGCACACTGAAAACCTGTAAAGCATTTATGTAATTGCTAAGCATTATTATTTTTATTACTGTAACAGATGGAACCAATCCATCTTCGTAGATAATATCTCATAAATGATTCATTACTATTCCTTTAACCTAAAGTCTTTTATATTTTGCAGATCCATGAAAAATAACTATTAGGAGGCTCCATGCATAAAATAGTACGAAAACTACCTAATGTCTTCCAAACATAGTAGCCTTGCTAATATTTAGGCCTTACAATTTTCACATTGTATTCCATATATCTTCGTATGTATTCCACATATTTCACATTCCTGTTCCTCCTCATTTTCCATCACTGGTTTCCAGGTGGATAAAAACACCACTGCAAACTACCAGCAATGTTTCTAGCTTACGTGGCTGCCATTAATTACAAATATGGACCAGTCAAATGCTTTGTAAGAGGTAGAAATATGTCCCACAAATGCATGACATAGTTTTATAATGCAGCAGTCTTGGCTTCAATTGCTAACGAAAAGGAGTTATGTGACCACGCTGGCCATCTTTCTTTTGCCCAATACCTTTTTGACCAATTTTAATCAAATTGGAAAGCCAGGTAGCCATCTCACAGATAGGAGCTTCTATCAGCTTAATGAGAACTGATGGCTGGAAGAGAAAAGAAATACACAAATGAGTCCTGTCACTGGTAAAAAGGCTTAAATGGGAGCTCATCAGTCACCCCCCACGCCTGGGCTGCCTCTGGCCATCCGGACACCGGTAGCCCAGAATCAGACACAGCAGATGCCATCTCCTGCCCACCTTGCAGCCGACAGACAGGCCATTGACGATATTTTGAGTGATGAAAAGCTTCTCGAAAAATGCATTAAAGGCTGACACAAGCAAAGTAATCATAACGATATCAGTGCTTGATGAACACCCCGACATTTAAAATGAGAAAAAATGTTCATTTACACACCCAAAAAAAAGCCTTTCCTGGATTGTTAGAAGAAAATGAAGACAGAAAAGCTAAATCCACCACACCCAGCTTATTATTTTGATACAGACATTGGGAGCATCATTAGCACACAAGTTCCCAGAGCCCCCTCTGCTAACCACTGGGGGTTTAGGCCTCCGGAGAACGTGCAGGTCTCCACTGTGTCTATGGGACTAATTGGGTTCTTCAACCTGCCCTTTAAACACAGAACAATTAGCCATTTTCAGTAGACTTCCCTGTAATGGTAGAAGCTAATTGAAAGTGATGAGCCCTAATACGGTACCTGAAAACTGTTATCGGTTTTACCAATGAAAAAACAAATTACATTCCCCATGCAATCATACAGACATTGTGAATTGAATATGAACCAAAGAATCCATGTTATTCTGCTTGTATTGCGCACAGTGTGAAAAATTAAGGCATTCTCTTTTTTTTGGCTGAGTGGTTTTAGACTCAACACTAATGTCACTTCCTTATCTAGCCACACTAGCTAACGATTTGGGGTGTTTGAGTAAGGATGCCATATACAGCTTGATTTTCAAAAAGGGGTCACCACCCATATGACAGAAGTTAAGCTTGTTAGAAATATATTGGAAATCTCCTTAAACCTCATGAACACCAAATACCAGGGGGCCAGAGGTAGAAACTACTGTGAAAGTTTATGTCATTTTATTGGAAGTACAACAAACTTCAAAAATAAACATTAAAATAAGACCCTCCAAGACAAACAAAAGCCAATAGGCGTGATAACGGTCGGTGCCACAAAGAGGACAGCACACAGTATCGGTGTGTGCAGAGAAGGAGACAACGACAGCTTTTTACTTACCTCTAACTTCAAACTCTGGGGGCCTGGTGCACCCGGAGAAGTGTTTGAGCAGGTGGGAAGGCAGCAGCCCCACGAAGAGTCCTGGGCGCAAGGTCAAGGCTGGCCAGGGCCTCTGTAGTGCTTCCCTCCGACTTAACTCATCACTAAATACTAGAGCATGAGAAGTTTTCATGGGCAACCTGCTACTCTACCTGCTGATTCTTGCCACCTCACCGAGCTGGAGCAGAGGAGGTCGTGCTGGGAAAACTATTTGTCAATTATATTAAACTCCCAACCTTTAAAACCTCCTGCTCAACCCACCTCTCACAAAGGTCTTGTATTCATCACCAACACATATTTACTTTAGCCGGAAAATGTGTTTGGAGGCTGAAATAATGGAATTTTGCCACCAGCCACTTTGACCCCGGGTCTCTTCTAAACAGTTCATAAGAAGTTACTATTCCCCTTTAGGAAAGCATTTCTTGAACAAATGGCGCTATCTTTGACTTGAAAACTACCATGTGATCTCAGACCTTCTACTCGCAACTAGTTTCAAATGGATTTTGACCCACAAAATAATAAGTTGCCTTGAAAGTTTCTCCTTAAAAATCTAAATTCATCTAAAAATTTCATGAAAATTCATGTAAAAACACAGTTTGCAATACCCAAAAAAGGGAAGTCAAATGTAGAATAACATGTTTTCTAAGCAGCTTCGAATTCCACATTGAAACGAGAGAGTGTGGAGCCAGATTCTCCTCTGGTCGAGGATGACAAGCGGAACGGGCAGGCAGAGCTGCCAGTCGCACTGCTCGGGATGAAGATGCCCTCCTAAAAATCCTTCACAAAGGGAACCCTACAAAGTGCAGGGTTGAGGCATCACAGAGAAAAGCAAAGACCTGAATCCTTCATCTTTGATTGAGCTTTCCAATATTCCACTAGAAGGACTGGCATTTATAAACTGCCTCTTTGAAAATATTTTTTTTTCCTTTCCTCTTATTACATAAAATATACATTCTGCATAAAACCAGCCACAGATCTGTTCGTTTTGCTAATACCTTAGTTAAATACGATGAACTACAATTTTACTCCTCTGTGAAGTGCATTCACTTAAATGAAATGACATTGCTGTAAGCAGGAGAACAAAATTTGCTCTAATTCAAGAAAATCCCCCCAATGCACGTAATTTTAAAAAATCTTTTATAAGTGGTACCATACAACTTTTAACAATGTAGGTTTGGCAAGTTATTCAAGTAAGTCATGCTTACGAGAACAATGTGCAAGCAAAACTCAATATTTTTTTTCCTAGACATATTTTCACTTGTACTCGGCTGTTCTTGCTAAGACGTGAGCGGCTTTGTTACCACTTTGGCCTCTCAGCATACAGATTTTAACTTTGTTACTTAGTTAATTCACTTGCTTTAACATGAGATTTTTTAAAATACAGCTACCAGCTGTTCAATATAACGAGGTTTCGTTTGCAATTTTCTAATGACCATAAGGGTAGCCAGAAAAGAAAAATCTCAGCTTTAAAACACACTTTATTTTATACCAAGGGAAAGAACAGCAAGCATTCATCTGAAGTGACTGGTTAGGATGACAGTTTTGCAGCGAAATGTATTTTCATTCGAGATCCCTGCAGCTACTTCGAATTTAATTGCATGAAAGACCACCAAGATTTCTTTCTCAACACAAATCAAAAGCTTATCGCCAAAGAAACAACCATTACGTGCAGGAAACCAATCTTCAGTCTCTAATATGTTGAAATGTTTTAAAAGGAACCAAAAGGCAAAAAATTACAGGAAGCTGTGAGGAAGTTGGCCGGAGCCCCCCCGGGGGGAAGGTGTATGGTGCCCCGTGATGCTCTGCCCCGGCTGCCACGCGCAGAAAAAGGTCGCCAAAAAGAACGGCTCCACGTACTGTCCACGGTTGGACAAGGATTATGAGGAAGAGAGGAGGAGACAGCGTGGATGGCGAGGAGGAGAGGGAGGAATACTAGTCACTTGTCACTTCTGGCCATTACACTGTGGTGCTGGTCACTAAAATTGCTCTTTCTGAAAGAAAACCTCCCCCAAAAAAAAAACCAAAAAGACCCTCAAATAACACCAGGACAGCAATTGGGCCTGTCTGTCGGGCAAGTGAAAGCCTACCAATAGCCCTGACATTTTTCATTCTGGTTGGTCCTCGACAAAAATTGGTAAAATTCCTAATAGATACGGGAGGACAAATTTCAATCCTAACACAAAAGGATGCCGAGAAGCCAAGCATATGACGCAGACGGCAGTGAGTTAAAGTCAACGGAGTAAATGGAATGATTCCACCACTCCCCAGGGCAGCCTGTTGCAATATTTGATAACCCTTTCGGCGAAGAAATTTTTCCTAACATCCTTCCTGAAGAGCCGGTATCCTTCCGTTCCAACACTCCAGCCAGAGGAGCCATATCACCACGTCTCCATGATGCCCGTAAGATCAAAGCCCTGCAGTCATGCGCACATCTAACTTGTTTATTCCCATAGAGGCAAACGGTATCCGTACTACTACTCTATGAGTTGATAAAGTGCATTGACTGCAGCCACCGCGTGGAGTGTGATGGATGTGCTCGACCCCTTAACCAAACTACTGGTAGTTTGGAACAGGCTCCAAAGGAGGTAAAGGCCTGAGTTGTAGCTGGGCCAAGAACTCCTCTAGTTTCAACCTGTTCTCCGAAAACCCACAAGGGAACGGAGTGACACAGTAAACATCAATACAGATGAGTTTGGAACATCGCTCCTGTGATTTAGGCATAAATAACAGGTGGCTTTTCCAAAACTGATTTATCAAAAAAGAAAGTTGTGGGTAGAAGGAGTCTCATGCACACCTTTCCCATCGCATGTGATTTGACTACGAGCCCACCACTTTATCCCATAAATAGGACAGCATAAGTGAGCCTTCTCTGAGCTCTCCCTGCACAGCAGCGTGGCTGCTTGGCAGCGATCTCCCCTTGAGCTGGGACACTTCTCAAGGCTGCTCCTCGAGGCAGAGAGACCTTTTACCAACGGCAGATCTTCAGTAAGTGACCGATATTGCAAATAACCCTGTAGTATTTTGTCTTGGTCACTTTGATTACGTGCTGAATTCATGCTAATGAAACATCTACAACCCTTTAGACATAAACCATTGACCAAGTCTGGACTAAGTCTGGATCCAGCCGCACCCGGAGTCCTCTCTGAGGGGGAGTTCAGAAAGCAAGGGGGTCCGTTCTGAACCTCGTGACTCAACGGGAGGGCTTCCCTTACCCTTTGTGTCCCTGGTCTCCCTGTGAATCATTCTAACTCGAGTGTAACTCAATTTTCCTCTGTGTGTTTTCTCATGCAGTAATTAATAGCGTGAACCTTGCCATCAAACTTTGTTATATCGCACTTTTGCAACATATTAAAATCGCTTACCTAACACCTTTGACAGTGCTTCTTTAAGCGATCTAAATCATCCATTTGTGATAGAATTGTGACTTTCAGATGTGCACCGAACCAGGGTTAGACACTTTGATAAACAGAAAAGTTTTCAAATTAAGCTATTAGCAGCGCACAAGGCCGTACACGAATAACGTGCTCCTAACCCAAATGGTAAGGGACAAGTGGGCACAACAGGACAACAGGTGTCAGCCCCTCTTTCTCTATCAGTGGGGAGCAGAACCCAGCCTCAAAAGCCTGCAACGTACAACTGAAAGTGTCCAGCATCGTCTCACCTTCCGGGAGCCAGGCACCTGGAAATGGGGGCCACCAGGTTTAAAGAAACGTTGCAACTGCCAACAGAGAGAGAAAGAGGGTTACCTACTTGGCAGGTAAATTGGGGTATGTTTTGAAAGAAGACAACACTCTGTATGTAAAAACAACACCAGCCTGTAAATGAATTCGGTAGCGTTTAATACAGAAAATTTTCCCCCTACTTGGTCACATTAGAGGAAGCTGAATATTTTATAACTAGGCAGCAGAGAACGGTTGAACAAATGGCAAAGCGTCAGATATAGACAGGTAATAATGGGTTTGTTCTGTAGATAACCTACTCCAGAGAAAACACGTTAAAATAGAAATGCTGAACTAGGGGGAAGTAAACAAAAGTTACTAAATTGTGCTACTCTAACACTTCCCATTCTGACAGAACACATGAATCATAGATAAGGCTGAATATTTGTCACAGCTGTGATTTCAGCATCAAAAAAGAAATAATTTTAGCCCAGATTTTAGGGGAGTTTCCAGAAAATTTGTCAGTTCAGCCAACCGGATACTAGACTTCTCCGTGATCTTCTGCAAGTTTAGCTTTCTTTGGGTTTGGACCCGCAAAGCAACAAGCGCTCACTTTTGAAACCACTGTGATGACTAATGTGGTTAAGTGTCTTGGTGTCTTCTTGGATGAGACCAAAGCTCTCAGCACCCAGATATCAAGCTGTATTTTGAGGGGGTTTCGGTGCTTTTAAACTGATGTGTGCACTGAGTAATTTTAATTTGAAAGAAACGTCAGCAATACAAAAATACGAAAATGCTGAACCGCTGTTTTTCGCTTTTTATGATAAAAAATGATGCCCTTAAGTTTTTCTGCTCTGATAAAGCCGTGTGTTTTTATTCTTGGCAATGACAAAACTCAAGTTCCACCCGCAGTCCTGACTCACTGAGAGCGTATGGTAGGGGAAGTGGCCTAGCTTCATAAGCCTGCATTAGAAGCTATAGCTGGCAGCAAAAATGCATCGCTTATATTCCAAAAAAAAAAAAAAAAAAAAAGATTCTGGAGTAAACAAAGTATTTGCAAGTTCAGATTTAATTTTAGAGCAGAGCAGAGGAGATCTGAAACCTGGAAAGTATTTAAAAGCTCAAACCAAAATATTTTATGTGAAACAAAATATTGCATTCAATTCTAAGTGAATTGTTTCTACATTTTAGGCGCTGAAGTGGAAAAAATGCCAACAATTCTGATTTTATTTTTAAAAAAAGAATTCCTGTGTATCCTGCATATGCGCACGCATAAGCGTATCCAAACTTTAACCCCCATGAGTTCAGTTAGGCTTTCCATACCTATTTGAACAATTAGCTGATGATAGAACTTGCATTTTCACAGATTCGTGCTATCACCCAAAATTTAAAAATGGCTTTAACTCACTCTAAAATTTTAAGAAGGAGATTTTAGCTTAGATTTAAGTCAATCTAAAAGCCAGCTGCAGCTGAAAAGTGGTGTCCTGCTGGCTCCCCTCTTTTGCTGTTCTGCCCACACTCAGCTTCTCCTCCCCTGGCTTTGGAGTTTGTCTCACTTTGTGGTGAATCAGTGCAGAAAACGAGACAGCAAAGAACTAACTACACAAAAACCAGCAAGTACTTTTCTGCCAATTTAGCTCCCTGAATCAGCTCACCACAGGGCAAATGAGCCACAGAGCCTGCACCAGCATCACATGGTTAGGGGAGCAGGAGAGAAAAGAGATGACTTTACACATATGTGTATTTTTTTTACATCAGCTAAATTTTCGATTGCCTTAGCTCCACTGTAAGACCTTATGGCCAGTTCCAGCAGCCCACTGTTTCATACCTTCTGGGCTGAGCTCTCTCCTTTCAGGTACAAATAATCTATTCTTAAGCCCACCAACAGAAGGGAAAAAAAAAAACAAATCAAAACTTCTTACAGTTTTAAAATATCTTCAAAAAATAGAAAGTATATGTAAGCAATTACAAGGCAATTTATACAGTTGTTAGATCTCAAAAATAAAGGAGGCTGATATTATTCTCTAGATATATTTTTTAAACAGCTCATGGTTGTAGTCAGTCTCTCATTATTGCATCTTTACTTATCAGGACGTGCAAATTCAGAGGAAAAAAGCAGCATTTTATTGCTGAAGACATCCTCTGCCTGGGGTCCACGCTACAGGCTCCCCCTGGGCTTCTGCAGCTTGGCAGAAGCAGGGGCGAGCCCGCTTTGTGCTTCAGAGACACTGGAATCTCAACTGTCAACGCAGAAAGCCACCTCCAGCTTTCCTCCTCGGGGCACAGTGCTCAGGAAGCAGGATATGCTTTAAACATCTAATATCCCACAGGATGATTTTCAGGCATATCGTTGGGGATTGATCCATCAGCTGCTTCACAGCTTGTGTTTAGCAAAGACATTTTTTTTCCTGTGGAAATCCTGCCTACCAGGTTAAAAGGGAATTTTCCATTTTCCTCTATCAGCCATACAACCCACAGCAAAAACCACAGTGCAGTCACGCTGTTAACTACAGCTGACCTGAGACCCTCCAGAAAAGAAGTTTCATCTCCAGCTGCACGTCTTCACCACCCTTCCCTGCGGCAGAGGGGACCTCTGGATCAGACCCCAGAACTCCGGCTCCAGAAAGCTCATCCTAAAAGACAGAGAGAGAAAACGAGTGTTCAGCTACATCCCTGGGTCTGGCTGCGGGACCCCCGTCCCCCAGCCCAGGGGACGTGGAGGAGGGTGGCTGAGCGCAGGTGGGAGGATGGGACCAGCCCTTTCAACAGCTTCAGGCTGCAGCTTCAGGGCAGAGCTGGTCCGAGACAAGTACGTTCACAGGAAATCTTCCGCCTAAAATAGGCGTTGTTCTTCTACACCTCCCACTGAACAGTGGGTACAATTCATGAATATAGACTTTTGAAACTGATTCAGAAGAGATCTGAGGAATGTATCAAAAAGTCCATATGGTTTTGCCAAATCAAGTATGCAGAACTGGGTAAATTTAGCCACGCGCTTAAGATCTAAAATTTGTCTTGTTTGACCCAACTGGAAGGAACATAGTCATGAGGCACTTATACACACATCCATCTGACTGATTCTTCATCTTGGGGAGGTCAAAAATTGGTGAGTAACACATTATTTAATGTGTGGAAACAAAAGGACACCTCAGTTACCAAAGAAGTGCAGTGGAATATGAAAGCACTACCCAGACAGGTCTAAATAATGCTATTTTCTCTAACATATTTAGGTAGTGAAATTACAAGTGACAAGTGGTTGGCGCTTTGACAGCTGGGCCTACGTCTCCAAATTTCTCTCCTGTAACTCACAAGAGTGAAGGCTTTGTTTGAAAAGAAGGCTGAAATTCTTACAATAAGACAGGAGGTGGAGGCTCTAAGAAATATTACACATTGTTCATCGTAAAGATCACAGGTGTTGGTAAGAGTGAGGCGTGAAGCACATAAGGAAAGGCTTCCCAAACCTCTCGACACCGTCATCTTTCCATTTGCATTGAGACAGCTGAGCCTAGCAGCGTTCAACGCTGTGGGCCTGGAGCATCCTGGACCAAGCTTTCAAATTTCCCTTCCACCACCAAAGGCCACCTCTCTGCAGCCTTCAGAAGCTGCGCTCAAGGTCAGATGCAAATTCCCCAAAGTTGCAAGTGGCTGAGCTTTTCCATGCTTATACTTACAGGAGTAAGACTTGAGCATAAGCTAGTTCCTCTCCTCCCTCCTCTCCTCCCCACTGTGATCAGAGGCTTTAGCAATAGTTCCTTGTATTCCCCTAAGAAGTGCCGGAATCAGGATGCCTACCAAAATCCCGATTTTCTGGCATACTTGCCGTATCAAAAGAGTAGAGAGTGATCAAGCAGTGCACGCAACAAAGTACCCCAAAATCACCTGCAATATAATTTCAAGATAAGCACGGAAAGGTAATTAATCATAAAACTGAATACAAAACATTGAAATGCAATGCTTTTGCGACAGGAAATACATGTAGTAATATATGTACATGCAAAAGAAACAAATGGAAGTCTTTTGGTGATTGAACTCACAGATTTATCTAAAAACAAATTAAAGATTTATAGCTCATTTTTTAGTCATATTAACGCAGTCCTTTTAATATACAGCGAAATGTATGATCCTTGCAGCTGAAATGTTCAGGACGTTATTCTGAGAACAGTGAAATCCCAGAATGCAGGAACCTGCAGTGAACGAGAAGGTAGTTTTACCTTCTACGCCTGCACTTTTACAAGTCCTCTACATATTAAAACCCATGATAACGCTTTTCAAAAATATGAGCCTACGGTTAGAAAACTCTCCCCATCCTCTTTTCCCCCTTGAACCTTTAATTAAGTCTCCACGCTGCTTCGAAGCGGCAGCAGTCTGAAGGGTTCAGAATGTTTTCTTACAAATAAACTGTTCAAAACACACAGACTTGCTGTGAGTTAGTCTTTGAACACAAGCTTCTTAAATAATCCCTTTTATTTTTATTTATTTTTTAAAATATCAGATTCTAATCCTCTCTAACCAATGCACACTACCAGTGATAAAAAAAAAGCACAGCTCTTTGAAATTTTTTTCCTTTTTTTGCCGTTTTTGTGATGATTACATGTATAAATATGCAAGATTTCCCACATGAAAAGTGTTCGCAACCGCAAGAGAAAGCATGAAAATGGTTTTCATCAGCAGATCTTAAAGGACTTCTACAAAGCACTATTCTTTAACAGCTGGGGAACCTGAGACTCGGGCAGATAAAGTAACTTGCCTGAAGTCACCCAACAAGGTATTACAGGTTGGGTTTCTGCTGTGCTAGGAGTTTGCTCTTGTGACTCTTTGGGACTATCTGGAGGAAATCCACTACGCGTTAGACCTTCAAGAATGATTTTGTGGCATCAGATGGCAGGTTTTCTTTGGCAGGAGTGATACACACCCCCAAAAATTACACCTTGGGGAGCTGAGAGGGAAGGAGAGGGGCCAACATCGTGCCAAGAGGCAGGGATAAGAGTGCAATGACTACAAAAGCATGGATCCCCCTGTCCTGGGGCCTGCAGCCCTCTCCTTGCCAACAGGGTGTAAAAATAAAGTGCTAATGAAAGAAGTGGACTATAGGTCTTTGCTTCACTAGCCTGATGCTACAGCGTGAAAACCATAAATCTGCCACTATGAGTTTTAAATCATGTGTCTTGCACAATAAAACATCACCTCTTTTGTTGGGGATGCTTGGGGTCTCTGCCTGGAAAACCTGTATTAGGTTTCTGCACAAAGCAGGTATTTAATCTAAACTGAATATTATGTTATGTTCACACCAGCAGACATTCACCCTGAGCTACGGTGCCACCCTGCAGAGACTCCTCTGCAGCAGAGTTCGGGGGGTTTGCCAGCTAGAAAAGCCGTGACAGAACTATTTGTACAATTTAGCAGCGTGTAGTTGCGCTAGCAATAAAATACCTGGACCGTCTATCTAGACATGAATGTTTTTATCACAGCCCATGCAAAATAGTATGTAATTTCTACACCTGGATAAATCATCCTATATTTTGCTGCTGAACAAACAGCTGAACGATCATACTGCAGAGGAAATGCATTTGGATGAGTATCTTTTACACCTTCACAAGCAAACCTTATCTTCCACTTTAATGGTAAACTGCGGTTTCGAGCAGCGAAGATTAATACATAGAAGTTGTATTTTTATTTACTGTTAGTAGAGCACTGCTTCTAGTAGTTTTCTAAAAATCTACACTTATTTTGCCCGTACTGCCATGCTTACTTAGGATTCCCATGATACATCAACATAGCAGCGCATGCAGAGCCCGCTGTGAATGCAAGACACAGTCTCCCACAGAATTGTTTGAAATATAAATTCAGTGCTTAGTTTGCCAATAATCTGTTTTCTTCACGTTTCGATATTTGGAAAGAAAATAGATAGCTCATAATTAGCAAGACATTCATAGCAGAACGAAATAACCAACAGTCCCTTTAATCTGTTGTTCCAAAGTCTGCAATAACTGTAGCTCTATAAATAAATCTCTGCTTGCTCTTTTATATTTGTACTAGTGGCAAGAAATTCGCGACTCTAACTTGATAACAAAGACTTCAGCACTATATTCTTGAGGTGTCAACCAACAGCAAAAGCTATTATTTTTTATTACTTGCCCGTTTAAACAAAAGACGACAGTCTAAGATACTCAGATTTGCAACATCAAAGTAAACTCTGCTACTTGACAGATATTTAATAAAGTATCCCAAGTCATGCAGGGAGAACATGAAGACTACACTGCTGTAAACATTAGCTGGCATGCCTAATATTTCTTGGTGGTCCAAGTTCACAGTTTTATATTTCAAAGGCTATGAATGAAGACAGCTTTACAGTTGCACGTTGTCTTCTTGCCTGAAAGAGCTCTTTAACAGTTCTGAAAGCGGTAACTTTAACGTTCTACCCACCTCGTCTTACCAGAGGCTAACCATGAACATTTATAGTGGTATTTCGAATGGGAATAACCCAACATTTTCCAGGCTGAACATACACGTCACTCAGAGCTGCCTGATTCTTTTCACATATCTTAGCGGGTTTTGTTCAGCTAGAAGTGTGCAGAGCATATATTCTAAATTACATGTCAGCTTGCAGCAATTTTTAATTTGCAGCAGTGTAATAGCCTGTGAAAATGAAAGGTTTGAAATAATTGTCCACTTTCCTTTGACACAAACCAATTCCCGCTATTCAGAAAGTCCCGGTGACGGACTGGAGTGCAATACTTAAAAATTGCTATTTCACCAAATGGAAACCTATTTCAACTAGGTGTTAGGGAATGACCGTGGAAAACAGAAAGCCTTCAACAGAAGTTCAACAGAATAATCTGTTATTCAATACCTACTTGAACACCTCAGCTGAAGAATAAATATGGAATCAACAGATCTGGGAATTGACTTGCTAGTACTTTATTTTTTGGAGGATGGGAAAGGCTTGACACTATTCATGTCTAAGTTCTGTATCTGATTCAAACAAACTGGAACAAAATTCTAAAAGTAGATATTTTTTTTTTCCATCCTTTATCAAGCTTGTGACTTATCAATGTTAAAAGAAGGTAGTGCTGTTGTAAAGGCCAAATGAGGTATGCACTACGTGGACATTGCGGTGTAGAAGAGAGGTCTATGAGCTTTGGCTGACCATGTTACCCACCCACAGCCAAGCCATCGGTTGGTTACGCACCTCCCCTCTAACTACCACCGAACCAGAACTGCACATCACGGCAGAGCATTACGTGCGGAACAACTCGACTAAGTGCTGCAGAAATGCAATAGAAAATTTTCAGCCATTTTTACTGGAACTCCGGTACTCCAGCGGTAGCAGCAGATGCTGTATGCACTCATTTTGAGAAGTGTTGAGCATCCAGAACACGAAGGGAAGTCAACAGCAGCTGTATGCACTCAGCACCTCTGAAAATAGCAGCTACACAGCCTTGAGGTCTTAGGTGTTAGGCGTTCAATTACAGGAAAATTAAAATAGTTCCATTATGAAGTTGCTTTAAAAGCTGTTTAGACAAAAGATATTTAACTTCAAACATGTGTATTTTTAAATTCCTACAGACCTGGAAGTAAACAGTAGGTAGCACGTTTTGAAGTTACAAGTTTCCACAATTTCAGTAATATAAACTATTAGTATGTTGCCTTGGCTTTTATGCACAAGGTATGCGTGTTCTTCCAAAAAGACGGTTTTAGGGTTCAGTCAACTCATAACCACCCAAGTGACGAATTGAGAGATAATTTCTGGTCTGTAATAAACAGTACGCGTTAATCCCATATATAATTTTGCATAAAGAATGCATGCCAATTTATATTATTTATGTAAAATTATAACTCTAGGGGTGTAAAAAATCTTCAGACTTGAGATTTGGCTGTTGCCTAAGTCATTCGCTATTTGGATTAATGACTTGCTAATATTTCGATCAAGCATAAGAGGCGATTGCACGTGGCCTGCCAAAGAGGTTTGACTGGCTCCAAAAACTAAGGGCAGCCAAGAGTCCAGCAAAAGAAGTACCCAAACTACATTCTCCTGGGAGCACGGAGATGCTCATACTAAACCTCACCCCACGTAGCAGGGTCTGGCATTCTGCATGCCTCTCCTGCCTAAGAACTGCAACACCGGACAGGTGCTGGGACTCGATTACTGTTCAGGCAATAAATAACGGCAGACAGCTAGCGAACCAGATTTATAAGGGATGACTTTGGGGATTTGATGGATTTGAAAATGTAGAGGGCTTCTTTTCTGTCACCCCTGTCGTGACAAACTTCCACAATGGCATTCATTTGTTCGGGATTTTGCAAAAAGTCTGACTTTCTTTTATGTTTGTCAGATCAGGCTAAGGTAAAGGCATTTCAGACCTTCAAAACAGCTATTCTTGAAACAGGATCGTGAGAGCACTCTAGCAGTGCTGAGTGCCAGAAGCTCGCTAAGGTACGCATCTCCTGTGCCACATGGCCCTTCTGAGGGGCGAGTGGGAGAAGTGTCTTGCAGTGATTTTCATCAGCCAACCGAGAAGCTTTCTAGAAACATTATTCACATAGGGCAAAGACCTTCTGCATCCCAAGCAATTTTGCACTATGTCACCTGATGGAAAGTATCACACATCATAGATTTCAGAGCCATAACATCAAATCTTTGTGAAAGACTAGAGAAAAACAGAAGATACCTTTTTCTTCATTTTTTGATTTACATGATGAGTATCTGAAGCTAATGAGAGGGCCAACACATTGAACCCACACTGCGATGTGGACTGTAGAGAGCAAGACTAAATGTCTATACTCTACACTGCATTCTGTATCTCCACTTGTACACAAAATATGTTTTCAGAGCTCCCTGAGAGGCGATGCCATTTCCTATCAGTTTAATGCAGACAGATAAACTGGAAAAAACAGACACCGTGACACCTCCACCCCTTTTCTGCATGCAGATCTCAGGTCACAGAGCTCACATTGCTGGGACACACAGGTACTCGGAGCCACGTCTACTGCGGGGCTTAGGGCAGGCTTCCAAACCCCCTGCCGAGGTGAAAGCATTATGAAAAAGATTTATTTCCCGGGCCCGAGCCAAACCAACTTTTAATCAACCTTAAAGATATTTACCTGAAAAAGCACTAGGTCTACCTACTCATAAAACTTTGGGCAGGCTGGGATACAATAAGAATATTCAACGTACTAGCAGAAGGCTACTTCGCAAACCAATCGGTTCTGCGGCGTTCGTCTGCAGCGAGCTGAAAGCAAACCTCACAATCTGGGGTCGAAAGCAGAACAAATAACTTCAACACAGCGCACAGAGAGGGTGGCTGAGCCTCCCACCGTTCAGTCCCATCTTCTGCATTAGACCTTCCTCTGATACCAGAAACTGGGAACTCAACAGTGGAAAAGCCGCAGCCGTTGGTGCATGAATTTGTACAGCACTTTAACTCAGCTTTCAGGGAGAAAGACTTAAGTGGGAGTAGCAGTAGTTTCACACATACAAAAGAAGACCTATTTTAAAAAAAAAAAACCTATTTTAAAAAAAAAAAAAAAAAAAAAAAAAGAAAAGGCTAAAGAACCAGGAAGTGCAGGAGTAAATGGCAGTGGTAGAGAGGAGACATGTCTCCTTCCATTTAGACAAGCAGACATGCTCTTGCAATTTAATGGATTATAAGGACTCAAAGATATTTACTGTCTAGCCACGTAAGTACATTCCAGCTCTTGATTTGCTTTTAGCATTGAAACCAGTCATATATTACATCAATGTGATTCTTGTTTGTTGAAATAAGTGAATAATTTGGGGAGTATATTCAATTCACTGTTTTTACATTCCCTTGTTTCATCTGTTCTCAATTTCCACAACACGCTGTTTGGAAAACTACAGCTGGAAGCACATGGCCAGTCAGACAGATTGGTCAAGAACTCTGACATCTTAACTAATTTACCCAACTACATGTTAAATTAATAACATGCAGGCTAAGTCGCTCCGAACATGACATGCATCACTTCTAGGTTTTCGGTATGCAGAGTTCAAGCAATTTGAGGACACAAGTCAGTTAAGTCAATTTAATGGCTCACTTCTGCCAAAAGGTGTTACTTCATCCCCCCGCATGCACAGCCTCCCCATCCTTGCACTGGTGCTTACCTGCCAGTACTGGTCTACCTTCAAGATGAGCCAGTTGGAGGAACTAAACCAGCAGAAACCATCCACATTTTTTTTGGTAGTGTTGATTTTCTGCTGGTTTAGAGCTCTGAGCTGGTTCCCTGAAAGGTCAAGAAGTCAGTGCAGAAAAAAAAAGCACAAGCATGGAGCCAGGGAAAAGAGGAAGGAGCAGATTGTCGTATCATCAAAGCCCACCATCGGAGCGTACTTGGTGATGGCTTCACTCTTGTTCTTCTCATGTGAAAAAACTTAACAGTTCTTCGATAAGATAGATAGAAATACTGTTTCTATTGCTAACGCCTGTAACTTCTGAAGTTACTAGCTTCCCATGTTCTGCGGAATAATTACTAAGGCAATTTTCCACAAAATCTTCTAAACCATCATTTTTTCCTATTGCAGGGCTTAAAATTCGGCTAGTCAGAGATAGCCAGTGAAAACAGAAACATCACCATCTAAATTACCGTAATATTGACTTGAAACAAAATACAACAATGTTTACTCTATTGCTTTGGCGTGGGTTGGTTTGTTTGCAGTCAAACCGTAATTTATACTGGCTCCTCACATATTGATATGTTGAGGAAATAAACAGTAAATACTATTTCCAATCCATCTGTTTAACTTGTTAGAAAAACAACAGTCAGAGGCTTTTCAGAACTGTATTTCTTCTGCACAAAAACCCAAATAGGGAACCAGGCTTTTGTTACGGTTAAAGTCCTCCGTGTGTGCATTTGGATGAAGTATCGTTCCAGCCTGACTTCCCAACTCTCGCTCCAGCCCCAGTCCTGGCAGAGGTTTGCGGAGTGAGTGACAATCGTCTGGAGGAGACCCACCACATCTGCGAGCCTGGCAAGAGCCAGCCGACGCTGCGGTCGACTCTCCCCACTGTTTCTCTTTGTCTGACACATGACAATGACTTTTAGAGAAAACGACACCCACCTAAGAAGGAGCATTCTTTTTCTGTGAGGAGAATCGGGTCGGCTCCTTCACTGTTCACCTGCTGGCTGTGGAGTGGGAGACACTCCACTGGTGCATAAGAAAGAAGATTTTTAATTCTTCACAGACAGAACAATGAAGGCACTCGTTTAGCATTTATTCTTGAAAACTCATCGAGTACTGAACAGCTTATGCAAACTGCGTAATGTACCTCCTACTGCCAGGCTACAAGTGTTTACCCCAGTCCAAAATACTTCTGAGGAACGCAGCCTGGTTAACTCCATTCAACTCCAGCAGTCTCATTAGGTTTACTTCATAAAAGTGAAGTAAAAGAGCCTCACAGTGTCTTACATTGCCGTATTCTTCCGGCATTCGGCAATGTTGTCTTATAGTATGAACTGCATGAAGGCCTATAACAAAAAGTTATATTTAAATATAAAGTCAACATAGTGCATGTTTTAGCCATCTTGTCTAACAGGTCATGGACACCAAAGGGGACATGGTGCTTCTTTGGCCTCTTAAGTCAATCCATTCACTAAACCAAAAGAAAGCCTTCTTAAAAATAAAATAAAATAAGAAAAAAAGAAGAAATTAAAAAACAAAAAGACCTGGCTTACAGTGGCTCAGGTGAATGCCAGAGCTGGTAGGAAGGAGCACCCGGGTACCAGCGAGAGAAGAGGAAAGGGTACGACCCCCTTTTGGCCTCAGCCACCAAGCAGAGAAAGCAGTGGAGTCTGACTGCGTCTGTTAGGATTCATGTTCTGCTGAAGGATGGAGTGGTCTGGAAGGGGGGGAAATTCCTTCTCTTCAGATTGTCATTTTCTGAGTCTAAGTAATTTACTGCCAATGAGAGGGGAAAAAAGTTTTTGTTGACTCCAGTAAAATGAGATGCAACTAGCAGCTTTTAAGGGTTCAATTATGCTGCTTTCAAGACCTAGGCCAGCAAGTTAGTACCTTTTTTTTAAATATTAGAGATGTTGAGATGGATATGAGTTTTACACTCAAACCCTGAGGTAGGTAATTTGAACTGCAGAGCTGTTGCTGAAGCCAATCAAAATATTTCATAACCACTTTTTGCTTCCTTTTTCGCCAGTATCAAAAACCATCATTGTTAAAGTTCAGAAACACGCCATTTTTCAACACTTAGAGAAAAGATGCCAGACCAGTACTGGAAACAGTTGTCAATAGCAGGAATAGTCTCAGATGCAAGTTATAAGCTTTAGAACAGCGAGTTTCAGACACTCACCAGATTTCTGATACTACGAGATTTCTGAATGATTTTATTTTCATTCTGTGATTTTGAGTGTTTTCCTTCAACACCCACTCAGAAGAATCTTACAATGTATTTTAGTTGCATTCCACATAAACTAAAACTATTGACAAATTTTGCATTTCCTTTTGTAGCCTGTCTTGGTCAACTGCAGATCTTTTTAAAAAAGGATTCAATATGCTCTTGGTTTCTTTGTTCGATTTCCAGTCCTCTAACAATGGATCAAAATACGTAAACAAGCTAGAGCTGTTTAGACTTCTAACTTCTGACACCACCTTCCTCCGTGTGGGACTACAGTCTCTTTTTCTTTTTGGCTTTGACTTTTTGTAGACTGAAATCCAATACTTTTGTCTGCATCTGCTGCTAAAAGCCATTTCTCCCCAGCCACAGCCCAGTCCCCTTGTGTCTCATTAAGCACATTTACATTTGGCTCTTAAAATCCCAAACAGAGCGTTTCATGCCTAGCAATAGCGCACTGATGAAAGATGCACTCTACTCATGGCTTCTGTAACGACACATGGTATTACCCCATCATTTGGAGGGACTCAAACAGATTCTTATTTAAAAAAAAGTGACTTCCCTGTTACAGAGGTGGGGTTTTTTTAAATAATCAGTATTTTTCTACAGTAGGTAACAATTAGATTTAATTAAAAGGCATATGAAAAGTAAAATTTTGCATTGTGGATTAATTTAGTGGGGTGGGTATTTTTGTGAAGCTCCTCCTAAAGTCAATCAAGAAGGGTTACTTCCTCAAGAAGATATTAGCAGCACTGAGAGTCCCAAGGAATGCAAGCCATTTGGTGCCATCAGCCTTCTCGGTCACCTGATTCGATCGGGAATAGCAGGCATACTAGATCACCACAAGGTAATTAAATACAACTAATTGACTCTGAACCCATTCCTTCCAGAAGTGCCCACTGAACCTTTTCAGGTGGCAGGAATGTCAGGAATTCATGATTCTGGCACACAACAGCAGGACGGAATTCCAGGCTGGCTCCTACAAGTCATATTGGCTTCGGTTCAAGGCTTCTATTGATCAATCCTGTGGTAGCATAAAATAAACAAAACACAACACAAAAAAAAAAAAAAAAAAACAAAACAAGAAGGAAGCAAGCATTCAGGAATGCAGCCCTGAATCACTCAGGATTTAACAACGAACAAATAGTATCTTGCATCATATTACAAGCCAACAAGTAGAACAACCTGTAGGCCACAGGTGCAGCACGCTCACCACAAGAAGCCACCTTTAATCACCTGGCTGTGCCATCCGAACTAACTGTGTATTCTACACAGCTCCTACATCTAGCTCCAAGAAAAATGAGCAGCATTAGACTAATCTAAAGCTAATGAAGGAAGTCAGGTCTGTCCCCAGAGTGAATTGTCACATTTACCTTCGCAAGAGCAGATGGGAAAAGCAGGCTTTTGGATGCTTCTGTAGGAGTTTACAGCCAACAGCTCAAGGTCTAGTAGACCTTGAGCTTTCAAAACACGGCTTTCAAAGAATGGACAGCTATCATCGTCTCCAGCTGACATAACTAAACAATGCTCCGATTCCTTCATAGAACTTGCCAGCAGTGTCAGTTTTAGCTGGATTACACCTCAAGGCACATCACTACCAGAAGAGATTGTGTCAGCCACTCCAGTGATCACAAAAGCACAATGGAGGCCTCTCCACTACAACACGGACAGTATCAGAATGGACTCCAAGTCTTTTTCCATACTTCAGAGGTTATCGTTAATCCAACAGCACTAGCATTGATTCAACTTCAATGGCAGAATAAAATCAAGGCACTATTAAGAACATTAAGGTTGCTTAGACACAACCAACAATCTAACAATTAGTAAATATGATCTATCATGTAAAAAATGTGAGATCATTAAAAACCAGAGACCTTAAAGAAAAATGATCTCAAAAAAATGTGGCAGAGGAGTACCAACTAGGTCCATGATGGCTGGTTCCTACGAGCCGACAGACATAGCGAGACCATTATACAAGTAGTAGTAGCCTGAAGTACCCTCCTTCTCTTCAGAGTCACAAGCCAGAAGGCGGCTCAGTTTAGCCCTTTGAAACATTCTTCTCCACCCACAGAAGCTGCAAATTTTATCTGAGAAATTCTGCCTGTGGTACAACCAGCAAATTCCTCAGCTGGAAACAAAGGAGCACTGCTGTCCTCCAGCAGTCGTGGGCTGAGGAACTTCCTGCCCCCAGCCAACAGAACTACTCCCCTGTTAGTGCTGCAATCAGCATTTACCAACCTACTTCCCATTCTCTATTCTGTGGCCAAACCTGCCTCCAGCCAGAAGGAAAAATAGGCAGCCTTCTGCCTGCATTTCCCCTTTACTAGCCTTACACATGCACACAGAAGAGAAGAACTCTGAAAGAGTAGATGCTCAGGCAACGTCAAATGTAAGAGCCATCTGACCTCTTTTTCTTCTAAATCCTTATTCCGATTTCATTTGTTTCTGTTGTCCCCACTCACTATCATCTTTGCAGAATCCCTAGTATGAAGACATTCTCTAAAATCATCCTCAAAAACCTTTGGTACCTCATATTTGGCTTTTTTTTTTCCTGTAGAACAAGAGTTTAAAGCACCAACACGTTTCTCTGGAGATATCCGGAATCTCCTGTTGTAAAAAACAACTGTAACCTTCATCACATTCATCCATATAACTCTCAGTTAAAAGAAACGAGCCTATCCCTGCTATTTAAAGCAATTAAAATACTGCAATATACTATTTTCAGCTGGCTATGCATAAACAAGCAGAAGAAAAGCTCTTCCTTCCTTCTTTGACCCAGACAGACCTCTAATTGCAATAGGTATTCCAGTCTGTGTTATGCTTCCTGAGCGCAGTCTCCCAGCTGTGCCTAACTGATGTGAATAACAGTATCTGGTAGACTATTTGAGTCATTTTTCCTTCCAATGGCTTTACTTCTGAACTGCAAAATAGAAAGAAGCAAAAAAGTGCTCTTAGGTATCGCTTACAATAGAGTACTGAACAGAACCAATCTCAGAACTCCGTCTGAGCTTTTCTCAAACTCCCTCTTAAAATTTATTTCTTCTCTTGATGGGTACAGAAAGTTGGGCAACAAATTATGATCAGTAAAAGGCAAAAGACTCAAAAGTCTTGTATTAAGTTGTGTTTTACCCCGACTGGTACAATCATGACTCAATAGTTCTGATATGGCACTAGAGAGATCCAGATTCAAGTACCTTCACTGCTGCAGAGTCTTTAAAGTCGTCTTGCACAATCAGGAATATCACAAAGAATATATTAACTTCCTCAGTTATTCCAGATTTTTCGTCTTTCACAAAAGTGCCAAATATTCAGCCACTGGCAGGGGTTCACAGAATCACAGGGGTTGGAAGGGACCTCTGGAGACCATCTAGTCCAACCTCCCTGCCACAGAAATGGAGATAAGTTAATTATTTCAATTTAATATCCAGTTATCCTTTGTATATATAGGCGCTTCATGTTAGTAACGGGGCTCTTTCAAAAAGTTCAGAGGACGAAAAACTAGAGCGACACGCCTAAGGTAGGACTAAGTATTGTAATCACTTTTCATGCATTTCTGAATGTTAATTTTGTTTGAAATAGCTAGATGATTTCCTCACACCTGTGAATAAATAATGCCATGCCTATGTGTGTATTATTTGCAGGCACAGGAAAAAATACAGCAATGAATCTTAATTCTTTTCTGCATGATCCAGCCGGCGACAGCCCCCCAGCAGACAGGAGAAAAGGGATGTGACCTGGAGTAGATTTCACTTCTGAGAGATTACAATGTTTTGAAAAAATCCAGGTGACAGATAGCTGATGCCACCACGCGGAATCACGGAATTTTTCGGAGTTGGAAGGGACCTCTAGAGATCATCTAGTCCCACTCCCCTGCTAAAGCAGGATTGCCCAGAGCACATCGCTCAGGGCTGCATCCAGGCGGGTCTTGAAAGTCTCCAGAGAAGGGGACTCCACAACCTCCCTGGGCAGCCTGTGCCAGTGCTCTGTCACCCTCGCCGTAAAGAAGTTTTTCCTCATATTTGATCGGAACTTCCTATGTTCCAGCTTGTGCCCGTTGCCCCTCGTCCTGTTACTGGGAACCACTGAAATTTTTACTCTACTGGGGAGGTTGATTAGCCTTGTAATTTAAGACTTAGATTTTCAGTTCAGAGACATTCAGAACAACAAGAAGCAAAAAAGCTTCTTATAGCAAGCAGTCAATGGGAACCACGGTAAAAGTAACTGCTTGGGCAGTGCAAGAGAAAAAACAAGGGACCACGTGGCCTCGATACTATATAAAAATAAGCAAAAGGGGCAGCGAAAGCCTCTCACACTGCTCATGATGATCAAAAAAAGATTAGAAACATTGAGCTATTTAAGAAACCATTAGGTACTGTATCTCATGATGCCGCTTTTGATCAAAGCCAAACACTGAAAAGTAGAAGTCCAGCTTTCACAGCCTTGCAAGGTAAAACACTCAGGAAAACATTGGTAGACTGGATGCAGAGTTTAGCTTATTCAAAAAAAATTTGCAAGTGACTTTTCTCCTAAATACAGGAGACAAACAAGAGCTTGATGTTCTTTCAACTTTGCCAAAAAGGTGTGTGAATGCAAGTTCTCCTGCTATTTCCTTTCTCCATCTCCTTTTCCTCTCAAGTCCATGCTCAGCAGTGCTTCGGGGTCTCTGGAGCTTCTCTGACAACCACCCTCTCTGGGTAAGAGGTTAAACGACAAAAGAACCTCTCCCTCTTGCATGCACATCCTCAGTTTTTAAAAACTGCATTTAGCAATAGCATATATGTAAAGTGTTGTACGTTTTCACATGAAATGCAGTCAATGGCCCTGTAGTCTGTTGCACATGTCTGTTAGGTGAGATTAATCAATTTGTCCCTCAAATGACGTATTTCAGAAATAGACCACCCTATCCAACTGGCCAGTCTTCTGTCAACAGCCTGCGCTTTGCTAATACATCCTCAAACTTCTGTTCTTCCAAATAATAAATCTACTTAGCAACTCATAGCGGTTCTTTGCCTGATGGGGTCCTCCTGAAATCAGTGGGGCTCTTCTGCGAATTTTAACGGGCATCACGTATATCAACTCATGTCTCACGTTCACAATTTTGTTCCTGCAGCAATAGAAGCCAGGCACAGGTAAGAACCACTCGCGGTACAGCCGGCATAAAAACAGGACAGGAAAAAAAAAAAAAATGCAGATTCTGAGCTGTCTGGGGGACAGATTAAATTTAGCACAAGAGCCAAGCAAAGGAGAAAAACTAACAGTTGGACTGCCAATGTCTCTGATTAATACCTCTCGTGCTGACCATTACTGCCTTTTTCTTTCAGGGAAAAGAGGAACGGCTGACAATATTTACATAAGGCTCTTCTCCAGGGTGAGGGGGAGTAGGAGAGAAGCGCCGAATGTTGATTTACTGGGGGGTGGAAGAGGCAGCCCTAACATCATCACTAATTTTATTAACATCACCTCGTGCTTCATGTGTCACTGGATGCAGTCCCAGGCCCCACCACCTTTCAGACTGCAGTGTGGGCTATGGCATCCGCTAAAAAATGTCATCGGTATGTAGCAGAGACTGGCTTAAAAAGTAAAAGTAAGACTATCGTTAAGGATATGTTACTACTGTTTTCAGTCCAGGAAGCCAGGTCATTTTGGGTTCCCATAAATAGAAAGTGGCAAGCCAGTAAAAAAAAGACTCAGATTTTTGTTGCACAATTTTTCTCCTCCTGTTCTTGATTTCATGCCAACGTAACCAAAAGATTGACCTACAAGAGCTCAGATTTCCTTCCTGTTTCTTCCCTCCCCTCTCCAAGTTTCAAACTAATAACTCTGTTATCTATAGTTCTCTTCAACAAAGTTAAACACACTGTCGAATGAATCAGCAGTTGAAGTATGAGCTAACCCCATCCAAACACCATCAAAGGTTATATCAACATAGTGATGGCTTTTTAGCATGGTTTCTTAAGAAAACAAGGCTTATGTAAATAAATTAGCTACCAGTCTGCCTATGACCCCGTGTTCTCCTACTCCACCAATAATTTTTGAACCACTGGCCAATTCCAACCGTATTTAATGAAAGAATGGAAATCTCAATGCCATCATGGGGGGTTGGAAGGGAAATCAGAGATACCCAAAACAGTGCTCCTGTAGGCATCAGACTCAAGTATGGGTACCAAGATTCCTCAATCTCATCTGTAATCAGTTCTCACTCCATTCATTTCAGAGAAAGTCACAAGTTTGACGTTATCCTGAAAAGGACCAAAAGCCCGCAGGCACTTGTTCAGTTTCATGATGGAGCCATGACCAAGAGGTGAGAGGCCGCAAGGAGCAACTTCTGCTCAAGCCTCAGGACTAAAACCTGCGCTTATTTCCTTTGCTGTCACAAGGCAAGAAAAGAAGATTCACACGCAAGTCTTCAGCTCTGGAGGATTGTATCTAGCAACGTACTTCATTCATCTCAAACTCCACAATATCTTGCACCGGAACATTTGCCATTAATAGCACACTAATCCTCAAGCATAGGCTCAGTGTGACACTGAAGTGTTCATACTGACATCTCCTGAAATCAGGACTGCATCTGGTGGTCCACATTAAGGTTCTTGGCCAAGTTTGAGTTCCTCGACAAAAATCAAGACAAGCAGGCACCTACACTGGTACAAGCAAACCCCACAGCGCTCAGCTCAGGAGAGCTGGTTTTACCCTGACCCCATAAAGCTTCTCATTTAGTCCCTGACAAAACAGGGTTCCCTCTCTGAATCTTTCGCAGTCAGGATGATCTCTCTCCTCCCCTGAAATCACACCCAGCTCGCTAACAGTAAAAGAGCCCATCTCGCCAGCTTCTCCGGGCGGCAATAGTGCTGCCTTTTGACTTCTTTCTGCAGAGTGGAAAGATATTATATTATTAACTGCTAATGGCAAGCCCTCACTGCATATTAATAAGCCAGCCAATGAACAGCAGGTACTTTATTATTCGGATTACAGCTAGCACAACAAGCTGAGGTGGCAGACAAGTACCAAAAAAAAAAAGCTAAAAGGTATCAAAAAAGGTACATATGCTCCAAGTTGCAGAAAAACATGTTATATCCAGGGAGATATTTTTAGGCTTTCATAAACTGACAGGTGCCTACATTGTGCTAGTAGTCTTTAATCTATAAAATTGGATTTACAGCCAGTTCTTCAAGATGAATGCGCCTAACAGCCACAAAGACCTACATTCTCCGTACATTTAACTGCCACAAATTTGTAGGACTCGCTGAGAGCTGTAAAGAAGTGTACATGTCCTCTTTCTAAATTTTCTTCAAGTTTTAATGGCCACAAAGTAGGAGCAGGGTTGTTTTGGTTTTTTATTATTGTTTTGTGCGAGCTTTCACTTAATCAAAGCTTTAACAATATGTAACTTCTTCCTTGGAAAGCTGGCCTGTAATCAGCAGATTTAAATAGCGAACAGTTTATTGTTAACTTAACAGAATCTAACAGCTAATGACTCAAGGATGGGTTAAAGAAAAGCACTACCGATGGCTTCCCTACAGTGCATCTGTTTTGACTGTAAAAGCAAAAACTCACCACCTGTGAGGATTTTTCCTCCCGTCTCCAAACAGAGCAGATTATTTCACCAAAATGCCATCAAGTCTTTGTCTGATGAGCACAGTTCCTTTCTTGGTCAGATCTCTTCCCCACCGACCCGTTAACAGAAAGCATTTGGAAGGTTTTACTTATTACAGATAGTATATAGGTATTAAATCACCGTAAATCACTGTTAAGTTCATACAACCCTCAACACTCGATTATTGCATCAGGACGACCCCCAAAACCAACTCTGGAATTCAAAATTAGGTGTTTCACTAAGAGTTTCCCATGTAATCCAAACTAACAAGTATCCTTTATCACGTGGAGTTCTGTATACCCTCCTTCTGACGCCAGAACACATTCAGCAAAACAATGACTTTTCAACAGTCTGATAACCTTGTTTACTGCCTAGTTATGTATTTCCAAATCTTTTAAAGCCTAAAGAACAAATTGCTAGTACGTGGCGCAAAACAAGAGTTACTGGAGTTACTACAAGGAAGGGGTATTTCGACCACCATCGTATCAGTTATAAACCTAAGTAATCCTCAGATGACACAACGCTTCTATTCACATGGTTCCAGCGATTCAAGCAATATTTATTTATTTAACCACTACCAAAGAGTTTCTTCCATTTAAAATGAATTAACGACCTTTCAACTCTAACAGATGCTTCCACGCGTGAAACTTGTAAAGAAAGAAAACAACAAATTGCCTTCCCTCTCCTGGCAATTGGCAGTTTGTCAGATCTCTGGCCGCCTGTGACATAAAAAAGGTGATCGCTGATGCTTTTGTGCTTCTGAGAGCATCCTGAATTGACTAATTTTACTGTTTTCCTTGGATCAGCATATTCTGTCATTCTTATTTTCTTTAAGCACTACTATCTTAGTCCTTCAGCAATTTCATTTAAGGCAATTACATTCTTACGGACCGAGAAGTTATTGGAAGTTGAGAAAATAACTATATTTAAAGGAGGATACGAGTAATTTTTTTTTTTTATACCTTCAACAATGTAACTTGATTTCCCATTAATAACATCTAGTTTTAATGTCTTACTGTTAATTCCACTTCCAAATAGGGAAGCTGAGTCACTGAAAAGTTGAATAGCTTGCCCAGATTAATTCACCTAATTAGATTCCCAGCCTAGATACCGACCACTAGATTAGCCTGCCCTCCAATTGCTTCTCTCGGAAGATTCTCTCACTATTATGGATTGTTATTAATTTCTACATGTCTGTGCTACACAAATGCTAATGGTGAACGGAGAAGAAATCGCAAGTTCTATAATAAACACTTGGCAAACTTCTCAATGGAAGATATGTCTCCTGCCTGACCTTATTATCCTTGAACTAGAATGACAGTAGGATTTAGCAGTACAAACCAAAAAAAAAAAAAAAAAAAAAAAAAGAAATGCTTAAAGTTATTCTAGCAAAAGCATTAATCCTTTCTGCCCTTTTAGGAACTGGTTACTTATTTTCCCTGAGCAACTAAGCAATAAATATAAATTGTGCAATTCTAAGCAATGGAAAGAAAACGTTACTTTGGGTTTAGTAGGATATAGGAGTTACCATAAAAGCAAATCACTAAGATCAGTTCCTTATTCCACAAATATGGAATAAAAGGGATGCATCCTTCACCAGATTTGTTTGAACACTAAAAAGGGTAAAAAACAGAGAAAAAAAGAACCACACAGCCAAACAGCTCACAAATCTCTGGGACAAAAATAGAGATTCCAGATACAGCAGAATCTGCAGGTGAGAATCAATATCCAAATACCGTGCGTCCAGCACACTCAAAATGGTTTTCTTAGAATTCTAAAGGACAACAAATGGCGAATGACTGAGGAATCTCTGACACTAAAGAAGTCTTCTGCCTGTGTGAATCCTTCCAGGAACACGAGACAGTGTTCTCAAACGCTAGAAGACAGCACTCAGTGTGGTGTCGGAGGTCAGACTCTGAGGAGGAGTAATTCACTGAAGAAGATTGTGGTGTCAGCTCCAAACAGGAGATGGAAAGGATCCAGGAAACTTGTCAGTTCTGCAACCGTTCAGGAACCGATATTTAACTTGGGAATTAGCAAGGAGAGCAACTTGGAACTGGCAAGGGATGTCTGTAGAGAAGCAAAGCAGGAACTGTATAAGAACTGCAGGTCAGAGTCTGCAAGGAACAGGTCCTGTTCTGCTTGTTCCTCCAGCTGTCCCACCCAGACCCAACCATTTGCATCACTCGGGCATCTCTATTTTGCATCAACTTTACCAGGACTGGAAGCATCCATGCTACCTTACATGGTGGCTGGGATGCCTTGAAAATGGCGAGCTCCTGCCCGGTGGGGAAAAAAAAATAACTTTAATGAAGTTACTGCTCCTTGGAATAAAAAAGTAAGCCTTTTTTGAACCTGCCATGGTCTGATACTCTTTTCACATCAGTCCAAGGCTGGAAGAACTGGTTTTATACGTCCACCAATTTCCACCTTCTGCTCTCGGAACTTTTCCTGCCCACACAAGCCAGGCTGAAAAGCCCTCCTGTGAGCAGATAACAATTGATACACAAGTTTATAAAACCACAATTCAAGCTTCTTTCAGCCAATGAAAACATTAGTTACCTGAGCCTCCTTTCTCTCTCATGCAGTATTGTCATAGCTGTCATTAAATTTTTTCTGGAATTTCTGCATCAACAACTACGCATCCCTTTTTTGCTTCAAATACCTCGGTAGTTATTAAATATTTCTCCCTTTTCTACAATTCAAATATCCCCCCAGCAGCAGCAGTTCTAGGCTCTGCCCACCTGCAGGCTCCGACATTTTAGAGCCCACAAGCATGGGGACCTGGCTGGCCCCAGGTGCAGAGCAGGAACCAGCGCAGGGGCTTTGGAGAGAATGAGCTTAGGTAAATGCAGTAGAATTCAAAAGGATGGAGAGAGAGATTTGAGCCCTGATTTTAAAGAGCTGAGAACCAGAAGAGGAAGGAACCGCAGGGGTGTGGGAAGCTGGAGCACACGGTCTGGGAAGTCCAGAACTGCTGCTGCTGCCACCACAGCCATAAAACCTGGGAACTCACAACGTGCCGCTCATCCTTCTGGCTTTCCCTACAAAGGTTCTCATCCCGTATTCACCGCCATTTACTTCCTCTTTCCTAGTCTTTAGTCAGTGCGTTCTTGTTTGTTCTACTGCCAATTATTTTCATATTTTTCTTAAGTGGGTTATTTCTTGACCAAATTTTTTGATGTCTGTGGAGCCACAGGTTTTTGATATCCCTGATGACATTCTCAGATAATTCCCAGTTTCCAATAGTATTCCCCACACTAAGTTACATTCCCAAATGCATTCTGCAACCGTACGCAGCCGGATAAGTTTGGAAAATTAGTCTCATTGATGTGGTGTGTATATACATGTGCAAGCAGAGGGGTGCATGTGCACATGCATTTGAGTGCATAAACCAGAGATGAACAACCGGAGCCACGTCCTATTTGCAGAAGGTAAGTGCAACCAGACTGGGATTAGTACCTACGGATACATAAGGAAGTACTCTGTTTCAGAGTGACAAAGAAGCATTCTTCTTTGTCCCTCAGAATTAGATCGGTCTATGCGGTAACACAAGCTTGCTGTGTTAAGAAAAAACATTTATATTTTTAGATGACTGGCCTTCAATAGTTCATTATCTACACGCAACAATTTTCTAACCAGAAAAATCTTCTCGGAGTTATAAAAAAGCATGTTCATGCAGGTCTCTAAGAAGACTGGCCCAGAATTCCCCCAAGAGTGAACACCAGTCTTAAATTTGAGGAGATAAGAGGACCTGGTAACGAGTTCTATTATGCTCAAGAGAAAAATGAATATAAAACTCATGTCTTAGCAATTTAAGTGAAAGTGTTGCCCTTCTGCATGGCTGAAAGCTTCACACTGTGCTGAGAATAAACTTGCAGACAGCAATGACAGCTGTGGGAATGATGCCACATATTAAAATGTTTAAACTCTTCTCACAGATGACAACAGGAGTAGTCACCCAACAGAGCATCGTTCTGCTCAGGTACAGGTCAGCCGAGACAAGGAGCAACACTTTGGGGAAGACCATGACTTGAAAAGAAAAAGAAAACCAAAATAAGTTTTTAAAGATAACCCTGTAAAATAAGGAAGAATGCTTAAAAACATAGATTAAAACTAAGGAATTATTAAATTCCACATCGAGCTAATTCATTTAATCCATAAACAGACCTGTATCTTGCCAGTGAAAGATGCAAAGCTTCAAACTGACCTCAAGACATGATGAAAAAATGCAAAAATGGGTAAATAAATGTACATTAGGCATCTCTTGCCCCCATCATTGATAAAAGGCAAATATATACACTGAGCCATGGCCATGTGCTCTAAAAAAAAAAAGTTATGATATAGCATAAATAATCTTTTCCTTAATTCACTCAAAATCACGTGAAAGACACTGCACTGTGCCAGCCCCTGGGATTCCTTCTCACCATCATATCTGGAAATTGTAGGTTTTTAATAAGATTAGAGACAGCTGGAGGGAAGAAGCCACAGTTTGGGATTCCTGATTTGCACATGACTCCTTCTACCTAAGCGTTAGGAGTCTCAAAGACAACATGCACCTGGAACACATGTCAGAAAGCGATGGCCTGTCATGGTAGGAAGTTACTTATTGAAACCTGAGCCTTTGCAGAATCACCAAAAAGAGCAGGAAAAGGCAAACGGCTGTCCCTAAGGAGGGCAGTCCTCTGTGGCTGTAGCACGAAGCTTTCAGTCCGGCTTCTGCAGCCATGGAGTCCAGCGGTGGTATATACAGCCTCAGCTCTGAGATAGGGCCAGCTGAAAGACTTCTGCAGGATGCCATCCTTCTCCATGAAAAACAACCCAGGGACAAAAGATGTCATCTTATCCCGGATTGCGTTTTAGCCCCCTCTGCCTATGTTGCCCTGGCCAAGAGTAGAAAGATGTTTGCATACGAAGGAAGGAATTAATTTTCGCTGCCTGGTACTGAGCCAGCTTTTGCAGCCCTTCTAGGCCTGAAGGCTGCTCCAGAGGCTAATTTCCAAAATGAGGATAAACATCCCGAGCTTTACAGAGCAACACCAAGTGCACATTCTACAAGGCGTTGTTTGCATTTGGTTACTTTTCGCTGCAAAAGCTGCCGTGATTCCAGCTTCCCTGGCATTTTGCCTTCCCGTGCCTCCCCTCGACTCCGGGCAGGAGAATGGGGGGTGAAGGCATGGCTGGAATGTGGTGGTTGTAGCACAGTTTTCTGCTCTGCAATCGCTTGCTGCTTCCCGTCAAACTGCAGGGAAAAAACAAGCTTTTTTTCATACCCCCGGTTCAAAATGGAGCTACTGCTCCATTTTCTTGGGATAAAAGAATGTTTTATTAATGGAAATTATGCAAATAAAAATATTCTTAATTCATTTTTTTTCCATTCATTTGCTCCTTTTTATACCGGGACTCAAGCATGTAGGTCTCCGTATCTTATCCATTATCTATTCTTATGTACATATTTTGCAGAACAAAGACATTGAAATCGCGGATCCGGTTCCCCAGCGCAGGCGCTCCATGCTGTCACAGCCACATGAAGAGGCGCCCAAGCCAGCAGAACAAGATTCACGAGGAATAACCTCAGGACGAGGGAGTTTCCCAGCTGTCAGAGAGCCAATGGAGTAACTCTGCAAAGCTTCTCCCTTGGTAACCAGGGCAAAAACCACACAAGATATTTCTGAATGAACCCTCTTGGCCTTCACAACTCAGCATCGACCTCCAAAAACCTCACTTGTCTCTTCGGCCGTCCTGAATAGGTGGCAACAAGCAGCAAAAATCCAGCTCACGTTCTTTTGGTACCACCAAAGCCCTCACCTAAAATATGTCTGTTTCAAATTTTTTGAAATTTGAAACCAAACTTATTTTGGCTCCTCAAAAGGAAGTATATTTTTAATTAAAAAAAGAAAAAATGTTCCAGCCCGCTACAACGAGTACAAAATTTTTCATAGCAGTATTGTTAAATCTTTCTATCTGGTATAATAGCAGAGCAGCTGCCCTCAGCTGTTTAGCTTTAAAAACCAGTTTCTTATTGCAAGCTTTACAGTTGCTTCATATACGGCATTTTCATCTGTCAGCTGACATCTGAAATTCGTTACTGGCTTACAAGACTCCAGTTTGCATTTTTAGATATATTCCTTAACTGTCATTTACAGAGGTTAGTGCCTTTGAATATCTAAAAGCAACTGCAGCTGTATCTACCTAAAAAAAGAAAACGAGTTCCATTTATATTGTATTCACGATGCTAGAACCAAAAGCAGCTATGGATTCCAAATTATTGAAGTATGTATCTATTTTTGCTCCCACTATAATTGTGAGGAAAATAACCACCAAAAAATAGCAGCATATTTCATAACAGGCAGTACGGTTTTAAAAACTCGTCCTATTTCTTGTTGATATTTTATCTGGATTTTTCAAAACATGACGACGTGAATCTAGATTTTTATTCGGGCATGTTTATATCATAAATTAAAAGTCGCAAGACTTAGAAAGCACTACCCTCAAATATTTATACCCTAAATTACTCTTTTCTGATAAATACTCTCAGGGAAGCAGGGGTGAGGCTTAACGCTAAATCACAGGAAAAAAGGGAGAGATCCACTTTCTCATTATTCTGGCCATTTCCATACTGGCTTTTTCCTACAGTACAGTTCCCAGATTTTGGTATGGTTTTATTATAAATTGAATTTAGAAAAAAAAAAATGACCTGTGAGCAGTTCTCGAACACTGCCATCCGTCCCAGTGCCTTTACATATGCTCCCTGTGCAGCTCCATGCCATTACTGCTGGCTGAGATCCTCTCCGCCGTTTACAGTCCTGAAATATTTGCAACTCGAAGGCAAATCTGCCCAAATTATAAAGAGAAAAATCAGCCACAGAAAAGTGTTAAAATAATGGCGCTTTTAAGCTCCAACAGCAACACAAGACACTTTCGCAAGTACATTTCTGAAAGTAATAATATAGAGTGTTAGTTAAACAAAGATGTTGGCACCAAAGGGACTGCAAAATTATTCAAAATGAGTGCTGGTAAAGGCTAATGTATGGAGGGCACTTAGTAGTAAGTTTTGTTGTATTTAAAAGTTGAGTAACTTTAAACTCCAAGGTAATGAGAAGCAGAGTTTGTGCAGCCATCACTAGACCCAAACGTTTATCACACACATGCCCCAACCCCCCCCCTCCACCGACTCCAGCGTGTCCCACACGGCTCCAGGCCTGTGCGCGTTCGATGAAATTGGAGAGCCAAAACCAACTACCCCACCACGGCAAATTGCATCAGGCTCGACTAATCATGGAAAAGTATTTCCTCCTCGCAGTGATCCAATTCCTTAAATTGCATCATCAGAGCAGCTACAGTAACATTTTGCTTTTATAATTTGAGGCTACTTTGCAAAATTTGGTATCAAAAGGAAAATAGCTGAGTTTTAAACATGTATTTTGCAGAATAAATCATTTTATTCTAGTGGAACGTTTTTGTAAATGGCCAGTATTTCCATCTCTGGAAGCGTCCCTGCCTAAGCATGCTTAATTGCTCCCTGTGCAAAATAAATCTCCCCTTTTCCTTCCAGGGGTTTCTACCTTACCCACGGATCTTAAAGGAACATAACGTAATTAGGCATAAAGCAAAGAGCCAAACGTTACTGGTCCCAACACCATACTTCCACTGGCAACATCGCTAAGCAGAGCACACCAGATTTATTTGCAGAAGACTTCTCAATGCAGAAAAACAGTCATACTAGTAGGAATAAGAGCTGCAGAGAAGTAGACTGCAGATCTCAGGACGGGGAACTGCTACCGGTGACTGTCAACTAGAAAGACTGGCTTTTCAGCAACAGCTTTTCTTTAAAACAGCAACAACATTCAACACTCCAGCAATGGAAACTGGGTTTTCTCCTCTACTGCCAGCGCCATCCAAACCCCAGAACAACCTCAGCAACCAGCCGTGTCCTCTCAGCGTGAATTATTACTTCTGGAGCTATGAAGGAGGCAGCCCCTTGTGAACATGCTGTAGGACAATAAGAGCACACCAAATATTAAAGGTGTGACACGGTAAACAATATCCCTTTAGAGCTCCCTTATACATTTAAGGATATAGATATTAGAACAAATGATATCAATAAAGGAAATAAATCTTAGTGCAGCAGATAGAAGACGGATGCAGTGGATGGATGGGGAGCAGCCCCGCCAGGCAGGAGAGGACATGCCGGTCAGTAAAACTCACATTGAACACTCCTTTCACAAGAGGCTTAAAGATCACTGCAAGTAGCAGCAGACTTTTGATATGAAGATCTTTAGTGAAACAATTATTTTCACTTGGGTTAATACAGATACTGCTGTGAAGGCAGCGAGGAAGAGAGATGTCCAGCACTGAACCACTGCCTGGTTTTGAGTCCAACCAACTCAGTCATCAGAGGGAACCATCCTCCCATCCAGGTATTGTCCCTCCTGGAAAGGGGTAGGTGGCCAAGTTCTCATTGCGTTTGTGTGCCTCCGTATCTCCAATTGAACATTAGCTGGAAATCTCCCAAAAAAAGCAAGAAAGACTTTAGGGTTGTTGGCGGGTATTGTCCCCCCACATACTAACCTTTTCCAACCCCAAACGGTTGTGGGAAATGAAGTAAAACGGGATTAAATTGCAGAAAGTATGCAAGCCACTAATGCTACATGAAAAATGCATGGTATACTGAAGTGATGTTTTCTTTAAAATTTGCTAGGAAAACATTTTTATCATAGAATCACAGAATGGTTTGGGTTGGAAGGGACCTTAAGGATCATCCAGTGCCACCCCCTGCCCCGGACAGGGACACCTCCCACCAGACCAGGTTGCTCCAAGCCCCGTCCAACCTGGCCTTGGACACCTCCATTCTGCATTCTAAAATGATACAACAGTAATGCAACTCCATGAAAGCCTTGGGATAAATTCTTTACAATCCAGAATTAACGTAAGGAAAATATTTTGAATTAAAAAAAAATAAACTATAGATTCCCATATGAATTATGAACAGCAATTAGTTTCTTACATGGGAAACATTTAGTTATTCGAGTAACAAGAAAAATAACATGTTAAATACTAATAGTGATATGACACCCAAAAGAATATACCACCTCTGCTAGAATAGAAGCATCAAACACAGAACCCTCTGCCAGGAGCTTTCTCCCACTCTCCGTTCATGCTCTTCCCTGGCACTACCTGGATCAGGCCAGCAGGTTTACTCAGCCTCTGCATTCTGGCAGACAAAAATTGAAGTAACAAAACTCTAATTAAAATGTTACCCTGTTGGGCAGATACAGATTGCATCTCATTCAGAGTAAAGACAAAATAACCAAAATAACTCTAATGGCTGTAGGGCCACTACTTGAGATTTAAATCAGTATTCATCTCATTTACCCTTGATAGAATCCCGTCAGTTTAGCAAGAAGCTGGTACAAAATACCAGATTTCCTATTTTCTTTTTCTACGTTCTATAATGACCTAGTGGGGATTTTATTGTTTGAATTTTAAGGCTAAATATGTAAGTAAGCTAATATGTAAGTAAGCATCTTTTAAATTATAGAATCATTAAATTTCATAGAATCATAGAATTATCTAAGTACTATTAAATTACCTGTGTATTAATGTATTTTCAATTTATTTTAATGCAACTGAAGAAAGACTGTGCAGGTAACTCTAAATTGGAATCCCACCATAAGGTTTAGAAAAAAAATCTAATTCATCCACCACATTATAAGAGTGCTTGAATGCCACCAGGAAATCAGATATTCATATAGATCAGTGAACTACTGCTGCAAATAATCATACCTATAGACAGAAAAAAAGAAAAAAAAACTGCCTAACTTCTAGGGCAACTAACAGTTCCAGTGTTCTTAGCGCGTATATTTTGTATTTTCCTAAATTACACAATAGCTGTGGGGATTTAATGCTCTTATAGGTTTTTTTGACTGCTGTGTCAGCATTCAGCTGGTGAAGTTGTGACCCTCAGACTTCTCACCATCCTTAAAACGAAACAAATACCGCTTGCAAACAGCAGGTTTTGCCCGTCTACTGGTGAGGAAATAGCAACATGGAACCAATAAGCAGAAGAGCTCATCAACCATTTAGATCCTTCCCTTTGTCTTCAAAAAAAGTCATTTTCTGGAGGGTAAGAAGAAACCAGCACAACGTCTGTGTGACAGGTGTGCTCCCCAGTATGCAGTAACATTTTTGCTGTTGAAGTCCAGCCCAACGATGGATCCTTACTCCCCAGTTACTGGCCGTTGGCACTGGGTGTTACTCCGAGAAAGCCTTGCTGCATCCACCCCAGCTGTTTACGCCCTCTGCATCTATAGACAGAAAATAACTTTTTCCCAGGATCATATCTGATTTCGACATTCAAGTATTTTTCTCATGCGAGGACACGTCCAGTAAAGTGTTGAAATTTAATTTTAAACCCAGTACAATATCCAACTCCCACGGACACATTATTTGTAACAACCATTCTACTATTTGGCCTAGGAAAGAAGAACAAATGGAACACTTACAAACTCAAAATGCAGGTGTTGAGGGAAGTTCCTGGGAGAAAAGGGGAACATAAGCATTTAAAATGGGCTTTATGCATTGCTAAAACAAACATCGTCAAGTGACCGGCAAAAGCACACAGTGATACAGAGAAAAGGAATTAGACTATTAAGAGCTTTGCTGTGACGAGGGCGAGGATTTCAGCACGTTTCTGACGGTCACGGTCTCCAAATCCACAACTGCAGAACCTCCATGGTAACTAGCTTGCCCTGACATTAGATGTGGCTCTGACTATGGGATGCTCGGCGCATAGTTCTGTTACACATCGTTGAGGACATTTGTGGGTTCCACTAACCACTCTCATTAGCTACTGAATGAAGAATAAGCTTTCTAATTGGAGGTTAATTCTGAGATAAGACAGAGGGTACAGAAAATTCCTATGCTCTTTGTGAATTTTACTGCAGGGCGGGATGGGAAAGAAGGAAAGGAGTAAAGGAATAGGAGAATAAGGAATTCACAGCCTACCGAACACCTCTAATAGCTTGCGTTCAAACGCAGAGTCAGAGCTGCTCTTTCCCTGTGTGACACAGAAATCGGAGCAAAGTAAGCTGAGAAAGACTCACTCCCCGAGTGTGTCACTGCTGCGTGACCCAGCCGCTGCCACCAACGCTGCTGCCACCACCCTCACTGGAGGACCTCCTTAAGGAGGCAGTTCCTCATTAACTGCTCGAGGGGGATCCAGTCCAACGCCAGGGCTCCTGCAGAGCTCTGGGAGAGAGGAGATGCTGTCAGCCGGGACACGAAGACCCGGGGATGTTGTACTGTCCTTCACAGCATTCAGTACAGAAGGGGACAATTGCAGAGGAGCTCTTGGCATCCCCTTCACGGGACACCTCCATGTCAGGACCACAGGAGGCCTCCAGTCCATCCCTCCTCTCCAGGCAGGGCCAGCTGAGGGTTCACACCAACTTTAACTGGTCAGGCCTTGAAAACCTGCACATTTCTGGGCAACTTATTCCCCAGCTTGTCTATCTAAAGAGAAAAGCAGGATTTTTTTTAAATATCCATTATACCATTAGCCAGCTCTCGCTTGGCTTTTGTAAATAAACAGAAGAACTAAATCATTTTATGTTAAATTAGTTAATAGACAGATCCCTGAATATACCAGAACACCACCTACGGATGCACACAGCATATGTAACTTGCTGTGGAAAGAAGATGCATTACCATCCTCCACAATAACAAAGTAGATAGGAGCTATAAATGCTTACATTTTTGTGACATATTTGGGTTTTTGCTTTTTGTAATTCAGAAGGTGGGAGACTCTAAACAAGTATGGCACAACTTGGAAAGCCGATGCATACGTAACGTGACTGAATTTTACTGCAAAATTATGCAGACATGTTCACATACAGCCACGCTTATGAGCCTACACAGATTTTTGCGTACACCTACTGTCACCCATGACCCCAGAATTGATAGGAAATATTTTAGCACTATAAGCCCGACTGCAAAGCATTCTCTTGCTGACTCCGCCGAAAATCCACACACCTTTCAATTGATGTTAAGTCAAATACGTACACTAATCTCTTCTATAAAGATAACAACCAAGAAAGTCAGTATTCTATGAAAATCAAAAGATAGAAATTTCTGTATTTGACATTTAAAGAGTAAACTAATGATGTTAATAAGCTACCAGGAACTGCAAGCCAGATAAATATACAGGCTTTTATTTTTCTCTTGCAACTTCAACCCTTATCCAAAACAGGTGGCAGCTTTCCACGCTGCAGCTGATCAGCTCTTATTCACAGCTAAGTGCGCATGTAAGCAGTTACTCAAAGATGCCGCTTTCCACGTAATTCTCTTTACACCATCCTTTAGGACAGCCAATGTTCGTTATGTACCTGCACTTGCTGGCGCTGCACACTCCCTAAAAACTTATTCCTTCATTTTTTTTATATACTTTAATGTCATTTCTCTCACAGTTGTAAGGCTAAGGTACACCAGGCCCCATACTCTGTTTAACAGAAGATTGGTTTACAAAACATTATTTTTGCTATATAGGCATGTAATAAACAATGTGAAAAAGGAGAAAAATAAGTAATTTTTAGTGGGACTATTATTGACAATGTTGTACGTTGTGATCATATTCCCAAACACGTAGCTCTTTTAGCATCATTACACCAACCTAGCATGAAAGTACTAAAGGGTATTTTCTTCCATAAATCCAATTAGTATTAATTGGAGCTACATCCACATTTTGAAAGAGAAACACACACTAACAAGTGACTTACGATAGTAGGATATCTCACCGGTATCAACCATTAAAATGTAAGAAACGTGACAAATACAAGGCAATCGGTTCTGCTTTGAGACCATTATTCAAGCAAAGCCACTATTGAACTCCCTGAGCACTCCAAACTTTTTGATGAGAGCCATCAGAAGTTGCTCTTGCTCTTGAAATGATCTCTTGCTATAAAACTTATTTCAGCTATCATCAGATTTTCTTATCGTTTCTCTAATCAGCACATGCTGCTGGAAAACTAATTTGGGGAAAAATACATATATATACACATACAGATCAAAATACACCTGCTTACTATATATAGATATACTTAACATTTCAAAGTAAATGATACAGCAACATACAAGAATCTCTTCGTGTATTTCATATCCTGTTTGCTAATAAGTCACTTATTCAGAAACTTTATTCATGAAAAACAGAAGGGGAAAGAAAATGCATCTGGTTTATTTTAGGAAATGTAAAGAAAAGAATGTAACAGTGGCTCTGGAATGGCTCCCCGTCTTTCAAGAAGGATGTATTTCAGCCTTTGTTGAAAAAACTTGTCAATACATCTTGAAACAGTCAACTGTGCTTTGTGGCAGTGTCTGGTATGGACTAACTTTCACTTTTTATGTTTTTAAGTTGATAGTTATTGGAAAATTATTAATAGGGCAGGTAAGTTCTCAACCAAGCTACTATAACATTGGCTACTTTACTTTTAAATGTTGCTAGGACAACATAGAATAAAAAGCCAACAAAAATATCTGTGTTGATATTCCTTCTTAAAACTGAGATTCAGGAACTACTCCAATGACCTTAAACAATGTGAAAAAGTAAAGGAAGATCACAGCTGAGAGTGGACCATACCATCCGTCAATAGTGATTAGCTTTTTGTAGGGTGTTGCATCCACGTGAGCCGCAGAATGAAATAAGGTCATGATATCATCGCTGAACATAAACTATTCGTCCTGAAAAATTATATTTATATTCTATATCTATGTGTATACATGCACATATGTATACATACATTATATAATACAGATATATAAAGATATTAAAAAGACGGAGAACAGAAAATCTCTGCACAAACCATAGAGTAAGAATAGAAAGCCTACGGAGAAAACCTTGAGCAATCAATTCAAACTACAACCTATTCCATGGGTAATTCCTGAGCCGAACAGAAAGCCAAGGTTGGCAAACACTGATTCTTTACGAATTACTTGCTCATCCTTCACAGAGGTAATCTGAAAAGACGGTAAATGTAAGTGCTAAGTGAAATGTGTCATCCCAAGATTACCAGGCAGCGGAGCTGTAAGGGCAGTAACTAGATTTTCACACCTGTTTTGAACCCCACATCCAAAGGTCATTATAAAATTTCCCCTCCTTCTATGTGGTGCCACAAACAGAAGAGATACCAAGAGCAAGATTCTGTAAAGAAGCAGCATTTTTATTTCACAAGAGAAAGAGCATAAATGTAACTACAAACTGATTGCATAAGCCTTGAATTTTTTCAAGGCACACAACTCTTTCCAAAGCTATTTGTCCAGTAGGAGAATCAGTGATTATTTCTAGGGGAGAAATAATTACTCAACCAGAGATACTGTTTAAGGGGGGGTAGGAAGAGAGAAAGAGAGATATTTATTATTTGAACTAAAATGCGATCTGAAACAGAGCACGTAGGATATGTTTCAAATTCGGAACAGATTTTATAGCAGAGTTAAATTAAAAATTCTTGAAGTTTTCTAATGGAAATGCTGACAGACCCTAAAATATGGTGACACTAGTGGGCGTCACTATAATAAAGTGGCATTTAAGATTTTTTTTTTTGCTAGACTTTGATTTCTGCAAAGGTCACATTTGAATAAAACTCTCTATCAGTAAACCTCATTAAAAGTATTATCTTTGCCAGAAAGGCACTTTTTTTTTTTTACCTAACTTGCATAGTTTTAAAGAACAAATTATTGTCCCTGTCAAATATTTTTCATGTATCATTATTGATAAAAGTCCTCTAAAAGGTAAAAGGAGAATAAGGACTTCCCTCTCAAGCCGAATTCCCAGCTGACGGAGCGCCGGGGCTGTGACACAGCAGCAAGGGAAACACTCTTGGCTCTTTCCCAAGCTTCTTTTCTCTTTGATTATATCCCCATGGGGTGCTCAGGAAGCTTAAATACTATACAGGATTTTAAAGCAAGAGAAGGGAGTGCAAGAGGTTCAACCACCAACAAAAAAATCACAACTAGCTTTGCAGAAAAAGAAAACAGACTCCAGGTCAAACCTACCTTTAATTGTATTTTAAGTTGCTAGCTCTGGCTGGACCAGGCAAACCTCTGCCGTGGCAAAAAGACACTGCAAACCAGCTTTTACGCTCTTATTTATGATTAGCCGACATACAGAATGAGCACAATGGGGTAAATTTAGAAAAATTCCCTGGTTATACTGTCATCCAAGGCTTAAGGAATTCTTACTGCTTCGTTTCCCTTACACCAGTATTTGTTACTATATAGCTTCATGGAAAAGTTATTAAAATTTTGCTTTAATCATAACTGACAACACTGCCTACAATTAAGGTGGACCAACATCCTCAGCTGGAAAATTCAGCAAATGTTGCAGGCACAGACAGGCATAAGGACCCCGAGTTCCACTTCCTAAGAGGGTTTCAACTCTCAGCCGAGCCCACACAGAGATTTACCTGTGGCAACACGGGACTGCTAAAATGAATGTCTATTTTCGGATGCCTTCCTCCAGGGATGAAACCCACAGCCCCGCGTTACAGCCCTCAGCTCCCTCCCCAGCCACGGAGCAAGAGAAACATGAGGGAACGGAAGCCCAGGAGCTGGTGTGCTGAGCAGGGAGCCTCGCGGGGCTCATACAGCGCTTTGGAGGAGTTAAAAAAAGAAAAAAAAAACCCACAAAGCTCCACCATTTAAAATTACTACACAAATTCTGATCAGAATCTTCAGTTTCCTCTTCAAGAAATCTACTAGCTAATACCAGTTTAGTAAAAAATTAACACTGGCCATTACTGCTGATGAACTATAGAGCATTTTAGCTTTTGAAAAGGAAGGGATAAATAAAAGAAAGGAAATACTTTAAATTCTGGTCTCCTCTGCACGGAAAATGCACTTTACCTACAAAAGATTCTGCGCTATTCATTTAGCCAGCCTATGGCATAGATATCCAACTGAATTAATACAGCCACTGCAACAAAAAATATCTTACTCTCACACTGGGAACTCCAGACTACCTGATAAACCGGAATGAGGAAACGCACAAAAAGTGTTTCCTCTTCTCGCTTCTGCATGTGCTGCTTCCACAACACGTTCTCGGGAGAGGCAATGCTACAGCTGTATGAAAGAAGGTTTCACAAATGCAAAAAGCCAGTATTTATTAATTAGGTGTGAAAAAGATATCATATTTATGTATGTTCAATTCAAATTCACTGCATACAAAATTATTAAAAAGTGGAGGAGTATTAATTTGCCCTTGTATAAATTACCTGAATCTAAAAAACTTGTGTCTGTCCTTAACCGGCTCACACCACTGCAGAGTTATCCCAGTCAGAGAACTGAGATAAAAGATCATTTTACAATTTATCTTTGCACATGGAAGCTTCAGCTGAGCCACATTTGGATGTACAAAACCTTGGTTTTGGAAGGTATGATGGGCTTAAAAAAGCCTTACAAAAGAGAAATAAGAAATCACAAGTCTCCAAGATAAGTCAGAGGTCAGGAGATTATCTGATTAATAAGGGAACACATCGAAGCTATCTTCCTCCCACATTAGAAAGTCCTGACGGTTTTGCAGATTTTGCACAGTACATACCCTTTTATGCTGTCCCGAAGCAGTAATTACATTGCTCTATGCTCCGCTGTTTTACTTACTGTAAACATCAACGCTCGGTTTTGACCCACTTCCTTTGCAAAACGAAGCTGCTTTTTTCACAGGCCGCCGGGGAATTCTGTTGACCATATCAAAGCTACTTCATTAACCGTAAAGGGCTCAACTTCCTCCTTACTCGATTCTCTCCCTTTGCCCACAGAGAGATGAAAGTTTGGAGCACGGGGAGCTCGCTAAGGACTGACGGGTCTTGATGGTATCAAGACCAGTCCCAGAGAGCTCAACGGCCGAAGTGTCAGTAGATAATTCAGGGATAATTAAGAAACCAGCATCTCACTGGATCATACTGGGAGTCTTCTAAAAGGAATTTTAGAAATCACGAACATTCCAGAAATCCCATATAGAAACTTTTTCTCCACTATGGGTGTAACTGCAAAAGGAGATTCTGCTATCTTATCTCACCCTTATCTCATCCCCTCCATTAGCAGGAGGCTAAAGATTAGCTACATCCCATTTATTACTGGTTTCGGGTTTTTTTTTTTTTAACTTAAGCACCCACATTTATGTTTAAGTTCGACACTATTTCCATATTTCATCTGCAGGATATCTAACTAATTTCAAAATAAAAATAATTAACAGTGCTTCCAGAACATAGATCCTTTGCTTCAGATATAAAGTTTTCTGTGCATATTTTTTCCTTTAATATCTTTGCTTAAAAGGTTCTCTTTCGCAGCTAGATTTCATCTGTATTGGGCTATTTTTTCCTCTTAATTTTTTTAAATTAATAAACATTTGTCTACGTGGGCCGAGTGACTTCATTTTATTATTTCTTGCTTTTCTTTTCATTTGTACAATTTCCTACTTTATTTGTATTATCTTCCCAATGTTATTAGTTGCACAGAATATCTACTGAAAAGCATTTTTCAGGGATAGTTACAGAAAGCCTGTTCCTCTCTCGTATTTGCTCTGACTTCCATAGAACTATCTATTTATGCAAAAGATAACATGAGAGAAAAGAGGTTTTTCTTTCTCCTTTCCACTCACAAAATCCCTTTTTTTCCTCCTTAATATTGCCTAGTCCAATGATTTCCTAACGGAAATCACAAAAATCTCATGATTCGCTTGGGCCCCTTGCCGGAAGAAGTAATTGGAAATCGCTTCAATTAAGCGGCAACCAAATTAAAAGCAAAAGGCCTGGCTTTTTATGCAGTGTTCTTTTGCCCTGTCGATGCAGGATGAGTTATGGCTGAGTTGGTGGAACCTGGAGATGTCACTTCAAACCCTGAGCATCCGTAGACGGACGCTCCGCTCCAGTGCCTGCTCAGGAGCTTGCTGGAGGAAGCCCACCAGCCCCCGAGCCCTGACAACTCAGCTAAGGAGGAGACTAACAGCTAAAAAGTAGTTTAGGAAATTGCTTGCCTCTCCTGTGCTAATTACTGTCTTACAAACGAGACCTTGCAACCAACTTTATAATTGGTTCCAGTCAAGACAAATTCAGACAAGTCAGCTCACACCATTCCCAGGACTGGAGCCACTAATGACTACCCGAGAGGAGGCAGTTGATACCAGCTGCCGTGGGTTTAAGATAAGATGTTCAATGCTGCACTGGGACCGTGAAGAGATGGAGAAATCCCACAATGACACGCCAGGCTTCTCACACGTGGCAACCTACCGACAATATGAACGCCCCTCAGCTGGCCCAGCTGATGAAATGAGCCACCAAGCTGTTGGGTGCAGAGCCAGGGCTACAGCTTACACGGAAGCCTGGGAAGAGCTTAAGGAATGAGATTTACAGAAGCCCAGGTTTTTCTAAGGAGACCACAAGAATCATTTGGATAGTGTAGGATGGAGTTATAGGGCACATCCATACCATGCCAGGAGAGAGTCCTCCTCACAGGGGGACACTACAGCACTAACCAACACGAGTAGCATATCCAGACTGCTTTCTGTACCAAAATCAGAGTCATAGCATGGTTTAGGTTGGAAGGGACCTTTAAAGACCACCCAGTGCCACCCCCTGCCCTGGGCAGGGACACCTCCCACCACACCAGGTTGCTCCAAGCCCCCTCCAACCTGGCCTTGAACCCCTCCAGGGATGGGGCAGCCACAGCTTCTCTGGGCAACCTGGGCCAGGGGCTCACCACCCTCACAGCAAAAAATTTCTTCCCCATATCTCATCTAAATCTCCCCTCTTGCAGTGGAAAACCCTTCCCCCTCGTCCCATAGCTCCCGTCCCTGATCCAGAGTCCCTCCCCAGCTTTCCTGGAGCCCCTTGAGGGACTGGAAGGGGCTGGAAGGTCTCCCCGGAGCCTTCTCTTCTCCAGGCTGAACCCCCCCAACTCTCTCAGCCTGTCCTCCCAGCAGAGGGGCTCCAGCCCTCTAATCTCAGGCCATACCAAATTCCAGCTGTGCCAATATATATCCTTCCCCCTCTCCCCTCATAATCTCTGCCACAAAGAGCCCAGGACCCGTTATTTTCTATAGCACGTACGTTTTGGATTTCCCTGTTTTCTGAAAGACCAAAGAAGAACTGCAGATAATCAATGACAGTCAATAATCCCTACCACTCGCCCTGAGTGAAATTCAGCTATTCCATTAAAAGTGCACATCCTTGTAAATGTTTCCGGATTGCTACTGCAATGGAGCTTTTAATAAATCGACTCCCAATAGCTGTGCATGCTAATAAAAATAATCAATTCAGCACTTAACACTTCAATCACAAGACTTATTTTTAGTCTATTACTGATAGCCACGTTATAAAAACAGTAGTCTGTCATGTTCGATGCTTTTCTTGTGAAACTCATGTAACAGTGCCAGAAACAAGCAAACAGTTTAAGTGTTTTCCTGTTAAATACTTATTAGATCTCAGACTAAAATAATAACACAGAATCTAGATCAGCTTTGGCTCCACGACTATCTGGGTGACCAGTCAGTACACGAGGCAGGCAATAAAGGTATGTATTTAGTAATTACCTGGATTCTTCAGCAGCGATATCCTCTGATTAGGGGATATTTGACTGAAACTGTTTACGTATCTTCGAATCCAACTTGAAGTTTTATTCTACCAAGTCTCACCTTTATTATTGGTTTTTTCCCAGTTTTCCCTCTTGAAAAAAATTCAAACTGACATGAGAAAGCCACAAGAGACCAAAGATGCTTTTGTTTTCCGGAGGTTTTTTAACTTATTTTTCCACACACAAATACATACATGAATATGTCATTTTAATGTGTTGTTATAATTAGGAGAGCTTAATACTCAGGAAAGGTAAATTGTCTTGCGCAAGGAAACGACTATTGCAGCAACCGTTTCTACTCTCTGCAAGCCCCAGAAGCATCTACATCTTGATTCTAACCATAAACTTAATTAGAAGCATGTGACTTGTTGCACTGAAGCCAGAGAGATCTGGACAATCCACAGTTTGTCTAACTGGAGAGTTCACTGCGATGTAGGGTGTTGAAGTTTCATGTAAGAACTCAAAACACGTTCTGTAGTACCTGCAGTGCCCAGAATCAATTCCCACTGATTTTCAATTCCTTTCTGCCTACATACATAGTAATGGTCCCCGTCTGACCAGCTCCGTGCACAGGTCCTGCTGCTCCACAAGGCACGCTGAGGCCACAAAGCAGAGCAAAGAGTCACCTTCAGTCATGAAAACCCACTCAGCAGCTGGAGGAGGAATATCTCCTCAAGAAGAAGCAAATTCTATGGTCAGAACCAGAATTCTGATGAAGCCCAGTTGCCCTTGCAAAAAAGCTTTTGAAGAAAGGCACCTTCCAATGTTTAACTCGGGCTTTTGGTTTGAAACTTCTCATGAGAAAAATGCAAAATGATTACATTTGATTCGAACTGAAGAGAAGCTTCGAGGCATTATCTTCCTGTCACTGACTTATCATGTTCACTTTACATAATGAACCTGAATCCAAACTAAAGAGCTAGCCTAAGGAACAAAAGCATTCAAGCAGCTGAATTGCAGAAGAAACCTTTCAAAGCCAGCGTTAACGTGTGGTGTTAGGACCTAGACCAAATGCTGGGAGGTCCAGAATGGCCACAGTCCTCTCTCCACGGCTGAGGAGCACCATGGGCTCTGCAGTGCTCGGAGAAACTCACCATCTTCTGGCCATTTCCAACTGCTAAGGTAGCAGAGATGTGTCTCTGCAGACACCAAGGCCAAAATCCAAAGACTCACTTGAGAAAGAAACAAGATTAATTATTACAGGGATACTGCCTTCCTCATCTCTGATACATTTTTATTGATTGCTGTAAGTGAACAGCTAAAAACAATTGATACTGATATTTTAACCCCTAATGGATAAAACTGCAAGGGAAAAAAAATTAAATAACGTTAAAATAGAAAGTACACATCTTTTTTGATCTTAACTTTGCTATGGAACATGCTGCGGGAATGCCTGCAATAACTCCTTGTGCACCAGAAGGCCCAAAGATTCCGTGCAGTGAAAATCTTTCCAAATCACACGCGTCCACGTGCACAAATGCATCCCCCGCTCTCGCCCTGTCTTGTGGCGTCAGGAGTCTGACTCACAGCCTTTAAGTGCAGTCAGGTCAATGTTCCCACTCACTTGTATGTTTAGCCACTATCCCAGACATTTTAATGTATCTATTAAATTTCCGTTTTATTAACCTTAGCTAAAATGTATAGTAATAGCGCTACATCAGCTAGAGCATCCTGCTTCCATAACTCCTAGATAAAATTAAAAAAAAAAAAAGAGCAATGCATTTGCTTATTTTCTAAGCATTAGTGTTATCTGAACTGAAAGAACCAGCAACTTGAGATTGCCCACAGAGTTGCCCAGTGTGAAGATCTCCGAGGCACAAGCCCAAAAGCACAAACCAGAGAACAGCACGCACCAGAAAAGCATGCCATGAATTGAAATGGCATTCATATTTCTACCTTACAACAGTTTTATTCTGAAGCAAGTTCTGATACCTTGCTAACAGCGAGAACAATTCGTTATCGTATTTAGTCAAGTTTTGCATCAGTTGAAATATGCGGTTTTCCACAGCGTTAACTTTTTTCAACTAATCCTGCAAAAATCTGTTGTGTGCAAGGAAATGACACTGACTAAGGAGACTGGTATCGACACATCTTACACAGGATTTCCAAGTGCACCAACACTCCCATTCCTTTAGGAATGCGGGAATTCAAGAGCCAGTCTGCACCTTGATGTTTGCCATACCTTAGACATAGCAAATGTCACATTAGGAAACAGTACGTCAGATAATATCATTTATTTTTATTACAGTGGGTTACACTTGATTGTCATAATAAACTCCCGTGGCCCACGTGCACAAAGCAAATGTTCATTACACTATGATCAAATCATGGAGTGATGGACATTTTCTATGCGTTAAGCTTCTGTAAAAGTCTCGCTGGCCCACAGTTTATCTAATCTTTGCTCCCTGCTGACTCTGAGAAAGATGGGCTGCTATACAGCAGGGTTATTTGCACAAGCCTGTTATTGATCAGCAGAAATGATCTGTGCAGTTTATCTCTGCTGATTTGATTTTTACTGTTCCCTATCCTCGCATAATGAGGACCTCCAGGCTAATTCTGGTAGATTTTTATCCACTGAAGTCATCACCGTGTCCTAATTCCAAAGACTTTTTTTTGCCAGCTGGAGTTTAAAGGCCCAGCCCAGCAGGATGATGCTCTGCCCCACAATCCCTCCCAGCAGAACGGCTGCGGCAGGCGGACAGTCCCATTCCCACCTCTACCTTTGCAGAAAGACAATGCTGTTGCTTAACCCCCTTTTACCTGCACTAAAGGACCCCTTCACAGAGGGCGAAAAGTCAGAAAGTGGTTGCTGCAAGTTTCCTTTGTCATTTCCCTTGCCTTGGGCTGCCTGCAATCTCGGCCTCAGATTAAAAAATTCCAGTAAAGGAGTAGTAAGGAGGATCTCAGCTAATGACGTGAGGAAACGCTCCACTTGACAAGAAAGTCAGCGGATGTATTTCTCCTCTTCATTTTTTTTTTATTTTTTTTTTTTCCTGTGAAAGTACCACCTTTCGCAATCGTCAGTCTGGCTAAAATAGGATTTGGACCTGGAAATTGTTTATCAAAAGGTAGTAGGATTATACAGAATTCATACTATCAAATTATTATGATTATCCTTTGGGCATGAAATTAGCCCCCAGAATTATGAAAAAAATCACTCTGCTCCTGAGTCTTTTCTTTCCAGAAGAGCATATGTGAAGGAAAAAGGAGGTTGGGTTAAAGGACAACAGAGAAAAGAAGACAAGAGCTTACTGTGGACAATATTCTACCTATAAACTTGAGCACAGGCCTTGACATGTTGCCCTTTTAAATATAACTAGCAGTATAATATCTGTAACATCTGGAATTATTTTATTTATGTATAATAATTGTTACTGTTGCTATTTAAAGAACCTCTCTGTAAATTCAGGAAATGGTACACATATGCACAGGTCCCCTAAAAAAATTTTAAAAATCACTTTCTAAGTTATTGGGAACCTTTACTGCTGATTTTCCAATCCCAGAGGTAGGCTAGATTTCTGTTTCACCCAATTCCTTTGCCAACAGTCAATATTCCGTTTTCTGTAAACTGTCCAGTAATTCCACTGCGGTTTCATAACTGATTTCCAAACTGCTACAGGCACTACAAGGAAGATTTGATTTTACTCGGAATTGTCACATAAGCAAGTATGAAAAATCAACAATTATTTATTATTTTCATGTAAAGAATCTACTTCCAAGAATAATCATGGAAAACCAGAAACTTGGTAAGTAATGTTAACTCTAGGTACCGTTTTCAGCTCTGAAGGAAACTATACGGAGCATTTAAATGCATGTGCTTGCTGGCTAAGTACTCAAAGGAAGAGTAAAAAAGACTGAAAAATGAAAATTATAAATACAAAAATAAATCATGCCCCTATGACGAGAAAACTTGGCTGAAACATAACAGGTTTAATCAATGGAGGCCCAAACCCACCCTGTTCCTCAAAGTCACGTCTCTACTCAAGGGCACACCCTCAAGGAGTTTCAAAACTCTCCATTAAATGAGGTCTCTGCCAAAACGTTACAGACACCGCGTGGTGCTCTGCCCCAGCCCTCCACCGCTACCCTCCCCCTCCCCCTGGAATAAACAGCCCATCAAACATGCTCCAAAGGACAGGGAAGAGTAAAGGCCCATCCAAGTACCAAGCGCTTGTTCAAACTGAAAAATACATCCAACTTGTCAATTATAATTATAAAGGTTAAATGACTTCTCCCTCTCACACGCTGAATTCAATCCTGATTTAAAAATAAGATATGGAGAATCTCAAGCAATCATTCTTTTTTTTCTTAAAATCATTGAGAACAAATATTCTAATTTAACAGGCAACACGGTTTCTGTGTTCTGCTTCATGACCATCAGCAGCAATCATTCATACTCTGTGCAACGGCAAACAATTCACGACCTTCAGAGAGACGCAATAAAATCAGAATCAATAGAGAAATTGTAAACCCCCCTCCTTTCCTCACACAGGCTGACATTTGTTATTCCAAACCTACAAATTCCGAGCCTTTCACTTTGAAACAGATGCCTCATGACTTCCACAAAGAGCGAGCCAAGAGCCAGCAAAGCAAACCCTTGTGTGGACACTTGAGCTCCCGTTGGTGCCGGAGGACGTGTGGGCAGAGACGCGCTCCTGCGTCCCGCAGGCTGCTGCTCCAGAGGATGCCCAGCCGAACACCACAACCTTCACTGGAAGAGTTATCAAACAAAATTAAATAAATAAAAAAAATCCTACATCTGATATCACTATATAGCTGAACCAAAAGTACGGCTGACAAAAAAAAAAAACTGCTTTTTTTTTTAATTTAACAAGTGAATCAGAAACAGTCAGACTCAGCACTCTAATTTCCTCACTTCCTATAATTAACTGAGCTTTCAACACCTCTTCTAATTTACTGATGATTATCTTTTTATTCACCAATCTAGATTAGAACATAACTGACATTCTTCGCTACCCACTGGTTCAGATGTTCTCATCTTTCTGCCTCTAAAGATAAGAGGTAGTTGTTCTCTGGTGGATTTATTTTCTTTCCTTTCCCCCGTTGCGGACTGCCACACGTGTTATGGAGAACTAGGAGTCCTTCACAACCATCCAAGTTGCCTTTCTCAGACCAATGCACACTCAAGAATCAGCTCCTCGTTTGCTTTAATCTAAATTATATTTCATCTTGCAAAGGGATATCTATTTTATCAACCTGTCTGCTCCTCTCTCCTGCACATGGAGCTTTGATACAGCAACATACACATGTGCTCAAAAAAAAATTAATCGTGGTACCAGAAGCAGGAATCGTCCAGGTAATTTCCATAGCTCTTGATGATGAGAATGTATCTTAAGAATGCAAAAAGGAGCAAGAACATAAGAAATTAATATTAGAAATAAAAAACAAGATATTTTTAGAATTACTGGAAGGCTTTGCCTTGTTTTTCAAATGTAACAGGCATTCTCTGATTTTCTTTTCTCTGCTTTCAAATAGTGCACAGAACCTTCTTTAGCACAACTGTTTTAGGTACCAGTCCTGGGGTGACTATTGCACAGTAACCCACCAGACTGCGAGGTGTTTTCTCCTCCCACCTCATCAGTGTTTCTGCAGACATGAGCTAACACGCAACTTTCAACTCTCTGAATTGTTTTTAATCTAGCAGTATAATCAATCCTAAACCAAGAAAATCTTGTCTCACGAGATCCTGGCCCAGCCTACTCCAAAACTGATCATTCCCACCTCTGCTTTTCTAGCTTCCCTTCGCTATTTTTATACTGTTTTTCATTTAGGATGGCTTACAAATGTTGCTCCCCCATATGTTTTTGGCAACAGAAACCATCTAAGAATACTGGATGATATCCCCAGCCTTCTGTAATACAGGAGATTTTCATGCGGAGTATATTCTGAAGAACTACAAACTGCTTTAATAGGAAATTCCTGAGAAGTGATAAGCAGATAGTTTTCACAGTTTCCGAAATAATCTTCCAAGCAACCATAATCCATTTCATCAGAAATGAAGGATTAAGAGCACATATGACATTCATAAGGAAAAAATATTCAATGCTTTTGTCAAGTATCAGATTTACACTCTGCATCCACAGAACAAGTATCATCTGGACTTTCGCAGTATGAGCCTCCCCAAACTCCTTGTTCCACCCAGGAAATACATATCAGCAAACGTAATCGCGGTTCTATCTCCAATCTGATCGCAATGCACTTGCCTGACTTTGTATGAATCAGATCACTTACTGTTATTTCTCACCTTATTTAACCTATTCTGTTCTGTAGTCCATAATTACTGCGTTGTTCTAACACACATTCCCTGAAAGAATTAACATGCTTTGTACGAATTACTGATTAACAGGTAAGTGGGTCTGTGGACCCCTTCTCTTCCCTTTCTACAGCGTTTGTCTAGTCAATCTGTCCACAAACAGAAACTGATCTATAGTCGGTATATTAATGACTTATACACCTATATATTTCATAGCTCACTGATCTCAGAGTTCAGTTCAGCCTCTCCCTCCTAAACCTCCTTGGGAACGGCTAGGAACCAAACTTCAGGTGCTTTACATACGCGATTAACACTCCCCATTGCCCTGCACTCTCCAACCTTCTTCACCACCACAGACAATACAACAGTTTTAATGGGTGTCATCTTTAACACCCTTTTTTAAAGCCTTCACACCTAAGCAATATCTATTTCTGCATCAAATCTCTGCACTGCAGCCATTACAGTTAGAATCATAGAATGGTTTAGGTTGAAAGGGACCTTAAAGCCCATCCAGTCCCACCCCCTGCCCTGGGCAGGGACACCTCCCACCACACCAGGTTGCTCCAAGCCCTGTCCAACCTGGCCTTGAACCCCTCCAGGGATGGGGCAGCCACAGCTTCTCTGGGCAACCTGGGCCAGGGGCTCACTGCCCTCACAGCAAACAATTTCTGCCTCACATCTCACCTCAATCTCCCCTCTTTCAGTGTTTCATTACCTGGGGCTTTGCTCACCAACTTTCCCTGTGCCATCCTTACCCATCACCTTGACTGCCCACACAGTTCCTCATAAGCGCCTTTTTCTCAAAGTTCCTCACCTTCACTCTCTCTTTACAAATCTACCTCTTATTCACTATTTAGAAGACCGACCTCCAACTCGGAGCAGCCAGAATTTATCTGCCTTTCACATTTTTCAAATATGTATTTTATACTTCCTCAGTTTCTGTTCCTCACGTGTGGAAATTATTTCCTGTACACATGCAAAAGCTACCCAGTTGCCCTCTTTCAAATCCCAGTTGAAAACTGTTCTTTGGATGTTACCTGTAAAAAAAAAAATAAATGATGTTTTGCTCGTACCACTGCTTGCCAAATGGATCCGTTTCATCAGTATGTTGTCAGGGGCTTCCCTGTTTTACTGACTTCATACTTAAATTGTCTCTTAAAACCGAATTGTCATATCTAGGGGACACTTTTAATCCAAAATCTGAACAAAACACTGCAGAGCAGAACATGTTCCATAACTTCACTCCCCAGGCACTATAGTTGCACAAACACCGGTGAACAATAAGAAGTGGGTGTTTGGGCTTGTTTTTTTTAATCAGTTTTCTAAGCAGAAATACAAATATAACAAGAAGTTAAATGATTTTCAGTATCAGAAACAGATTAACAGTATGTGCCGGAGAATTCAATTTATGGTTCTTGATATTGCTCTGCTTGTCGTTTTTTCTCTCATTGGATTTATTCCCGGGACAGCTACACTGTCCCCTTTCAGGCACCTAACAAGGTGCTCTTTTCAGTGGTGCCCAGCGACAGGACAAGAGGTAATGGGCACAAATTTGAGCACAGGAATTTCCATCTAAACATGAGGAGGAACTTCTTTACCCTGAGGGTGGCAGAGCCCTGGCACAGGCTGCCCAGAGAGGTGGTGGAGTCTCCACCTCTGGAGACATTCAAAACCCGCCTGGACGCGTTCCTGTGCCACCTGCTCTAGGAGACCCTGCTCTGGCAGGGGGTTGGACTAGATGATCTCCAGAGGTCCCTTCCAACCCTATGATTCTATGATTCTAAGGGTCTAAACCAGGAGTTGGCTGGGAGCCTACTTCTCCAATGATCCATGGGGAGCCCTGGCTACTCATTTTGGTATGGAAATTACAGGCACAGAAGCAGACGGGGTGAATGGTACTATTCCATTGTACAACTGTGCAAATGCAGAAATGAACAGTGGCCTTGACATGGAAACCAGAAGCCAACTCAAGTGGTACGTTCAAAAGTACTTCTCTGCATTCACTGAGAATATTTTCAGCTTTGGGGGGTGGTATTTTACACTTGCAGTTCTGAGCCGCAGGTTTTTTTCTGCTTTAGGTAATTAGTAATACTGGTCCCTCCGATGGGTGTAAATTCCAGGAACAATAACAAAACAATGTATCTCCATTTATGACTAAAGGAAATTCTTGGCACTGCGAGCACACTGCTGTATTTACTGATTTTACAGTGTAAACACATATGTTGCAAGACAGATGGACCTTTCCCCCCCAGCTTTCAGCAATGGGTGTCTCATCAGGGAAGGGATTAAGAAGATCTTAAAATCTTTAAACAAGGTTTCACAGTCCTTGTCGTGGACAGCCATCCACAAAGGCTGGGATTATTAGACACAAAGCGGTGTGCTTTCGGGGAGCAGCCAGCCCACACGAACCAGATAATTCAGCAGTGTTTTAATTATATTACAGAAAAGGGGGTTAACAATAGATTTTACTATCAACTGCAGCCAGGTGGCTTTACAAGACAAAATTTTGGCTTTTTAGTCCATGGAATGCAGTTCCTGAATCATCCATATTCTGAACAACAGCAGGGTCTACAATTTTAAACAGACTAGTTCTCACGTGAAACGACTTTCGCAAAACAGCCACAATATCCGATCATTTTTGACACATCTTCTATGAAAATATAGTGGATTATATAAATAAACATAAATGATGCGTTTGGGGGTAAAACAAAATACACACCAAGGCACTCACGGATTTGCCAGAGCATAGACTTTTTACCCTTAGTCTTTGTTTGATCGAAAGTCTATTATAATATTTGTAGAATGAAAGTCCATGTTATAATAATCTACTTTCTTTTTTAACTGAGGAAAATTCAGGCGGTGCAGAATGCGCTCAGTCGACAAAGAAAAACGACAGATACACCCATGAGACTCTTTCTGCGTTCAGCAGCTTCAGTAAGGGATCCCAGTTCACAGCCAGAGCTACCTCTGCCCTTTCTATTACTCTTTACAGCACAATCACAAGTTTTCCTTTCAAAGAATAGCCAGAGCCATCATAGTTCACATTTCTTCCTAAAATTCTTTAACCAGCAAGAACATATTTCTCCATGTTTAGGTAAGGAAGGCTTGACACAAACCTCAGCATCACTGCCGCAGAGCTGTCGGGAACAGCAGCACTAGGTCTTTACGGCTGGCTCCATGAGACAATTACATTGACATCTTTTATTTCTGTTTTTTTGTTTTATTTTGAGGTGGGTTTTTTTGCTACTAGCAGACAATATAGCTAGTTTCCAAGACAGAAGCTTTAAATTACATACGGTAGAACCAAAAAGCGTCTGTCCTTTTATTAAGTTACAAAATTTGCCTCAAGTAGACTACAGTCTTTCAAAGGCAAAAACCCTCACACAAGCAGCAAAGTAAAGCTGTGCAATGACCGGAAAGACCATAGGCATAAAACTTTTGTCTCGTATTTTAGAAGTTATTAATTAATTTTCATCTGAAAGACTGAGTAAGGGAAGGTAGCAAGAATGGACGTGTAAATAGGTTTGAGAGAAAAGGAAAGGAGGAGGCAAGGTAGAAGAGATAAACATGAAGGGCAACACAAGAAATCTTTTTTTACATCTAGTAAAAACTGACAAGAGTAAGAAATTAGTCCTTTCCTAAAGGAAAACAAGCTGCTATATTCAATTTAGGTTATGGGTTCAGATGAAAGCTCTTCTAACAAAATAAGATGCTCTATAAACAACACCTTAAAGCTTTCTCTTGTACACTTGCTGTCTCCATCCTATGACCTTGCGCATAACAGAAATGTGTACAAGGATACCACTGGTTGTATCACAATGGTCTTGCACACCAGACTTCAAACTTGTTTTGAAATGCTCTTTCTAAAGGTTGGGAATCTAACAGTCTGAGACGGCTTCTTCCCCCCTGCCGTGTGCATCTTGTCTTCCTCTCTAATTTATACTGTCACTCTGATTTTGACTAGTAATTTTTTTTTCAGCTCATAACAGCCCTCGCCAGCCAAATCTTCAAGGAACCAAATCCCAATTTTCAGCACAGTAACTTGCAAAACAGCAAACATTTTGTAAAAGGTAGGTGATAAGAACTGACTGGCATTCTCATATGTTATGGATGAACACGCACTCTAATGCTACTTAAAAGATTTAACATCTGATATTCTCCTAATGAGATTAATGGGACAAAGAATTGAAAACAAGGGATGTTTACAATTACCGGCACCTGAAGAGCAGTGATGTCACATGGAAAAATAAACTTTCCACCACTGATGAATCTCCTTGACAACATAAACGTACTCATCTCTAATTTGCCTCCTCGTACCTAAGATCATTTCAACACCAAGAATAGAAATAAATACAACAAAGTCTAATGGTCAATTATCAGCAATTAAAAGGCGAACACATTTAAGTTACACTAAAAATATACACAACTGAATAACTGCAAAAATTAAAGTATCATTAGAAACATCCCACTGCAAGTGGGCAAAAGACTCACCACTCAAACGTGTCCCAGTTTACAGAATGACCTTTGGACTGAACTACTTTTGCCTGGAAAACACCTTTAAAGTTACCTTTTTTTATTATTATCTTGCTATAATTTCAGGACAGTTGTAACATTAAGGAATGTAAGCTGGAACAATACCTGGATCGGCATCTTTGTGAAAGGTTGGTCTCACTAAAACCAGAATTAAATTTCCACCTGCCTTCAGGAAAGCAGTATTTCATTCCTCATATTTACCACTAAAACACTGTAGAGCTCTGCCCCTTCTGACACCTTTTCTCTTGTCTCTTTTTGCTTTCCCTATCATGCTACATAGCCTGCTAAATCTTCTTCACCTGTTGCTATTTTAGGGTCTGACCCAAAGGCCACTGAAATATAAAAAAAATTCCTATTCATCTCAGCGCGGAGTAACATTATTTTATCTTTATGACATACTAAAATCTCTTTTGCCCACTGTAGCCATTAAATTTGCCAATTCATAGTGTCTGCATCTCCAATCTTCCTCCTTCAAATCTCCACTTTTACTCTGTTATTTCCAATAGGCAAATTTTGAAAGGGATGAAATTTCAAATTCCTTAAGTGACAGGAAAAGGGGCAATAAAGTTTAAAAAAAATAGCCATTTGCCTGAATAAACATTACAAAACTCACCTGAAAAGCTGGATAAAATTGTTTCACTTATTTCTGTTTACTCAGTTGTGTTCTACAAATATGTATCTGAGCTTGACTCAAAGGTAAACTCCCACCGACTTTCTGAGAGCACGAAAATGGGCCCTTCATCTCTAAGTTGTAAATTTATTTATTCCGGTTTTTACATTTTAAGAGCTGGATATGCAGACACATCCCCAATCTGTTCCAGGTGAGCACCCCAGCTTTGAGGTTGCAAAATACATCGCCTTCTTGCCCAGCTATGCTTTGGGATCCCAGCTCCCGGGCTGGGCAGCACGTGGGCTGCAGCACGTTCACCCTCCCAGCTCTGCCCCGGGAGCATCGCCCAGGGAGTTGCATTTGAGACCTTTCAGATCTTTCAGGAAGCTGAAGACTTCAACATACCCCTCTGTGAGTGCTCTGCGAGGCTCCCAGAAAAAAAAATAAGATTAACTACTTCCACTGTTCTAGAAAGAACGAGACCTTCCGCAGCCTTTAGTTATGAGTCTGCTGATGACCCCACCTGAAGGGAGCCTGAGACAGGCACCAAGTTCCAGAGGAGGGTTTTTTCTCTTGTCTGCCTCTAGAAATGTCTCTAAACTTCCTGGGAGACTTCTGACAACTCCTAATACTCCACACTGACTGCACTTGAAGCCGAAGAACCCAGGTGGGACGCACTGAGTGACCTCCCCGAAGCCAGACATCAGTACTTCAGACCCTGCGATGCCTGAGCAGGAGGTGCTTAAGCCAGCACTCTTCACATCCCGGATATTTTAGAGATCTGCAACACTTCAGCATAGAGTTTTTTTTCCTGTTACGGCCATTGAAAGCTCAGATCTCATACTACTGAGTTAAAAAAATCCCCAAAACAACAAACAAAAACATTATTTATTTCTGGAGCCTTGATCCATGAAGTTCTTACTCTTGGAAAACCTCTTATCAGCCTCTAGAAGGTAAAATACTATGATAAGATATGCGGATCTCGTTAAGCTAATTTTTATCTAGTGCTATCTATGCTTTTAAAAGAGAATCCAGTAAAAATACTGAAGGCAAGGAATGTCTCTTACTTTCTTGTAGATTTCTTTTTTTAAGTTGGGGAGGTTTCAGGTCATATTTAGAGCCTTCTCCAGGGTTTTGTTTGCACAGCAAACAGCAGTGTTTTATTCTTCGGAGGTAAGGTAGGCTGCCAAAGTAAAATTTACTTTTGAACCTAGTTTTTAATAAAAATATTGAACTAGAGATACAGCGTTTGGCAAGAATGAAAAACCAAAACAAGCACACAAGAAGATGACACCTTTCCTGAAGGGACAAACTAGAATCTAATCTCCTGAAAATACAAAAACTGCTTTCAAAAAAAGGCAGTCTTTCAACTTTTTAGTCCACATTTTAGCTGCTGTGTTTAAATATCTGCTTCGCTGATTATATGGAAATGAAACAGCTCAAACCTTTAAATTAGTCATACTAAGCTTCTACCCGTTAGTGATGCGTCATACCACTGATATATGTCACAATTTCCTCAAATAAAAATGTTCTTTCAAAAGGCAGAAAGTTCTCAAATGCAAATATAAAATGGAAGAAGGGCTGAAAAGAAGTGTAACATTTTTAGATAGCAGCAACTGTTTATTTTCTCCTCCTCTACTTTTTGCTCCAGCTGGGGGAGGTTGAAAATTTTCAAGTGCTTTTCTTTAAAATTGAGAATTGCCATTCTGCCACGTCCCCTACCCTTTCCCTAAGCCAGTGCATTCGGGACCTCTGACTGCGTTAATGTTTGCTTTCCATAATCACCATAATGAACGACCTTTATAAATAATACATTGCCGTTGTTTCCTTTTGTTCTGCGGGGACCCCTCAGTCTCCTCAAAGATCATGTATGGCAGAAAAGAATCATAATTTTAAAAGATATAAAATATTTAAGCATCAGACCATTTTTTCCATATAATATTTTTTGTATTTAATTTAAATACTTAGTATAATGCAATTTTGTTATAAAATACTCACGCTGTACATATTAAAAGATTACTGGTCTCAAGCTCTTCTCTTTTATGTGCTTTCTGTCAACAACTGGACACATTTTGCCTCTTTTTTTATACAGCCATTTCAAGAAATGTCATTATTCTCCAGCCGTAACCCATAACTTCATTACAGTTGTCAGCCTGCTCCTTGAATATTTATCTCTAGGATTTTCTTTCACTTCAGTGGCATAGAGGGACTTGGAGGGATGAAGATGAAATACGGACTTTTTTTTCACCTTGTGTTTTATATTGAGGGCTTCATTCAGGAATATATGACTAATTTAAACAGTATGCTGAATTCTAACTACACAAATAGTCCTGCTGACTTCAAAGATGCTTACGATTATTTAAGCACATATTTACTTAAGTATATGAATCATTATTTATTTCTGCCCCAGTTAGTTGAAAAGATGCTGTGCATGTTTACATCTTCTTCGAAACATACTGATCTATATTCAAGAATTTGTCTCAAAACAAAAAACTAGGCTCGCCTATAAATGACAGCAGTGCGGATGTCCAAAGCCTCAGAATAAACAGACAGGCACACGGGGCTATATTCATTGCAAGTAGGATCAGACATCATCTTTCACCATCACAATAAGGACAGTAACCAGAAACACAGTAACACATCTGAAAGCAAAAAATAAAAGATGGAACTGCAATAAAATAGGTGTTCTCATGCTGGCTTCACTCTTCCACACTCAGGTCAACAATTGCAAACTTGGCTTCAACAAAATGACTTAATGATATATTTAGTAATTGGTAACAAAACAAAAATAATTTCTAAATAAAGTTATGTGTACATTTCTAGAGCCATCTGCTATATATAAAGGGCTGGATGTTAGAAGCGTTTTCCCAGAGCAATCTCATCTGTCTTCTTGTCTGTGGAGTTAAAGAGTTTGATGACTAAAATCGAAACCTATAAATAAAGATTTTGTATAGTTTTTAAATTTATACTCGGGAGCCTTTCATATAATACAGCTTTTCTGTATTCCTCTGCTTTCTACATTCTGCTTTCATACTCCATATGAATTCTTTCTATTCATAGAGCTTTTCTATCATCTGGTCTGAATTCCTTTCAGACAGAGGTGAGAAGAAGGGAAGACAAGTGTCTGCAGACATTCGTTACAAACCCTTCTCCTCTCTAAGGTGCTGAGGATGTAGAGTCATACGTCAGGAAGATGATCTCCCATGTCCTCATGTGTGGACTCCAGCCTGGAGCCACCCCTGTGAAGAGCTGCTGAGCAGGCACAAGCTCTGTGGTTTTCGTTTTCTGTCCAAGGCACCATGTCATCGAATGACAGCATGGTTTGGGTCGGAAGGAACCTTAAAGCCCATCCAGTCCCACCCCCTGCCCTGGGCAGGGACACCTCCCACCAGCCCAGGTTGCTCCAAGCCCCGTCCAACCTGGCCTTGAACCCCTCCAGGGATGGGGCAGCCACAGCTTCTCTGGGCAACCTGGGCCAGGGGCTCACCACCCTCACAGCAAACAATTTCTTCCTAATCATTCTGCTTGGATCCCCCTGCAGGTGCTGGATACATCAAGGCAGTGGGTTTGCAGAGAACATTGATTTAGTGTAAAGTTTCAGATCCTTGAGAGACAGGAGCGCCCACCTCTCCGCATTACTGCAACAAATTCTAAAAGCCGGTGCTCGCACTGACAAGTCTCCCCACAAGATACGAAGAGTTGGATTCCTTTACCACAAACAAGCCTGGATTAATTCAAACGAGCTGATAACTAGTCCACAGCATTGTATATGAATTCAGTACATAGCTGGAGTAAAAATGAAACAAATTATGTGGAAAATGTGTTTGTTTTCAAATGCACAAGTGTGCTTCCATCTGAAATACATGACTGCAGTTTGTCTCGGCAAGCCACTAAGAAGGTATTTTTGGTGCTCCTGAAGCACTGGTTGTGGAGAATGACAGTAGCTTAGCTGGCAGAGTGAATAACCAAAGGGAAACTCTGGAGTGCTCTACTTTCTCTGGCTAAACAGATTAGCAGGCCAATCCTACACTCCTTAGCCAGAGAAGTCAGTGCCAGCTCAATGGCATCCATTGGCGACGAGGGCCCAGCCCTGCTCCTGACGAGCTTTGTCCTGGTCTCCCTGACTTGGAAGCAAGAGTGCATGTGGCTTTAACTGCATCCCTCCTGCGCTCTGAGGGTGGGGATCATGCAAGGAACACCTCTGGAATGCCTGAAGAGCACAGAAATTATTGCTTCTGCAAACACCCAGAACAAACATTACCCCAGAACAACCAGATCACGAGTACCAGGAGAAGCGGGCATCACTCTCCAGCTTTCTCACTGCTTTTGAGCAATAAGGCACAGTGGGGAAAAGACCCTCCTTGCAACTTTTTTTGGATGGATACAGTGCCAGAGCACACATCATAACGTCAGTAAAGGATAAATATCCAAAAATCAGATGAGCACACATGGAAGCCACTCTTCCCCTTTTAGCCATAATGGCTAAGCTAAGATTTATGACCCTTTAGTTTTTTTCCTGACCTAGAGAGAAAGCTGCTGATGGAGGCAGCTACTTCTTGGATGCAGCCTGCTTTGTTTACAAGAACACAGGAACACCTTTTTCCCTCAACACAGGAGGAATTAAACCTCAGGGCTGGTTTCTCTGCTTGCCGTTCCCTTCCCAGGCCGCTCACACTACCGAAGCGTCTGGGGCCGTGGCTCCTTTCTGCTTTCTCCCGCTCCTCCCTAGGGAACCCTCGAAAACACACCGCTCTAACCAGCAATACCTGATGAACTCCTTCGCTCACACAACTCTAGTTAGCCCTGCCTAGCAGTGACTCGGTTTTAAACTATCTATCTAGTATATAAATTAGGGTGGGGTTTTTTTAACATAAGTAAAAGCCGGGTCCCACTAATTAACTTTCACCCAGATGCTAGCATTAGAGATGATTTCAGAAAAACTAGTCAAAGTTATTAATCAATAGTGTATCGATACTATTAATTATAGATAATCTATTGTATAGAATCAATGTTTAATGATTTAATGATCTTCTTTAAACTGAAAGAGGGGAGATTGGGATGAGATATGGGGCAGAAATTGTTTGCTGTGAGGGTGGTGAGCCCCTGGCCCAGGTTGCCCAGAGAAGCTGTGGCTGCCCCATCCCTGGAGGGGTTCAAGGCCAGGTTGGACGGGGCTTGGAGCAACCTGGGCTGGTGGGAGGTGTCCCTGCCCAGGGCAGGGAGTGGGACTGGATGGGCTTTAAGGTCCCTTCCAACCCAAACCATTCCATAATGTATGAAACCAGTAGAGAAACGTGCTCACAGAAAGTCAGAGATGTATCATCCTCACCACAATTGTAATAGTTACATTTGAAGGCTTCTGGTTTCACCACAGGCACTCTCTAGGTGAGAATGTACTGGAACAACAATTCTAAAAGGTATTAATGAAGTAGCATTACATTCTTGGTGTAAGATATGGCCATACCTTTTGGGAAAAAAATGAAATTACAGATTACAGTCCCTCATTATAGACAACAGTCTTCAATTTTACTCTTCAGACAATTATTTTAACCATAAATATTTATTTTATATTGGTTATTTCTATATAAACTCTTTAAATTCAGATTACTGTATCAGTAACTCTAAAGGTATCCTCTCTCAAATCAAGAACTTTGCAGTTCACAGTTAGGTTATTAACACCTACTGAAATGATATGATCCAACCGAGGGGCAGTGGGAATTTTATCTATTTATTTATTCTTTGAAGGCCACATATCTTGGAACACCCCTAGAGTTATGTTATAAAATAAAGGAGTTTTTCTCTCCAATTTCTCACACAGATTCAGCCTACTTCTGTAATATGCGTATGAGCTTTTCTACTGACGTCATGTTAGATCAAAGCATAAAGACAGAATTCTAACATGGGGTTTTGTTTCCTTTTTTCAAGAGCTCGATGGAAATTGCCAAAGAAAAGATGATTCGGATCACAAACACCACCCCTTTTTTTCAAGTTCTGAAATGAATCCATAAATAAAGAAATATGTCAGAATAAATGCACGGTATTTGTCTTTTTACTTAAAAAAGCTGCTCTAACACAGTATGTTTCCATTCTGTCCCGTCTAACTTCTGCCGCCATGGAAGCTCATGTAGAGGTCTACTATTTTTTTGGAATGGACTGTACTGTGCAAACTTCATTCCCACCTGTGAAGTGGCTGGTTTGTGAATTATTAAGCACTAATATATGAATATCATATTATTATAATGTTCCTGTAACATACTCTGTAAAGGATACAACCTGCCCGTACAGAATAATTGAGATGATACAATATTTGCTTTTAAAGAAGCCAGCTCCCAAGAAAACAAACAAGAACACCCTTCCACTGTTTGGAAAGGTCAGATGTCAAAATACTAACATTGCCAGAAGTAATGCTGACACTTGCAAGAAGGACAATAATCGTACCTTCTTGGTTCATGTTTTATCTCTTTACTTAAAATACAAGACTAACGATACCACAACAATCTCTCAAAAGCTGTTCGTGGATCCTACAGCAATGCCACTTCTCAGCAATGTACAGAAAAAGTATTTTTACCGAACTTAAAAATAATTTCCAATTTTCTATATTTCAATATAACACGAAACAAGGCTGTTCAAAAGGAGCTTTTAGTATAATGGTACAGACCTATTGCAGAAAGTTATATATCATTCAAAACTATCTAAAAACTAACCACTGCAAATAAAGGTAGTAAAAAGACAACCAGCAAAACTAAGGGCTGGATTGCACTTTCTATTTCACCAACACGAGTCTGACCCAGAAGATCATTAAAAAAACCAGTTACATGGTGCAGACATTTTCTACAAACAGCAAAATTCAACACTACTGGCACCTACTTCCACCAGTCGGTCTCCTCGGCCCATCCCTACTTAGTAAGACTTATCCAAGACACAGCCCCAGAGAAGCAACAACTGGAAATTTTGCATAGGAACTTCTAAGAGGGAATAGCAAGGGTGAATTTCTCAACACAAAAGTTTAAAATTTATGAATTTTATAACTCATAGAAACATAAAAAAAGAAATTATCATAAAGTACTTGACTAAAAATCAATCTCGGATGTTTTGAAAACTTTCTGATGGATTATAGTCTTAAATGATGCCCTTCCCCTGGCGGTGAAACTCTGCTGGAAAAACACTAAACGTTCTGTGCTGCAGACATGGGATACAGATACCAGATAGCAGCAAGAAATTGTAGCCTGAACAAATTTACTATGTTTCCTAGAAAAAATGTAACTAAAATCTTCACCTGGGCCACCTGTCCAATAAAGTATTCAACATTTGAATCTGGATCTGATTTAACATGATCCCATATCTAGCATCAATACAGTATTCTGAAAAGGTTATTAAAGAAAGCATTATTTAAAAAATACAAATTCTTAATTTCCAATTGCAAGCGAAATCTCACAAACAACTCGGTCATGGGTTTTTGAAACAGATTTTAAAAATGAATGTCAAAATCACAGCTGAGACTTTCCAATCAGTAAATTTTTGTATTAGGGAAGACAATTTATAACTTTTAATCTACTACCAAAAGAACAGGGAATTCAGCAGTAAACTGGGTTTAGCCAAAAATGAAAGTATTCCATGTGCTGATGGGATACTCCTGAGAAACTTTTCCTGTATGTATTGCATGTGCCAATTTGATGGGTTGTAATCGATGTATTGGTTGTATTCTGGAACATCAGAAAGCCCTTGCAGCAAAATGCTTCATATGTTCAACTCTGGTTGCTCAACAAATAATTTCTAGCAAAACTGATGATCTGCTTGGGCTCTGAGCAACCCTAAATTTCTTATTGCTTCTAAAATACGCCGCGATTTCTCAACTATGATAAATATGTTGAGATTAAAGCCACATGAATGTCCTGAGACCCACTCTGACATTTTTAACTTTACCCACAAAATGAGTGTAGTCTTAGGGTATGATTCTCATTAACAGTGAACTCTAAAATGTCACTGAGAGCTTGCGCTGTTTGCCTTTTGACTCCCCAGGGAATCCACCAGGCTGAAGTAACAATAAAAAAAATACATTCAACCCTACTAAGCTAACCTAACCAAATGACCCTGTAAGCAAGAAAAATATATAAACGTTCAATAAGATACACAGGTTAGTTCTGTTTGGCTCATCCAAATAGGAAAGAGCTATTTGTAAAATCAGAATCAGTGGCTGTAGCAATTAAATGCTATTCTAGCTCTCTCCATCATTTTGCTTCTCATATATAGTAACAGACATTGCATCTAGCCTAGCTCACAAAACACAGAGTCAATATGTGACACTACCACAGGACTCAATTTCCAGATCAAGAACACAAAGGCTGAAGATCTGAAATCACAAGGGGACTTTGTATTCCAGGTTATCTAACAGGAGTCTGTGACCTGTATAATGTCAAGTGAATCAGTACATTACAAGAAATCACGTAAATTGCTAGCAGATTTTAGAATGAAGCGGTAACAGAAGTTGGTAAGTTCAAAGATCTGACAAAAGTACACGTGGAAGACCAAGAAAGATTTTCACACAGAGAGCTCAGGTCAAACAATGGAGTCAACTTAGAGACGTGATAAAGTTTCAGTGCTGAAATTCGATCAAACTGGTACGTAATGAAATTAAAACATTTCTGAAGTTCAGAACAAAACTGGTATTTTATTTAGTAAACACCATTCAGCCATGTAGATATTTGGTATGCCAATAAACACTAGAATTGTCTAATAATAATGAGTAGAAATAATCTTTTACTGAGTCTGAATTAGCAAAACACCAGCAAGGATATTTTTCCTTTTTTTTTTTTTAGCTCATTAGGTTATAAGGAATTTAGGATTAGCTGTGGACTTTAATGTACAAGTTACCGGTTCAGATGAAACAAAGAACACACATATACAGCTACTGACCAAATTTCTGCCAAATTTAACCGAAGGAAAAGGGCCTTCACGATGAGGTTTGTCATAATTTGCTTAAAAATTGGAAGCTGGGACCTAGTGACCAAAGAGCAGGCAGCAAAGACGTTCAGGCCCCGAGCCGTCCTTCACATTGAGAAGCAGCGATGCGAAGGTACCGGGCAGCCGACCGGCACACAGAGACTACAGGCAAGACAAGGAATTTTGCCAGGCTGCCCAAATTGGAAGGTACACAGATAGTTACAAGACACGGGAAACAAGCTTCATCCATCCTCTAGCTCACTACACAACTTATTTGCTTTTGAAACAGCCTGGCACTACAGAAAACACTTTTCATTTTGACACCAAACCCACTAACGATGCATTCAGTTTTGATGTTTTAAAGGTTGTAGAAGTGTTTTTTATTCATCCAATTTGGTGAATTACATTCACTCTAATTTCATAAGTGAAGTTTCAAGCCGTTTTAATTAGACAAATTCTTCTTTTTAACATTTCAATACACATGCATGTTTGTATCTTTTTAATGAGTTTATAGGATTTTACGGTCTTTGAGCCTGCTTCTACTTAGGTCAATGTCAAAACTTCGTCCGAGTTCAGTGAAAGCAAATCAATCCACGCGCAAGAAAAATCATACTTGTAAGGATCTGCTTTTTTTGCTGATAGTATACTGAGAAAAAAAACCATAGAAACAAGAAAAATTGTTCTCATCATCACTCACTCAGTACTTCATTTACAATTATTCACAAATACTTTTTCAATTATCATTTTTTCTTAGTAATTGGACACTTATCACCCTCATTTCAGTGGCTGAACCAGTACTGGATCCCAATTAAGGCCACAGCCGTACCGGTGGAAAGCTGCGTTTGCCGTTTAATCACAGTTATACATGCTTTAGGCTAAAACCCTTTGTAAAACTGCTATGCCCGATTTACAGTCCAGACAAACTGTTTAAACGGGACCTAAGAGGATTCTGCTTTAATGCTCAGAAGGAATAAGGCTCTTTAATGCAGAAAAAGCCTCCTAATGGAGTCTGCGTGTGAGTCTTCACTACTACACGAGCCTGACAGAGGTACCCGGCAATCTTTTACGCTCCTGACCTGCAAATGCTGATGGCTCTGACTTTTAAATGGCTAATGCTTGCGGAAATGCTGAAGTTAAACACTTTAATAGTTTATTTTTTTCTTAGTGAGTAGGGCTTTCTCACCACACAAAGTGCTAGACAGCAACATTAAAATTGGAACTGTTCCTTTCAAACTTCCCAGTTTCCACAATAAGTGTTGTCTCACAAAGTTTGTATCTCAAGGGAAAGGTTCAAAGACCGAGTGCTTGATCACACAAAGAAGTCTTCTGTGCTGCAAGTTCACAAAATCATCCATTTTATTTAATACCTAACTATTTGGTAATTGCTCATATTCAGTCTCAAACCAGCTTGAATGATTTCAGCTTTTAATGTGCTTCATCTCATTCTGAGGCACATCAATCCAGGAGCAGATCGCAGCACCTTGAAATACTAATGCTTGGCACATACTTTAATCTCCTCTAAAATGTCTTGTTCCTTGTGTGCTTAAATCTGTTAATAGCTCTTTCTTCTCCTTAGGTTTTTACTTTTGTGGCAACTGATTCTAGTTAGCATGAGGTTTGTTTAATTTTCGTTTTAGTGAAGTGCAGGAGCAATAATCTAAAAGCCTGAATTATTACTGTATTAATAGAAAGGTAAAATTGCTTTTTCTAAAAAAATGACTTTTTTCCCCAAGCATGAAACCCTCTAAAAACATGTATCTATAGTAATAAAATAAACTTTTCAGAATGTAAGAGCACACACAAGAACTCTCGCGTGATCATGTCTGAGGATCACTGTGATGTGCACAACCGGTATCACAGCTAAATTTCTAACACTATTGTATAGCACAAAGTCTGGCAACGACTGACACTTTGCTGTTAAAACCTCTCGTACAATAATGAGATTATTCTTTTATTTCAGACTCGGTTTTATTCTATTGTCTATTTAACTAGAAATGTGTACTCGCTATTGTTTTATCTCCGTGCTCGTGTTCCTCGCAACTCTGGATACCCTGCTAATTTCTCTCCCACACCAGCCCCTCTACAGGGCTCACCTTCCCAGCTGCAGCGAGATCGGATGCACGCTGGAGGCTGACGATGCAGCGCTGTAAGATCTCATCTTTCACGGGGGCTCTGCTGAGAACCGACACATTCACTTCCATGTTGGGGCAGCTCTGTGCTCAGACTCCTGTGGGAGGGAGTCACAACCTCACATCACACCAGCCCTTTTGACCACCATCCCTTACAAATCAAACCACAGCATAACTGATTTCTGCTATTTTCCTTCCATATTCTAACAGAAGTCTAATGAAAAAGAATTGTTCAACTGAGCAAATGTGTAGGACTTGGAGTCCTCAGCACAAGAAGGACACGGAGCTGTTGGAGCGGGGCCAGAGGAGGCCCCAGAGATGCTGGGAGGGCTGGAGCCCCTCTGCTGGGAGGACAGGCTGAGAGAGTTGGGGGGTTTCAGCCTGGAGAAGAGAAGGCTCCGGGGAGACCTCAGAGCCCCTTCCAGGCCCTCAAGGGGCTCCAGGAAAGCTGGGGAGGGACTCTGGACCAGGGAGGGGAGCCATGGGACGAGGGGGAAGGGTTTTCCACTGCAAGAGGGGAGATTTAGATGAGATATGGGGAAGAAATTCTTGGCTGCGAGGGTGGTGAGCCCCTGGCCCAGGTTGCCCAGAGAAGCTGTGGCTGCCCCATCCCTGGAGGGGTTCAAGGCCAGGTTGGATGGGGCTTGGAGCAACCTGGGCTGGTGGGAGGTGTCCCTGCCCAGGGCAGGGGGTGGCACTGGTTGGCCTTTAAGGACCCTTCCAACCTAAACCATTCCATGCTTCTATGGCTTTCCCCAAACCCTCTGGAGAACAGCCACACCTCCATGGAGAGCACTTTAAGGCTAAATTAATACCACCTGGACAATAGCAACAGTTCTCAAAATGATGCTCCTCTGAAAAGCTGCTGCTGTCACACACACACTTTTTTTTTTAATCCTTTACTCATTGCTTATTTCTGACCCCGAGAAGAAATGGCATGAAGCCACCCAGTCTTGTTATTCAGTCCACAGTTTCAGACTCATCAATGTTCATTAAGCCCTTCAGTTATCTCCAGTATTTACATAAAGTACTGTGCTAGTCAAGATGATTAGGGACCTGCTGTATTATAAATAAAATAACAAAAGCTAAATAAATAAATACATACTGTATTTCTTCTGTGGAAATATTAAGCAATCTTCCGTGTTTGGGGCTTTTTTCTGCTGTTATCCAGTATGCTTAATAATAATTGTCCCAAAACTTGAAGATGGCTATATTTCACTCTTCTTTATTTTTAAATGAATGATACTTGATGATTTGAAGTGCTCTTACGTTGCAGTTCCTACTTGAACAGTAATTTAACAGTAATAGTACCAAGGATGGGGCAGGGTTAAAATATTTTCTTGTTTTAGTCTGTCAAAATACTCTTTGAAACTAACATACCTGATACATTAAAATATTTATGTGAAATCTGTCTGTTCAGCACTCAAGCACAGAACTGATAAGTATAGTCAAATTCTTACTGGATGTCAATCAACTTACGAATGAATGGAACCATTCAATTAGAGAGCGATGATATAGAAGCAGACAGGCGTTTACACCCCACGATCCAGTAAATACTGCCCATTTTCAGTTCAGAATGCCGGACAACGCTGTCCCACAGCTTCTCCGCAGTTCTTCACATTTTCTTTCAAAACTATGAGGCAAAGGAGATTAAAATCAATACATGAGCTGGTTATGAAATGTCACTTGGGCAGTCTAGGAATCTCGCTCTATTCATCAAAGATGATACTTAATTTCTCAAAGTGTCTACTCAAAAAAGGGTAATCTGCAAAGGTGTTAGCACAGTTCAAACTTTACTCCCATTTTGTTACAATTTCCAAACAGTTTTTCAATTGGGACAGCGGGCTTTTTCTGTTTGTTTGACCTCTGTATATGACCTCTGTACTTTAGGAAGAGATCGCCAAACAATAAAGCGCCAGTCAACAGCCATCTCAATGACTAGACTGAGTTCAGGTACCACCTGAACTTCCACATTCTTCTTCCAAACCCAAAGATATTCAGTTCTGGAGCAAAAACTCTATTTTCTCTCAGCACTTTTCATATTTTGTGGGAGAGGAGGGAAGTTCAGCATTTCATGAATGTCCGCTTCTCACACCCTAATATGCCTAGTGTCTCTCTTCTCCTCTCTTTCACTGTTCAAGGGGCAATTCCAGGGCCTTACGAAGGAGCTGTCAGTGTCTCCCCACTGGCAGGGGATGAAATGCGCCACTGATTCACCGCTCTATGTGCAAGATTGCAGCAGAGCTGTCATGGAGCAACACACTGGGGACCAAATAAGTGTCAAGCGTGACACTTGGCAGGGCTGCCTGCCAGGATTTGAACCTGTGGTTCCAGAGAGTCTAGATGTTAGTCTAGGAAATCCAACCTGCTGCTTAGATGATGAAACCATCCCCAATTTAAAACTTGCAGCCTTATTCCTCTGGAATGTGCCTTCAGATGAATGGAATATCCAACCATGCTGGATAAGCACATTAACTGGATGCTTTTACTAAAATGATCAGAAGTAAAATAACTCTGTTGACATTTAAATTGCCATAATCTGTCTGCAAAGCTAACAGTCTATTGAGATGAAGAGGAGCATTTATTTCTTCGGTTTCTATCCATACACAGTATGATTGCACAATACGCACTGATATTCAAGAGGCTACCTTTGCAGTCAGAGGTCAGTTAAATTAAAAAGTTGAAGGAGATGCCTGTTGCACGTACATACGGTCATATGGTGAAGATAAACATGAACGTGATTCTGCACATTCTTTAACAATTACTGAGAAATATTGCATCCCCAATGGACAGAACTGCAGTGGGTGTCTGATCAGAAAATACACAATCTCATACATTTGTAAAAAATTGTGAAGTGTTGGTTTTTATAAAGACCATTGAAGATTGCAACGATGAATTGTCAACAAAAAGATTTCACTCGCTTTCCCAAATACTAAATGCCTGACTTTAAATTAATGGTGCTTAACAGCTGCAATAACTATAATTGGGTCACTAAAGCCTTAATCCCACTTTCACACTTGCATCTTGAATCTAAACAGCTGAAAATAAAATTAGGAATGAAGCAGCAAAACACACCTTACATTTCTGAAGCAGCAGCACTATTCTAACACTCCAGAGGTAATTATTATCCTTAATAACACCAGATATGATTGAGGCTTTTAACAAAAGGAATGCTGCCTTGAAACCGTCTCCTAGTGCTCAGAATTTGACTGCTATGAAAAATTGTCAGCTGAGGAACAAAAGTGCATTATTAATGATAGGTACGTGATGGGATGTGGAAACTCTCTGCCCAGAAAGGGTTGCGAAAGGTTAAATTCCTTTTAGAGGAAGGAGAAAGTTGCACAATATGCCTTAGCCAAGGCTAGAAGGAAGACCTTCTAACCAGGATAACAAAAACTACAGGTTTGAAAGAGGGTTTAGATCAGAATGTATTCGTGGGTAGGAATGGATTTCCTAAATATTGAACAACTAAACTGTTATGGTTTTACTGATGGTTCTTTCCACATACAGTGTTGTCGGACATTGCAATCAAAGTATTTCTAAATATAAAGGGGTTTTTTATTGAAATTTGTCAAATCTGGCACAATTTATCAGGTAAGATAATCACGTTTTTCATACATTATCAATTCTAACATTTTCTGTTGAATAACTCCTGAAACCACATGTATATTTATTTCAGCACTGCATGAAGAGGACTACTAGTATTTGGGTTGTAGAAGTCAGGGATGATAATACACGCTCGAAATGACAGACCATAGTTCTTTGTGAGCTTTCCCCAATGGATTCTGCATAACTCAGAACCAGACTGGTCTTCTGTTTTTCAAGATATGTAGAAAACCAAAAATCCCATGTTGCCTCCTGAGCCACCCCCTGCAGCTCAGATTCCAAACAGTCTTTCAACAATTACCCCAAATGATGGCACCTACAGACAGCAGATCAGGCAAGCACAGCACACCTGTAAGTATCTGATTAACACCGTGACATCTCTCTCAAAAGCAGAAACATTGCCGTATTCAGGTAACAGCCTCAAAAAGAAAATACATCTGATCCTGAGACATGCTGTGTAGAGAACTTTGTATTTTGAACTTCTAATGCAAAGACCAAAACCGTGATTATGATCCTGCTATTTACTTTACCACGTATTCTTTTAAACTCCGGTTAAAATGTAGAGTTAAAAGTTTGAACAGATCTTTGAGAAACATTTGTTTGACTGGGATACTTTCACTTGAATTTTTAAAGACGCATTTTTTAGGAGAAAGATATAAGGGGAATAACACAGAGTCTGAAAATTAGCTTTGCAGAAAACTCTGATGAAAATTATGCCCATTAGGATAAGCCTGTGCCAAGACCAACACTGGAGAGTGCTCTCAGGGGAGCAATCAGTTGCAAGGGCTGGAACTGTACAAGCTGCCCTTTCATTGCGATGGTGTTCAGATGTGTAGAACATACATGAAAAATCCAGATGGATTTATGGAAGCTGAAGGGATTTATGGAAGCTGAAGGAATATTATGCTGTGCTGTTATTTATAATGCTACAACGCTTTCCTCTTTCTTGTACTGCTCCTGACCACTGCTGCTCACTGGAACGCAAGATGAAGCCATGGCTTCTAACCATTCTGGCCTTCCTCATATTTACATATTTTAAATACTTAAATCCTAAATACTACAACAGGTACTATGAAAAATACCTTTATATTTCTCTCTGTAATATACCAAAACATAGAGAGCCTTTTCTTAAATTATAAAGGAAGTCTGTGACAAACTGGGAAGAGAACAGGTATTTTCTGAATCTGTCAAGCACCAACAGCATCCAGAATTTGTCCCAAATTCACCTTTTCTATCTTAAAAAGCAATAAGAAGAAAGGAAAGCTGTTTGACACACAAGATAGCTAAATCAATATCAGAAAGCATGACTCATGAGAAAAAGCGATGATAAGAACGTGAGGACAGAAGAAAATTCAAGAACATGGGCCAGAACATGCAGAAATACAGACAAACTTGTACAAGAAGTGAAAGAAAAGGCCCAAGAGCCTAAATACTGCTGAAGGGAAGAAGTCCTCTGGCAGGCAGGGATCATCACACTAGCGAGGAAAGGCAATACTGACAGAGCTCCCCTGTTCGAATTCGTATTCTGCCTCCGTCCACCCATTCGCAGACAGGCAATATATATCGTGTACACACCAAGTATATCCCAGGTACAACAGTACAGGTCACAACGGCTGGCATTTGTTCACCAATGGACCCGAGTAAAATTCCATTAAACAAAAATTAAATTTTTGTCTTGAAACCAAGAAAACCGAGTAACTGTTGTGCCCAACACTTTCAACTAATGGTCAGTATGAATTCTTAGTAATTGTCCTATTCTACCTCTTTCAGCGCTCTTAGGCTCCAACTACAAATTGTGTGATTATAAGAAATGATTTCAAAAGTTTTCAGTAAAGAGGGCTTTTTTTACAACAGGAAAATGCCAGCAATCGCCATGCTTTTTACACAAAGAATCAGCTCAAGTCAAGATGGATTTCAACTTTGACACAAAAAGCAGAGAAACAGATTAGCTGGCAGCTTTTTAAGCAGTTGGCAGGGAATAACTATAAATTCACTTCTCCCACTGGCTTAAAAAGAAATTTGCTATACTTATTACTGGAAAGAGACTCATACAGGAGATTGTTCCAATCAGAACATTATACAGTAGAGCAGCATTTGAATTCAGAGTTTCAAAAATATTTGTACTGAGAATTCAAAGTCATGCGAACACAACTTTATTTTCTAATTATTCCTTTGATACTTGGGATTGAGTTGTTTCAAAAGGTATAAATTTATTTCCCCACATTTACCCAGTCTCTTCAGAAGTCTCACCTTTCTCTTTCTTACTAAAATTTCTTTCACCAAAGACAAAACATTGTCTGGTACACAGACACAGAAGTGCGATTTTCAGTTTCTCACTGCAAGACACGATAGCAAATTGTTTAATTTTAACTTCACAGATTGGAAGGTGTGTGAATACAACATCTATACCTCCAATGAAATAAACAGGAACAGAAAGAGGCACTGAACTACTAATCTGCCTTATACCACCAAGGTCACGGAGGGCACCCCAGGTCAATGCATTAAGTCCTGAGTGCTCGTAATAGCTGCTCTTCCTTTAAGATGTCACTTTGCATTTGTCTAAAGAAATCAAGGAAGGAGTTAAATACGCTGTAATGTAGGTGACAGGCAGAGTATGCAATTTTTAATCAGTAAATTGGTTTACAGGAGCAAACTTTCTGTTAAATTGGCTTTCAACATTAGACAACGTTTCAACCATTAATATACTTTTAGCACAGAAGGATTCTATTCATAAAGAACTTACCTCAACAGCACTGTCTTTTTTTTTTTTTTTTCTTCGCCTGAATTTAGATGTGTAGCTGATCCATGTTCTGGGCTTCAGCACAGATACAAAGTTATAAGAAAACACTACAACTGCAGTTAAACAGTGAAGAGCCAGACTAACACATCCCATCACATTAAGATGTCCAGGCCAGGCAGCCCGACGCCTTTTGTAATTTCCAAAAGTAGACAATGGGAGCACTTATGCTTCTTTTTCCTATGAACATTCAATATGATTTAGACAGCTAAATATCTCTTGGGCTCCTTTAAATCACAAAATTATCAGAAGGCCTCAAAATATATCTTAATAAGGTAAAGGTTTTGTGGGGTTTTTTTTGTTTGTTTTTTTTTTGTTTGTTTGTTTTTTTTTGTTAATCATCATTGTTGTGCAATGTGGCAAAATGTCAGAATTCCCAGCATTTCTTTCAAAGTATTTTCTTCATGGGAATGTACATAAGAGGTGAAAGAATGGAAAGAACTGTAGTATCTCTGGTCAGTGTATAATCTGAAGGCCTCCATAGTGGACATTTGGACTATAACCAGATGGCTGCAGGCAGCCAAACTATCCCCATCTTCAGCATGAATATTTCAGTAACTCTTGTTTTTCTCAGGAGCATTACACAGATTACTCTGTGCCCCCCTACTTTTTTCAAGTGTCCAAAATAAGGCTGCACAGTGGCTTCCAACCTTCTATAAGTGAACCTTACGGTCGTTACCTTCTGCCCTTCGTACCTCATCCCCACTTCCAGACTGCTGCCTCTTGGCTACTTCAAGCCTTTTACCCATTGGATTACAAACATTAGAATGGACACAATTTTACTAGTAGAAAAGTACTTAATTAAGTCATCATCTTAGTCTACTATATACAGCACAGCAATCTAAGGCCTCAAATAAGCGATGTACAGCTTTAAAAACACAGAATCTTTTTTATTATTTTATTTTTATTTTTTTATTATTTTTATTTTTATTCTGTATTTCTTTTTTTATTCTGCAGCATAGGCATTTTATGATAGATATAACAGCCTATTAAATAATACTAGAAGACATGAAAACTTTGTGGTGTCCAGCATGCAGAGGCAGACCTACAAAGAAGTCGATGCTCTAACGTCCTAATGCCCCGTCCCTTCTGGTGTGCGCTGCAGCCCTGGGTTATGTACAAGCAACAGTTCTGTTGCACTTCCCAACTACCTGACCCTCTGCCCGAGAGCGGCTGCCTGACCAGAGCCAGAGCTCCTCCGCTCTCTGCTCTTCCCTCCCACGCTCCAAGCCACGCAGAAACATCAACGGCTCTCCTGTCCAAAAATCACACGGCGCTTGGGTTTGGCTTTGGGCACGATTCGTTGGTTCTGCGTTACAGCTCCACTGCAGACCTCTCAATCCACCCCATGAACCCCTTCCAACCAGCCCCACACCTCTCCGCCACCTCCTTCTATAAGCCCCAAGACTCCTCGAGTATTTTCGGGGCCAGATCCACAACTCTCTCTGGTTATCCTGCTCCCACATCCCACATCCCTCTCCCACTTCCCCACTCTCCATTTCCCATATTTTTTAAACTCTTTCCATGCTTCCAGAATCTACATTGGTCAGAACTTGCCTGTGAGTTTGGCCACTTTTGGAGTAAAATTATATTCATAAACATAACTGTTTTCAAGGTCACATCAGTTCGTAGTATCCTGGCTAGTAGAACTATTCACTGTAGAAGGCAAATTCTGTACAAGAACCTTGATTATCAAACACTACTTCCACGTTGGAGAAGCCAGCACAAGTCACAGCCTTCTGTGGAAGGCTGTAAATCATCCCACCTCAACAGCCAGTCGAGAGCGACTGAATCACTCCTCTGATTGCCCACATGTCTCCCACAGAATATACTGGGGAGAAAAGCTGATTAGCATTCCAGTTAATAGAGCCCAAAGCTATTAATAATAAATCCATTAGAACTTTTAATTAAAACCCCGAAACTAGTCAGACAAAATTCACCCCATGTTATAAAATAAATCTATAATATCAGTAATAATTAGCAATGTATCCTGTAGGATTAAAAATAATTAAAATAATTACATTTTGAAGTATTTTTAAATAGGTAATAGACTGCTTCAAAGAAGCTAATAAAATTGTATCCAGAACCTGTAGGCTACTGTCCTGGCAGGATATACTTTGGGTATAGTCTAAAGTAATGAATTTACAAGTAATTAAGAAGTATCAGGCACTGGATAATTTTTTTTCATGATCTTGCCTTCCTTCGTGAAGAAAACAAAAATTTTAGGCCCCTTTTAGCAAACTTTTGTAGCAGTCCAACTTATTGTATTGGCCACCATTCACAACATCCAAGAAGCAAACAGGTATCAAAGTATTGCAAGACAGCTACCAGCCGCTATACAACAGCGCATGCAAGTACGAAGCTCCAAAATTCCTATATAGGCACCAAAATAAATAGCCAGTTGTCAGGGGTGATAAGAACTGTCTCTACCAGCAATTGGCAAAACAATTGCTAATAATTTGAAGATTTTTTTCTGGGGCAGCTGACATGAGAAAGGGCAGTGAGTAAAGAAGAGCAAAGCAGTCAAGAAGCCAGTGCAGAAAAAACAGGAAAAACTATTTGTGACACTACAAAGCTAAGGGAAATGTAGAGTGGACGTAGAGCAGAGGGGAAAAAAAACCCCAAAACAATCAAGAAACCACTATTTGCATTGCATTATATAAAGACTCAATGAACTTGGCCAAAATTTGACCCAAGAAGACATCCTCCAAAGCACTACAGGGAAAATTACTCTGCGGTATAAATTCACTAGTTGATTGGAAGTTGAAGTGATCTTACTTGTCGGAGGTTTTCTGCTTACAGGCACTACAGAATTTTTGCAGATAATATGCAAAACATAAAGAACATGGGAGAAAGAGAAAGAGGGTTATACAATTTCCATGAGGCCTGACAAGTTTAGGCATACAGCTTAAGATTTAAAAAAGCAGTTCTACTATACATAATTGGCTCTTACCCAACAATTTAGCTAAGTAAGATTTATGTAAACTCCTGTTTCTCAAGACAGATATCTAAACGGCACTCCACCCATACTGAATCTGCCAAACTTTTTTGTTCATAAACAACCCCATTTAGAGATGTATGGAGTTTAGGGAAAGAGAAAAGGAAAGCTCCACACTTAAAAATCCCCCAGAAGGAAATATCTTCCTGGAAAAAAAATCATCAGATGCAGAGGAGTTTAAGTAGCTTATCAAAATTAAAAATGGCTATGAAGAACACACCAGCATTACATGGACAAACTGAGTTCCCCTGCTATAAGCCTATAAGAAATTATCACACTTACAAAACAACCTATAGCACAAAAACTAAAAACCCAGAAGCAATGCATTTCTTTGCCCAAAATAAAGGTTAGTTTCAAAATTAAATTTGTTTTTAAAAGAAATCTAAAATCATTAATTTCTAAATTTCAATTAAAATTTACAGAATAACCTAATAGCACTGACAAAGCAAGCCAAACAAAAGCTGGGGTCGATTAAATTTCATACACCTGTATATTGAAGACACAAAATCTAAACTGCCATGTACACAAAATTGATGGAACACTTCTGGTTATTCCTCTTTGAATTGTAATACGAATTTTCAACCTCTGTTGCTAAATTCCTCAGCTAATATTATCAATACATCCTTCACAGAAGAGACAGCTAATGCATGGGTTTGGGGTTTTTATTAGTTATTACTTTAGCTCTTAAACCATGGCATAAATAGCAAATATCTTGAAAGGATATGAACAAAAATACGGGAGAATGAATTAGAAGCAGAAACTATTTTAGAAGGGGTGGTGATTTGGAAAGCAAGAGCAGAAAAAGCAAATAACTGAGGCATCAAATTTAGTATCATAACAAAGTGAAATTATGCATAATAAAAGAAATTTCCATGTTAGATGGTAAAGTGTTTAACCATGTAGATGGGAAGTCTTCCTTTAAACATCTACTATTCCACAGCTGTAAGTGCAGAGTACAGTTCTGGAGTCTACAGTTCCCTCCCTCTCAAGTAATGAGGGAGGTGGTAAAGAGAAAAGATGCACAAGAATTGTGATGTCTACACACCGCCAAAAAATCCACAAAGCTTACAGTCTCCAAACAGGGAACTGCATCTTCCTCTTGCTCCCTTCCCTCCTAAGTCAGTTTCCAGAGGATGAGATACACTGGCAAAGCCCTCCCTCACACATGTGCTAGAGAGGCCATGGATGAGAGTCTACAAAACTTAGTGCTGCATCAGTTGAATTTGAAATAAAAATTCTATCGGGTGCTAAGGGATGCACAGCAACAGGGATGATCTATCACTTGAAGTTCAACCAAAGTCTTGTGGAAAAAGCTAACCCGAAGACCTCAGAGGGGCTAAGGAAAAGTCAGCAGTTGCAACAAAGTGCTTTCCTGTCTCTTTAAATAGATGCTGATGACGTAAAGCCTAGTTGTACACATTTGCCTGCAGTGCCATATCACAGACTGTAAGCACAAGCACTGTACCTTGTTCGTCCATATCGCTTCATTCTTAATCCTCCTCAATCTACTTTTGAAGCGATCCAGCTAGATTTCCCCAAGAAAAACCCAGGCCACAACTCTGGGCATAGTTCTCTTCAGCAACTGTTGCAAGAGTCAGCGCGGAAAACACGACAGCAGCGCTGGCTCCCTGCACCCAAAACAGTCTATCTGTACTGCTCTAGAAGTTTTTGTATCCCCAGTCTCCCCTAAATGTCTTCATACCACAAACAGAAAATCTAACTCGGGTGGCACGTAAGTAAAGCACCATCCTGGTGCACTGCAGCAAAGACTGCATGGTTTCACACTGTGAACTGACCCCTGTCCCCTCCTCAGAGCTGTATCTCAGGTGTACAGAGCTGCCACATGCTGCCCAGGGCAGATGGAGGTGACGGGACGGATGTGACCACCCAGTTTTGGAGGCAGACACCCAAAGTCTTTGCACCATTCGTATCTGGGGTCAGGGACTGCTACTAAGCTTTCTGGTTAAGCATTCTCGTATGTTTATCAAAATAGTTCCGTTCCCTTTCTCATTTAGATTATGTGTAAGCAGAACATTAGGTGAGATTGTCAGGTGTTATGGACTAACACGCTGACAACACGTCAGAAATACACAGCAATTATTCTTCTCATCAAAAGTACATAAGGCTGTCATTTAGCTAACCAAGCATCTGAAAGACATAAGCAGCTGGCTCCTACTTACCTGTTGAAGACGCTAGTAGAGAACAGAAAGCAATTTGATAAATGGGCACTTGCCTGTTCCTGTTACTGAAGACATTTGTCTGTAAGCAGTGAGCAGACTTGGAAACCTCCTTGATACCATCTTTGCTTGATATCAAATCAACACATATGCCAAGAATTAAAATTTTCCAGTGATGAATAGAAAGTCTCACAGAAATATATCATCTTTGCTAACTTTATAGCTGAAATGCAACAATCCTTCTATATCCTGGAATGGAAACGCGTGCCACGTAAGAGCTGTTAAACACCTTCAATCTCAACTGTGCTACAGAAATCCCATCCTATTGGTGTTTCCTCCATACCCACCCAATACCAAGTCCATAGGCTGCACATCCTCCTGAAGTCCACAGGTACATACACGTAGAGCCTGAAAATACACGGTGCTAGCAATCAGAATGCAAAGAGGCAGTAATTAAAAGCAAATGTAATGAACTGTTATGTCTAGACTATTCCACAAAGACTGGCAACAGGCTGGATTTTTAGCTCTTTTATTATGTGTCCTGGAATAAAAATTAACCAACACGAAAATGAACACTAAGAAAAAAAATCCCTCAGAAGATGTTGCAGTTTTAAGGAAGAATGATAAGAACATTTTAAAAATGAGTGAGAGAGAAGGCAAACTGACAGAGTAGGATAAAAAAAATACCTTCAGCTTAGAAGATTTGCAAAAAGTCAAAAGCAGAGAAAATTATCTGAAATGCTTTTGCAGTAGAAAAAAAAAATTAAATAAAAACCATTTAGCAAGGTAAGAGTGAATAGCAGCTCTATGAGTTAGCAATTGAGCCTGGCAGTAAAAATAAAAAGCTGAAGTGATGCACACTTGCATACACTGAGACTCCAACTGAGGTTTTTCATTACCAGAAAGATTTAAATTAATGACAGGGGATTCATGGAAGAATAATAAAAATTGTAAGTGAACAGAGACAAGTGAAAAATCATCAGAACTTTGAAAAAAAACTCAGATATAGGCACCATAGTTTAACACAATTATGAATAAATTGGGGGGAAATGAGTACTGCCTACGCATTTTTAAATGGTATAAATATTAGTGCTGAAATTGCTGCATTTAACTCAATGGGAGTTTTGCCATTGTCTTTATAGGGGCAATGAGTTGACTTTAAGAGAAGCAGAAAGGGAGAAATATAAGACACAATCAGAAACTAGCTTCAAGTTAGATTTGTTAAATTTGTCAAAAGTAGGGTATTTTGAATGGAGAAAACTACTTAAAAGAAATGATGGAAGCTTCAGCACATGTGGTACTTAAAATAGCCTGGAAAACACATAGCAGGTCCTATACTGTCAACTGAATTAAACGTCAGCAAATTTCTGTGGCGTGCAGATTCACCAACACTGCTGCAATAACGTAAAAAGTCAATGGAGAGATTGTCCAGCGACAAAGAAAGTTCGTATCCACCAGCACTAATTCTAATAATAATCATAGTCCCATAATAGGCTCTGTGCTTGTGTCAGTCCCTATTCTATATTCCTCTGACTCTGAGTCACCATCAGATTCTGTTTCTATATCCTCCTGCTTAACTTGGATGTAGATTGAGCTGGTATTAGACAGCAACACATGGTACAACCTGATGGAAACTCTTAAATGCTTGTTAGTTCTGCAACAGACTTCTGTAAGACCTTAGTCTTTTATTAGGACACGTCTACACATCACAACAAAACACGGTGCATAGGCCTTCAAGCTAATATTGACCAAGCTGCTGTCACAGCTTGAGTTTGGGCCCCAAAAGCAATGCAACTGCATCTTCACAGGCTCTGTTCAAGCTAAAATGCTCTACGAGAACCTCTTGCTACAAAGGCATGAAGGCATAGCTACCTTGCTTCCAACGCTGGAGCTAGCTCAAGCGCGACTCAAGTCCTCATCATACCCTACTCTTCAGAACAGATGTGCTCTAATTACTCTTTTTCAACAGAGAAACAAATTTAGAATCTGAGATGTCTGTGATGATGTTTGGTATCACTGCGCTTTCACCCTAAAATTAGCAACAAGAAAACTCATAAAATAGCAGTCCATAAGCTCTATGCAAATAATTTCCAAGTCTCCCCCTCCCACCCAAAAGAGGATGTTTCAGTGTGAGTAGAAGGAAACAAGCAAACTGCAGAAGGAAACTTGAGGAAAGTGGCAGGTTTTAAGAAGTCTCATGCACTTAAAAGAACAGAAAACAAAAGCTGTAACAATTACACTTACAAACGCACACAGAGCTAAATTCACAAGAAGTTAAACCCTGCAGAGCTGTGTTTTTGTTTTGATAGGCAAAGGATGCCAGTGTCCTTTCTAAGATGCACAACAATGTGTATGTTCTGTCACTACTGTCATTGGATCAAGTCTGGACATCTCAAGGACTACAGAAAAACAGACAGTAATTGAGCTCAATGCGGGATTTTTATACTTAAAGTAGAATTACATGTACTTACATCACCTCTTCACCTGAACCAGGCTCATATTTACAATCATGGTGTGAAAGACACCCTGCCATCTGTGATTTTTATTGAAAGAAAATACCAAGCCATAAGAAGCAGCTAATACTAACTGCAGCAGCTGTGCACTGTCTCCAAAGAGAATTATGGGACATGCATTGAATGCATGGCATTGCTTTGTAAGGATTTGATTAGATACAGTTTGGGAAGAAAAAAATGTTATCCATCAAATAAAGAGTCTGCTATTTTAGAAGTTAACTTCTGTACGTACAGCCTAACACATTTTCTTTCCTATATTTCAACTGTAGGGTAATTCCAAAAACTACTTCACTAGTTATAGAAGTAATTAATTCTGTCTATAGAATAGAGAGTGAAGCTAATTACAGATAAAAACTATCTATAAAATTAACTAAAATTCACAAGAAAACATTACTAAAGGCAGTTGACCGTTTGTTTTTAATGCTTTTAGGAGCATCTACTCTTGAAATGAAGAACATAACAGCATCTAGCAAAAATTTCTTTTGAAAAATATAGTTTTTAGAAGTAGAATACAGAGTGTAACTGCATTTAAGATGTTATCCTACAAGTTCTCAAGCTACTACTGACACATATGGTACAAATTCAGCTGTCTTTGAACTCATAAGCTGCCTATAACAGTGGAAGTATACAGAGGATTTAATTAAATTTTAGCTGTACCTACATAGAATACTAGAAAATACTGGTTACTTCTGACTTTTGTTAATTATTTACCCCTACTTAAGGTGTTTTAAAAGAAAATAAATAATTGTGCCAGTGGAATAAAACTCTCATCTACTATAAGCACTACACTTAACTCCTGCACAACTATTGCAACTGTATATCAGAGAAAATTATGTTCCACCCCTTACGAAGTAGTTGAAAACTCAGCCCCGTTTATTTAAGAGCTGCCAGTGATACAATCGTCACATTCTGACTTTCCATCACCTACAAAACCTTTCCTGATGCAATATTTCGCGCACCTGTAAAACCTAATGAAGGAACACAAAATACGTGCATATATTTTCATTGCTTTCATTGAGTTCTACCTTCCTTATTTTTTTCTGTTAATAATGGGAAAAGATTATTCTGTGAGATTGATTCTGCAAGTATTAGACAACTGTCCTGTTCTAACAGACAGATCACAACTTGTAAGAATCAAGGATGCAGAGCTTTGTTGTTTTGTTTAATCACAATATAAAAGGGAAGAATAACACTCATTCTGATTTACATAAGCAACCATAATTTTTTGGTACGTGAGAACGCATGACACAAATTATCCTGAACGGTAATTTTTGTTCACATGACACTTCTCTAAAATGTAAGAATAAACAAATGTGAGAAAACAACATGCAATAAACAAGTGGCCGCTCTTTTCTTACAAAGATTTTATGTATCAGTGGCTTGAAATAATATGGATGCTATTTCCATCCACTTAAAAATAACTCATAGTGCAGTATTTTCTTGTTACTATAGGGGGTGAGAGCAAAAATAGCTTTCCAAAAGAATATTTGGCATAGGAACAGTGTGCTATATTTTTTTCAATAAACTATCTCATGACACCCAGGCATTTGCAACTCAAGAACATGAAAAATCAGCTGGAACTCTCACACCAGTGAATACAACAAAATGCACCTTATGTTCCCCCAAATTCTTGATGTGCAAAGAAGCACATCATAATGATGTGGGATTATAAATATTAAACATACTGCAACAAGTTGATTTAGAGTAGCAAATAAAAACATCCTATCAGGCAATTATCATACTATTAAGTGTAGTGTTTACTACCATGAGGCATCCATCAGTGTAAATAAACTTTTTCCATCAGCTCTTTATCGGGGCCTGCCAGTGTACTTCTGCTTCAAGCTCTCTTCACTAAAGGATATTGTTAGATCCTCACCTGGTGCAAAATAAAAGAACTCACCCACGGTATTTCTTTTTAGCAAACTCATAGCACTGGGAGGAAAACAAACTGTCCTGGCATTCATTTATTAGTTGATGATCAGTCCTGACTGAAGTGCTTTCTGCCATGCTTCATTCTTACCCCCAGTACTGGATTCGGCCCAAGTGTGTGAGCAAATCACTGTTGAACCCTCTGATACACCAGAAAGCTAAAAATGTTGTCTTAGGTTATCAAAATGACTCAAACTAGCTCAGTGGAGCGCAGTAAACAGCTGGTCACATGGCTACACACAGCAACCCAGGAGGTCACTCTGTAAGGACAGTGTGAGCTTAAAAAAGATCTAGAAAGAAATAGGAAACTGCACCAATAACCAAAATGCCACTATGATCTCATCCTTCATTTTAAGAGATACTGTAGTAGCAGTAAAGAGAATATTAGGACTATTTTGGCGTCAGCTATGCACAGATGATTGGTTAGCTGTCTACAGGGAAATACTGTTCTTTAAAAATGGACACACGGCTTTTGAAGTGAAACTGTATCATGGTAAGCAAATAACAGCACTCATTCAGGACCCAGCTTCAGACAGTTGATATGATCATCTACTGACCATCTTACCTGGAACTTATGGCAGTGAAAACAGAAAGATTTTAAAAAAATGTAAAAAAAGCAGCTATGTTCGTAGTTCCTCAGGCTCCCCCATAAACACACACACACAATTTGTCATGTAAAAATACCATTACCTAGAATTTTTCATCAAAATAGTGCATTCACCAGCTACATTTTATCATAAAAACTTAAGTATTTCATCTGTACCTGTGAACTGTATCTAAAGCTGGGCTTGGTGTAGCTCAGAGGTGTGGAGCTAGGAAAGGGAACGTACAGCTCGGTAACTGTACCTCTTGCTTTGGTCAAGGCGAATCCCAGCGTAACGCTGACTTGGGTGTACTGTGACATATGCAAGTTACACAAAGTATTTATTGCACTTACATGCAGGGATCCATGGGATACGGACCCTCTATCCTCCTTTCATTGCTTCTACGTCCAGGACGGATGGAGGTACAGAACTTGGGTCTGTGTCCCTCACTCAAGAACTCCTTTCACACTTTGACAAATCACCCCTGAAATAGCACAGCATCAGCAAAGTATTATTTTCATTGCCTCATTATCTGTTCCCAAGTACTAGCGATAACCCCAGAAAGGATTGGGCAATTCTAAAATGAAATAAAACAAACCATCCACAATATCAAATGTTTGATGCAAAGCCTAGACTTGGGAATTGCAGCAAAGTTGTTCCATCGGTTTCTCGCATTTATGTCAGTACTCAAGAACGCAAGGGAACAACACCTGCATTTTAATTATTTCATATTCCTCCTCCTACGCCAGATTTCTGTAGGGCAACAGTTTCCATTTCTCAGTTATTCATATAAACGTCTGCTCACTGTTCCATACCTCCATTGCTACAGATAAAATACCTTACTTGTAACCCATAAGCCCCCTTTTCTTCAAATTCACCCTTAAACCTCACTTCTATCTATGATGCCCAGAAGAAACTGCCAGCTGATAATGCTCAGATAGCTCAGAGGATAGGGGCTTTTTGGATCTACAGAGTTCATGGGATTTTTTTACTACACGAAGGAAAACAGCCAGTATCATCATCCAGTTTTGTATGAGGAAGTGTAGAAAAATAAAATATCCCAATGGATCTCAGGGAATCCTGCTTCTGGCAACCTGGGACTTTTTTTTTTTTTTGTTTAACATACTGCCAACAGATTACAGATACTATCAATTACAGAACAGGGTCCATACGGCAAAAGTTTGCCCTGTTTTGTAATTGACACCTCAGAAAATATTCATAGCTACCTGGCCATGACAGAGTTTTTGTTGACTACAATGGGATTTCCAAACTCTACACATTTAGGAAATCTAAATGCGCGTACCTGCCATACTGCCACAAACTCAATACTTTATAAGAAATGTCACAACAACAAGCACATTCTCCTTAAATCTGCAAAGCCTAGAGTCATGGGATTATGAGAGAATTTGAGGTGAAAAGAAAGTTTGTGTTTCCAAAGCAATTTTTTCCAAAGTAAATAGCTCAGGAAACAAGAAAAATAAAATAAAAAAGGTTCAAATACTTGGTCATTAACACTCAGCGCCTGGCAGGTTGGCATGCACTACGCATGTTGAGCGGTGCTCCTCTTCACCAGTTTCCTGTGCCAACAGTGACAATGTTTCATGGTGGAAAAGGTACAGGACAGCCTGGGCTGCTGCGAGTCCTTGACATAACATTATTTCTTCCCCCTTGCTTGAACTGTGAACCCTTTCTACGGACATAGTCTTTCAAACATCTGTCATATCTAACAGAAAATGAAATCCAAGATCAAATGACGCTTTTGTAAAGTATTCAACAGGCAGCAGCTTCTGCACAAATACTTCAATTTTCCCTTCGCAGATCTTTCTTTCCCGACGAACGTGGAATAGTGATTAATTTCTACAGTAACTACAACAGTGTATAGCGGAGTCATGAAAAACGGTCTTACGGAAGGTTAACTCTATCAAAACAGAAAAAGCCACAATAAAGAGAAAATCTTTGTTATGTGGTTATAGCAGAACTTATCTGCATTTTTTCTAAGTGCTACTAACAGATGTAGAGTAGTATAGTACTCTTACCTAAATGTAATGGAAGAAAAAAAAAAAAGATGCTGTGGACTTAAATTTTCTTCCTATAAGATAGCTCTGACTTCATATTCTATTCTTAACCCCTATTTAATAATTAAAAATAATTACATTATTAAATAATAATTCATAATAATTATGCTAATTCTCAAAGACATTTTCTTATTTAACTATTTGCATCCTGTATCTAGTAATTATCAGTTTTAGTGACCCTAAAAGAGAGTGGTGTGACGAACACANCCATACCTCCATTGCTACAGATAAAATACCTTACTTGTAACCCATAAGCCCCCTTTTCTTCAAATTCACCCTTAAACCTCACTTCTATCTATGATGCCCAGAAGAAACTGCCAGCTGATAATGCTCAGATAGCTCAGAGGATAGGGGCTTTTTGGATCTACAGAGTTCATGGGATTTTTTTACTACACGAAGGAAAACAGCCAGTATCATCATCCAGTTTTGTATGAGGAAGTGTAGAAAAATAAAATATCCCAATGGATCTCAGGGAATCCTGCTTCTGGCAACCTGGGACTTTTTTTTTTTTTTGTTTAACATACTGCCAACAGATTACAGATACTATCAATTACAGAACAGGGTCCATACGGCAAAAGTTTGCCCTGTTTTGTAATTGACACCTCAGAAAATATTCATAGCTACCTGGCCATGACAGAGTTTTTGTTGACTACAATGGGATTTCCAAACTCTACACATTTAGGAAATCTAAATGCGCGTACCTGCCATACTGCCACAAACTCAATACTTTATAAGAAATGTCACAACAACAAGCACATTCTCCTTAAATCTGCAAAGCCTAGAGTCATGGGATTATGAGAGAATTTGAGGTGAAAAGAAAGTTTGTGTTTCCAAAGCAATTTTTTCCAAAGTAAATAGCTCAGGAAACAAGAAAAATAAAATAAAAAAGGTTCAAATACTTGGTCATTAACACTCAGCGCCTGGCAGGTTGGCATGCACTACGCATGTTGAGCGGTGCTCCTCTTCACCAGTTTCCTGTGCCAACAGTGACAATGTTTCATGGTGGAAAAGGTACAGGACAGCCTGGGCTGCTGCGAGTCCTTGACATAACATTATTTCTTCCCCCTTGCTTGAACTGTGAACCCTTTCTACGGACATAGTCTTTCAAACATCTGTCATATCTAACAGAAAATGAAATCCAAGATCAAATGACGCTTTTGTAAAGTATTCAACAGGCAGCAGCTTCTGCACAAATACTTCAATTTTCCCTTCGCAGATCTTTCTTTCCCGACGAACGTGGAATAGTGATTAATTTCTACAGTAACTACAACAGTGTATAGCGGAGTCATGAAAAACGGTCTTACGGAAGGTTAACTCTATCAAAACAGAAAAAGCCACAATAAAGAGAAAATCTTTGTTATGTGGTTATAGCAGAACTTATCTGCATTTTTTCTAAGTGCTACTAACAGATGTAGAGTAGTATAGTACTCTTACCTAAATGTAATGGAAGAAAAAAAAAAAAGATGCTGTGGACTTAAATTTTCTTCCTATAAGATAGCTCTGACTTCATATTCTATTCTTAACCCCTATTTAATAATTAAAAATAATTACATTATTAAATAATAATTCATAATAATTATGCTAATTCTCAAAGACATTTTCTTATTTAACTATTTGCATCCTGTATCTAGTAATTATCAGTTTTAGTGACCCTAAAAGAGAGTGGTGTGACGAACACACCTGAGGAACAGGATGCCATCCAGAGGGGCCTAGGAAAGCTGTGGACCCATGTGAACCTCAGGAGGTTTAACACGGTCAAGTGCAGGGTCCTGCACCTGGGTTGGGGCAACCCCCAGTATGAGCACAGGCTGGACGATGAAGGGATGGAGAGCAGCCCTGCCAAGAAGGAACTGGGGGTACTGGGGGGTGAAAAGCTGGACAATGTGTGCTGGCAGCAACCTGGTCTAGTGGGAGGTGTCCCTGCCCAGGGCAGGGGGGGTTGGACTAGATAGCCTTTAAAGGTCCCTTGCAACCCAAACCGTTCTATGATTCTATGATTCTAAACTCCTCGTTAAAAAAAAGCTAGACATAATTTGCAAGGAGGAGAATATACGTTACATCAACTGATATAACTCAGACAAGAGAGGCAGATTTTGAGGCACAAAGCCCTTCCTCAGGTCAGGCGAAAAACTGCCATAGAAGCTTTTATATAGCTAAAAGCACATTTTTCTGATTTATGGCATTTAAGATGAGATTTTTAAGTTCAACAATTTGAAAGTTGACAAATTACTTACCAGGTATGACACTATATGTTGTAAAATGATAAAAGTGGAGGACTAAACTGGTATCTCACCTTGATTAATAAAGTACTGCATGTATGTCAACCACTAACAAGAATGCACTACAGGCAAACGTAACAGTTCCTGTGCCAAGATGTTTGCAAGTAAAGAAAAGCATGGACAGCTAGCAAAAGTGAAATTCAGGTCTCCCACCTCTTAATTCAAAACAATATCAATGGAACTGTAGTAATTGGGTACGTGCAGCAGCAAAAAAGTACTTAGCAAGGAATAGCAGAATCCACAGCAGTTCTGTTTATAGCAATGTTCCTGGACCAACTCTTGGAATCTGTTCTCCATGGACCAACAAAACTTCCCATTTTAAGTCCTCATGAGAAAGACAGCGGATCAGTATTTCAACTGTAAGATCAGGAATTTTCTTCTTAATTTTAGAATAATGAAGCTTAATTTCTTTCCTAATAGCAAAGAAAGGCCATTTTTAATCTAGCTAATTATTTGATGCAACTCTGTCTAAAAAAACCAGCAGGCTATTCAATTAGGACTGGCAGTAAAAGCTGTAGCGTAAGCCTAAAGATATATCAAAAACTCAGCTCAAAAGCAGGCTTTTTAATCCTGATTTATTGGATTTCTTGAGGCACAGAGCTTTGATCATTTCTTTAATATCACCAAAAAATGAGAGATCTTGTGAAATACATGTGATAGATTACGCGGGCTCTACATCAACACAGCACACACAAGTTCAGCCACCACCTCTAACCTACAAGACTGCTTGCTGTCACAAACAGTCAGACACAAGAAAGAAATCAGGGCATATACAAACACTATGCAAATGTTTCCACCAATCCATTGGTAGCCTGAAGGATGTCATTCTCAACAAAAGAGACACTATCAAAATCAACATAAAAATACTAAATTTTCCACAATTTTTAAAACAAACACCGACAAACTTTATACAATATTTAGGCATAATATCCTTTGAATAGTAAGCAGGAGCTCTGGAGAGCTGATGAATTACTAAATTCTCACCAACTAAGCAACAGCAGACTTCAGCATTAATACACATATCGAGAAAGTACCCTGATAATTTCACGTACAGCAAAACCTCGGTTTGAACTGTCACGGACTATTACACAACTGCTGCGCTCAAAGCCAAAGGTGGCTGCATTTCAGCAACGAGAGTGAGTCATAGTTTGCACAATCGGAAAAACTCTTGGGATGAAAAGTACTGTACAAGTCATTCATAGTATCACTAGTGTTCCAGTACTGAAATTGGCTCCGTGCATGAAAACACTCCCACTTACTGAAAAAACAAAGCATGGCTGTCAAGCGTTTGGCTATACATCCTATATCTACTTACACCTGTTATCTTTGTTATTTTTGGCAACAGTGGCGGAGGAGTCCAGTTGAAGTGTAGATTTCACTACAGCTCCAGCACGCTGTTCGAACTGCTGGCAAATTCAATCAAGCAGTGTTCTCCATGCTCGGTGTCATAGACAGAGAAGTGCAATATGAAAGAAAACATGAAAATTGGAAGAGTGAGCCCCTGTTATGACGCTCCGTCCCAGGACGATGTGCAACTGTAAAGGAAGTAAAAAACAGGATGAATTCTGCAGCACACCCATGCTATTTGTATTCTCTGATCTCTCCCAATTCTGCTGCTACTTTGGAGTCATTTCCCTTTGGCTATGTTTAAATAGGCAAAGAACAACTTAAACTGAGGATAAAAACACTGAGCTGAAGACCAAGGACTTTGGGTAGATTTTTACAATATGGACTGATATCAAAATTCATTTATTTTAATGGTTCTAATGATGCAAGTAAAGATAAATTGTTAAATGATTATGTCCCTGATGGGCAACCATTTGGATCTGAATAATATTCATCTAACATGTTATCCTGGCTCTGGGTGTCACCAAGGCTTGTAACACCTCTGTCTCCTGCAATCAGCTGTTTAGGATCTTCCTCAACAGGAGTCTGTACCCTGAAGAGCTGTTTTGTGTGTGGTTTTAGGGTTTTTGTTTCACTTCAATAGCCACTGATGGCGATCGAAAAAAATCTATTCATGCTTTTGGCCTCCACAATCTCTTTGTAGTAGCGCATTCCCAAATTTAATTCTGCGCTATTTAAGAACACTTTGCATTTGTATGCTGCCTATTTCTTGTATTATGAAAAATTATGTTCTGTGCACCTTTCCCACACTATTCATGAATTCATAGCCCCCCTCCATAACTCTCCATTTAGTGTTCTCTTTGCAAAGTGGAAAAATCCTAAACAATTCAATCTCTCTTCACAGAGCAGTTGTTTCACAATTTTGATCACATCTCACTGCACTCTCAAGTTACTGCCTAATCTTTGTCAGATCACAGGGCTGGCTTAAGTAAACCATTGTTTTGCTAGTCAGTTAAAAATCAGTTACCATTAAAAAACAAATCATAATCAGAGTTAAAAAACACAGTTAAAAGTTCTCTCATTCATAAATATAGGGAAAAATGAGGACTCACAAGTTACTAAGAGCACTGTATCACCTGCATGTGATATGTTGGTCCAAAGATCTCTCATATACAAGTTTTAGACCTTGGGGCACTTAAAATGAAAAATCATAATTAATGTTGAGCAGAAAATACGTTTCCTGACCTATACAAAGATTTCAATTTTAAATTCGCAGCAGTCAGCCTTGCCATGAAACTTCCCCATTAGCCCCAGGCCAGCACTGGAGCACTGTAACTGGAGGTTGATGGTTTCTTTGTAGCTACCAAGTAGATTTCCTACTGCATGACAGATACAAAGTAAAAATACTGTTCTGGCTGCCTCATAGTTCTCTTCTCTAGTCCTCTCGGAGTACCCAAGCGGAGCAGAATGAAAACTCTCACCACCACCGAGGAGCAGAGAATCTAACAGTTATAAAAAGCCAGATTCTATCTATCACGCAGAGACTGCGCGAGAATGATGCTGACCATATCTGTAAATGGAGAAAAGCAGCAGCTATATGCAGGTAAACCCTCAGCAGTATAAGGTCGTCACTCCGGGTAGATATACACTGTGGAGAAATACCAAAGAGAGCATATGGGGCAGTAAATCAGCCACTGGGCCTAAGAAGATCTCAGACAGGCAAAAAACCACAGCAAGCTGGAACAGCTGTGCCCCAGGAAACAGCAGAACGAATGGATTTACTACCTCCTGACTGCAGTGATACCAATACCTCCACAGAGAACAGCGGGGCAAACAAGGGAAACTGAAAACTGTAAGTTAATTTATTTGATAAACAAGTTATAAATATCCAAAATGCTGCTTCGTTTCAGTACTTAACATCGTGTTTCGCTCAGAAAGGAAAATACAGATGACTAACGTTAACAGGATAACTCTGATATCAGACACTGAAAATTGGGTGCTATGTTTCACACAAGCTTATGTTACACAGTTCTGACCAGTTACAGCAAAGACAAAAGTATCTGCCTTTCCGTAGCTCTATTTACACTAAACAATGCAGTGCAACTCAGAGATACATCACAAACTCTGAATGAGGTCGTGTTTTCACATGGCAAAGAGCATTGCTGTGCATAGATACCAGGGCAGACCTTTAACGTAGTACAGCTGCTTCAGTGTAACTCAAGCCAGTTCATGAGAAACACGATAATCCTAATGCAGCTATGCTGCTTTCAGCTCTGGAGAGGACTTTCACATTGATCTGAGAAGCTCAACTCAGCACTGCATTGCACACAATGAGCGTACCATGATAGATTCTCTGTTCTTAGTCATTTCTGTGCTATAAAGTAGACAGGATGGTCCTTTATCACGGAATTTGAAGGTGAGAGGTGCTGAGGCAGAATGACTTCCCACCAGAATGATTAACTGAACATGGCCAGTGCACATCCCATAACTCTCTTGGCAAATTCAGTGTGGAAATGTGCAGAACTGGGGTCTTAATTCAGACCAACTGCACAAACCCATAGCCTCTAACGGGATATAGTTTGGACTCAGCTGACTGGGTTAAAAGACCACTGTCCCTGGCTGGAAGCATCTACATTACCATCTTTATTCTCCCTACAGGAGGTTACCATCCTCTCCGATCACTTACATGACACAGGCAAATACTCTCTGATCCACCTGTATCAAAAAGACGCCAACTACCATATAGTAAGTACACTGTATGTTAATAGTTCGATTTAACCTCAGCCATTGGATTAAGAAACTACTATACGTGCAGTTTTGTCAGCAGCTTTGCTCGCTTCCGGCATAAATGGAAGGTTGAAGAAGTGTGGAAGTACCTTTTAATAAGTCTCAGTTGCAGTTTGAATAGTACACCTGGCCACAGCGGTACGTTTTTGCTGCTTTTACAAAAGTAAAAGAAAATTGAGTAGAGCTTGATTTATAATTTATCCATCTGAATTCATTACTGTATTCTATTTTTCTGGATGCGGTACGATAGGTATTTCATTCTAGACACCACCTTGTTACCCTGAACATTTGGTGAAGACATCTGATTAGGTTTTAATTAATTCTTCCAGACTTTTTGACAAAGGCCTGGCCTACAGAATAATTATCATACTGAGACTTGCTGGTATGCGGTGAGAATATTTATACTATTTTATTTCTGTAGGAGGAAATAAAGTAACAGATTAATTTTAGCTTTTAAAAACATACATGAAAGCCCTAAAACATGGAGAAGAGAACAAGAGAGGTAAGTATCAAAGCCCATAATGATCTAAAGCTGCTTACTACAAAAATAGACAAAATACCATTCAGTATATTTCAAAAGCCTGCAATTAACTATGCATCTTTCAGTTGTTAATGACATTGGGTTACTGTGTCCCTACAAATAACCCAAGGCCCAAACTGTCTTTTTTTTTTTTTTTGCTAAGTTAGAACTTCTTTTCATTCCAAAGAAGATTTTTCCTAAAAAACTACTGGGAGAGAAAAGCTTTCTTACAGTTGGGAAAATATAAAATGGTATTTTTAAACCATGACACGAAAGACTCAAAAGACCCTGAAACAAACAGTTCAAATTAATAAACTGAACTAAATTTTGACAATGCACATAGGGATTTATTCCAGATTGGCACATACATTACAGGAAATTATGATTTATTTATAATAACGAAATTGATACGACAAGCATTTCTTCTGAAAAAATAAGCTAGAGGGGAAAAAAGAAAATTATCACTAAGGACTAAGTTTACTAACAGATGAGCGTTTCGTGGCACATAAAAAGAAAATTGCATCTCCCATGCATTTTGTTCCCAGAATTGTTTATTAACAACACACAAAGAAACTCAAGTTAGAAAGGAATGCTATCTTCTCTGCCACCATCTGCAGTGGGAAACCATCCACCAAAAAATATTCCCCTGAAAAATATCTAACTAGTATTGGATATCATTCTCAGAAAATTCCAAATCCTGCTGAACACCATCAAACGGTCTCGTTTTCATTAGCTGAATTCGTAACGCTACACAAATCCTTCAATTGGCCCATGACAAGTCAAACCCAAATCAGACGTAAAGGCTTCAAGAGCCATTACCATCCCATTAAATGCCTGATGGCCTGTGTGAAAGAAAAGGCAGGTGTCCTAACAAAAACTGGTACCGCAACTGGCTGATGACCAGTCTCAGAAAGGAGCCAGAAACTGAACTGAGGTGCACATTACAACTGCCTCGCCTCTACAATTCAAAGCAGAAACACACTCACCGCTTTATAGGGTTTTTTTTCCATTTTAAAGATGTTTTCCGTTAGGACGTATAGCTACACAGTAAAGTCCTTGATATTCAACAGATCGTCTATGGTTGATAATGCTTGGGATGGGCTCAAACAAGGTTTGATCAGCAACATGAAAAGCGTGCTGTGGAACTAGGGAAGAACAAGAACAGATAGTAATAGCAATGGCATTAATGTTAATGTGGTTTTAGAATAAAAGCACTTAGTTTTACCCTCAAAAGAATAAACTGACACCTGTTTTGTTAATCCACAAAGGACATACTGTTCCTTTATTAAGCATTATTCTAATATTTAAGGCAAAAAATATTATTTCGTCTCTTTAACATTCTCTAACAGAGACCATCAAGTTTCAATCACTGGAACTGATCTCATGAAGGATATTTGATGAGTGTAACTACATTTAGACAAAAAAAATTATTTATTTCCATATTTATCAAAAACAATATTAAGGATTTAACGAGTCTCCAAGATAGTGTGTAGAGTCAGTTAAACATTAAAATTGATCATAAGATGTTTTGAAAAATTTTATTCATTTGCAGTTATAATTGGGAAAAGGGATTCAAATGCATCAGCTTAAATACATTTCAAATTCTTCTCCAGCCCAGCCATGAGAAAAATGTTTTAATGCACCTAAAAGACTGTAAGTATTAAGATATGTCCAAAAAAAAAATCAAATTCATTTCAGCACTGAATTTTTCCTCCACTGTTCTATTAACCTATTTTCAGCAGAAAACACAGTTGAAAGTCAAATATAAGAAATGATCCTCCATGTATATTTCATTTGGTTTGTAACGAGTGTTTTTGAATGCTTAACTGAATGTTCATAATAAGGTACCATGTAATTAGACTTCTGAATTTCAAGTTGGTTTTTCAATATTTATGTGAATCACATGACATTATCTTTTATATCAGGTGCTAACTATCAAAAATGACTGAGAGAGATTAGCAACACAGCAGGGTTTCTTGTTGCTGTGTCTTTTGAATTCAGGTGAGGCTGGATCCTTAAATGTTATCAAAGCACTCCCAGTTTACTTTGAAATCTAAGCAACCTAAAAATAAGCTAAAAGAATTTCTGTAAGAAGAGAAGTGTATAGTAAACTTACTTCAAAACAGAAAATTCATAGCAGAACAAATAATCTCTTTGGCAGGAGATGATGGATATGAAAAAGGATGATCTGCCATTAGAAAAGCTTTATTTTATAATAAACTATGTATCTTTTTAAAAATACGTAAAAATATCTTTTTTCTTATTTAAAAGAAACAGGGATTAAAAATAATCTGTTCTGCCAATGATAACCTATTTTAAACTTAATTCTATTTACTTCCTGTATATGCTACCATTGTTTACTTACAGTGGCTTACAAAGATGCATAACAAAAAAATTAGCATTATAATATTAAATTAGTAACTGTTCAGTACATGCACTGCATTTGCTCTTCCTCAAACTACCACTGGCTTTTAACAAGATCCAGTTGTACTATTGGATTTATTACAGGAAAGATTGTGGGAACTCTGAGGTCCCAAGAGCCTTCCAAAATGATGGGAAAGGAGGAAAAAGAGGAGTTCTGTGTCACCGTGTACCAGAACGGGTTGGGTGCAGGAGAGGAAGTACTTTGTGTTTCAAAAGGATGTGTTCTCTTCCATGCCTCCTCATTCAATGGGAGACAGATGACCACATCCAGGGCACCAGCCTATTAATATCACGAGCTGTTTTCTCATTTCTTAGGGTGAAGATTATTGCTATGCTTTGCCAGCCAGTGATAGTAGTCCCTTCCTAAATAATACCACAGAGGGAGACGAAGAACAGAGACACAGCATTAATAAAAGTGTTTGAGATGAAATGAGTAGAATTAGCACAAAATAGTCCAAAATAGAGAAGCAGCAGACCACAAGATGAGACTTGTTTCATTATCTATAAGTAGCACCATGTGTAGGAGCATATAAAGTGTGGCTACATTTCAAATATAAAAATATTACCATGAGGCTTCTCCCTCCCACTCTATTATACTCTCCAAGAGAAAAGAGAGTAGGTAGACAATGAAATTCTTAGTTCACTGCCAAGAATTCCAGTGCAAACAAATTATCAAGAGAATCGGATAAGAATAATGATGTGATATTGATAGAGAAAGCAGAAGCTCAGTATAAATTAAAGTTTAAAATAAACTGTAGGAGTGACAGAAGGAAAAGGTAAAAAGGCAGGTAGAGAAAAAGATCTGTATTTTGATAGAGAAAAGGGTACGTACATCCTGTACATACTACTGGTAACAGCATGAACAAACAGATCTCACATTGTAGGCAGTCTCCTCCTTAGATAACAAGAGCATCAGCAGTGCAAGACACTGCTTATGTAAAAAAGCAGTATGCTCAGCAGAAAATAGTTCCTAATTGCCAAAGTTAGTCACTTGGAAAATCACACGCAGTAGACTGTACTACTATCTGTACTAAAGAATGAAGACCAAATAGGTTTATTCTACTGTTTCAAAGTAAGTTTGAGATTTCAGTAGCTCAGTCCATTTTGCTTAGCCGGTGGGAATATCACCATGGTCTCCTGAATTGCAACACACAAGTAAAGGTATTTTTAACCTTGGAAAGTAAGCCAGGCAGTGTATCTCGTCTGAAGTGATCAGGTATGAAATCGGAATTCTCCTTCACAGGCCTTCTTGAACAGTCTCAGTGATCATTTCAATTGACCTAGTTTTCCTCCTTCTAGATACTCATGCTTCATGGTATCTTACGCTGATGTATTTGATACAATTCTGCAGGGAATTCCCAGAAAGATACATCCCCACTCAAGGACACAGATTTACTTAGTCTGCTGTAAACGTACATACCGAGAGATGTTGATCATTCCAGCAAAGACACAGATAAAAAAAACAGTATATGGAAATCTGAAAAATTATAAAGTATGATAAGATTATTTTTTTGGTTGCAAGTCAAATTTAATCAGTTCAATGAATTGGCAACAGTATTGTTCGTAATCACAGAATCGGCATTACATGAAAATTGTATCAGAAGACCCAAGGGAATTCAAATGAATGATTGCTGAAAGGCGGAGTAACTTTAAGAAAATGAAAAAAAATAAGGGAAAATAGGATGCTTTACCAACATATGGAAACACCTAAAAACTTCCAAAATAGAAACACTATAATAACAGGCAAAAGATCTCACAGGCAGCCAGTCATGCAGCTATCGCCAAGGCAGTCAAATGCCAATTCAGCTCATTATTGACTAGAGAACAGACCATACAGATGCTCGGTTTTAAGAAGGAACAAATCACACCTAGTCACGAACATCTATATTGAACTTGCTCCAACCTACAGTAAAGATGCTCTAAAACGAAAAGTCAAGGACTTAAAAAATACCACCCAAACTCCTGAAGATATGAACAGACCTCATTAAAACTTTTTTTTTTCCCCCCACACAAAAGAAAATTCTGCCTATAGAAATGACGTGCTTTCCAGCTCTACAACTTTCTTATTATATGGAGACAACTAAAATTGCAGTATAGCTCTGTCCTTCGTTTTTAACCAAGATAAAAGATGGGAACTGAATTTAAGCCATTAACATGGATACTTTTGAATGTTGCCTTAAAACAAAAAACGGGGCAAGTTAAAAAAGAAAAGTATTGCTTTGTATATAGTAATGAATCTCATGTGACCTAAGGAAAAAAAAGCCATTCTAAATGGAGGAAAAAATATTTTAAAACGCTGATGACTCTTTCACATTTCACACACCATAACACAAAAAAGCATACTCTGTAGAAATTAGTAACTCACAAAAGCAAAATTTGTGTTACTCAAAGAAGACGTGAACTAGATTTTATAAAGCCGGGAAGGCCTATGCCACCATTTATTTCCCTATGTTTTATTTTATACATATTATTTTATTGCATGTGAGGGGCAGTATATGCTCTGAGATGCAATGATAAGGTGCATACATGCATACAAGTTGAAGTGTCCTACAGAGTTAAGGATTTCAACCAAAAGAAATCCTAGAAAGTGAATTGTCCAGCTCTGCAGCCTTCCTAAAGGCTGAAAATACATACAGCACCTTTCACACCTCTTCCTCTTTGCAAGCCTGTAATGCTTATACATTTAAACAAGTTGGGTCGTATTACTAGCTGGGCTGATTGAAAGCTAGGTTTTTTTTATCTTTAATGGCCAATAGATCCATGATACTGGACCAGGACACTGCTTCTTAGGCCCCAACTTAACCTAAGAATATTCATGAAAGTATTCATTTTTAAATCATCCGGATTGTTACCATTGCAAACTCACTCTTACGTTTATTGTACCATTTATCACAGACATTCATCTTTGTCTCATTTGCAAGTTCTCATTAATACGAAGTATTGTAAGATACCTCCAAATAAACCCCAAAGAAAGTATTTGTTGATACTTTTATCGAAAGTGTATTGATTTTCCCTGTCTACATGAAATACTACAAAAGGAGTGAACATAGTCACCATTCTCCACCACAGCATAAGTTAGTTGTAGAGTGGCTGAATCTTTACCGCAATCACAGCTATAAATAAAACCTTCCTGAAAATACTAAATATATATGCTCTGATTTTCTGTGCACATGGTTGTGTTTCGTATACAACAATAGACAAAAGACAAAAAGAATGATGTTGAAGCATTTTACAGTTTTTGATTCTCCTATGCTAATTTGACCCAACTTGAAATCTAATGATTTAATAGGTACAGTGGGGGGGAACTACATGGAGAAACATTAACCCTCTTATTTATTTTGATAAGCAGGTCTACTGGGGTCTTTATGGGGAACACTTGAATAAAGGATCCATGCACTGGGTAGGTCACAGTTTGGCTTCTGAATTCATACAGAGGAATCTTATTTCATAAACCCTCCTGCAGATATTCAACGAAACTTGAAATTAAGGGAATAGTAGAGGTACAAATCAGTCACAGATTATTTTCTTCAAAGAAGCAATAACTGTAAGATCAGAAAACGTTACTTTTAGTATCAGGGTAAGAGCAAATCCAAAGATCTTTGAAGTAAAGACTCATGTCCACAGAGCTGGTGAGTGAAGAACTTGGCTAACGGTGAGAAGTCCTCAGATGTGCCAGTAACAATATAGTTACAATGGTTTTCTACGAGCCAGTTCATAGAAAGAACATATTGAAAAGCACCTTATTTATATAAAGTATTTGTCATTATTGTATCAACAGAATTTCTTGGAGCTGTCAAGTCCTGTTCTCTTGCAATAGGTTCACCCTACAAGTACCACCAGACTGGGGACCTACATTAGAGCTGATGGAGTTCCACATGTCCGTCTTGGCCCATGCTTGGGTCTAGTTTTATCTGAAGTATTCAGTAATTGCATTTACCCATATAATGCAATTAAATCTAAATAACCTAGGTACAGTCAAATGGCCATGGAAGGTAAAGATTTTGTTAGCTGTTTCTCAAAAAAAAAGACAAAAAGGTCTGAATCACCTGTGTCAGCAGTCAACCATATCAATAAAGTTTGACATAAATGTATTGGAACTCACAGAAACTAATGCTATAAAGAGTTTTACCAAGAAGAGCTATAGAGTTGCATAATGTGAATGTTACATGTATTTGGAAAAATAAAGTGGTTTTTTAGTACTTAAAGTATTACTACACTTATAAAAAATAAGAAGTGTAACATACTAATGTTTTACACCTATATGCTACTTAAATGCAGAAGTTATTATACAATTAGAGAGTAGTATTGTAAGTAGCACAGTACTAAAAGACTTTTGACTCTTTCTGTTTAATAACACCAGAAATTTGAATTGTTTTTCAGAAGTGTCCATATTACATTAAAGGATGTTTAGGCCAAGTTTTTAAGCATTGTGTTTATTACATAATCTGTTTTGAAAGAGTTATACTTTTCTGTACACTTTAAGCTCTCTCAAAGCTTATACTTTAAGCTCTTTTAACTCCCTCATCTCATTTGCACGGCTGGAGATCTTTAAACCCACTCTCTTCATAGTTAAAAACAACGTAACAAGATTAGGCTGAGAGCCAACAAAATCAACTGTGTGCCAACCAGTCTTCTGAATTCTAATTAGAACATCATTTGTATTAACCTCCATTTTTCTAACATAAGGACAATACTAATATTTCTTACTATTATTTCTATGATTACATCAGTGAAGTAATTATCTATTCCAGGAATATATTGCAAGATAGAAACAATAAAATGTCATTCTAATAGGGCAACTTGTAGAAAGTTAATAATAGGCAATTATTCCATTTATGCTACATATTAATCTAAAAATGTTTAATAGAAATGTAATAAGGAGATAGCCACTCATAGTCGAGAAGAATTTGATAAACAAGAGTACATACAAGAGTATTTATGTTCTCATGTACTGAAAAATCTTTCCAGCTAGGCAAGAATTAATATGCTTTCTATTCACCTTTTCTAAATAGCTTCACCACCTATATCGTCATTTACTCTAAAGACAGAGTAGCTTTTTCAGTCAGCCTTGAAAAATATTTTATTTTCAGCCTCCGAGTTAAGAATGCTCTTTTTTATTCATTGCTCTTTTTTTATTCCATTGTTAGTACGAATATGATTACCTAGTTTACACGTGCTTATTATATGTGCATATTAACACATGATCACAACTATTCTATACATAAAACAAATATGTATCGTCTCCTATTATTTTTGTTTAAATAAGACATTAAATATGTCTCATTGACAAAATAAAATTTAAAAAATTTTCATTAAACACACACACATAGATTGGAAATGCAGTCTAGAAGTGGAATTAAGAGCTTGTTACAGATATGATGTATATAAATCCTCTAAATCCCAAAAATCTAGTTAGCCACCACCTAAACACATTCAATGCTTAAAAATGCTTTCCTTTCATTAGATCAAGTATATACCTCTGTTCCAAACGCTGGTAATGCTGCTCTCTCCTGTCACTTTGCATGTCATTCCATAAAATATTCTTTTTCTAATATTTCATGATCAATCTAGGTGTCAGACACCTGCTCTACTCTAACCTCTGTCTCCCTTTCACAGGGAAGATCTCCAGAGGCCCCTCCAACCTCAATCATTTTGCACAATCTTGAGTCTCTCACACCCTAGCATGTGCGTCTCCAAATTCCTCCTACGTTTTCACTGTTGTACTTCTGGGGTTAATCTTATAAACTGTATTGAGAACACTTACCCAACGCGTTTGTGATGAATTTGGCTTGTAACAGACCATTTAGGGTATTTCATTCTACCATGTGATCCATAACACTGAGACATTAAGTAAAGCATTTTTAGTACAAGGTAAATTTTGTAAAAGGATATCTTTTGCTGAGTTTATCTCTTCAAAATCCAAAGGTCCCCAGAATACCAGCCAGAACACTTTTTCATATAAAAGAATAAATTTTAAAACTGAAACCAAAGCATAGATTTCAATGCAAAAATTGCAATACCTTAATGAACTTACAAGAAAATACCATGACTTAAGTGACAGATACTATTATCACTTTCTTGTATTTAAGAGAGCTTGAAAAGCATGCACTGAAATAAATACTAAAAATACACTTGCAGCAATAATTTACCTAACTACAACCAGTGAAAATAAAATAACATTCTTATTTTAAACAGAAAATTACCTAAATATGTGTATTACCAGTGGAACCTATGGCACTCTTTGTGCAAAATAAACGTAACACAAACTCAACAAAAACTGGGGCTGTATGGAACGCATGTGTTTATCATACTACATTTACCACAGTAGAATCATATATTAACATGAATCTCAAAGTGTGAAAACACTTACGATGCATGTTTTCACAGCTGTTTTTCAATGAAGATGCTATTTTTGCATCTATATAAAGACAGACAAAAAAGGTGAAATTGTAAAAACCCTTTTAGATCCACTATCTTAGAACAAATCAGCTAAACTTCTAACAAGACAGGTCAAAACTTTCAAGAGATTATTAAATCGTGCCTCAAATCATGGGTGTACAGTTTGAATCATATTTCCATGTGGCAGTGGTCAATACTGCCTGAAAAAAAAAAATTAAGTTCTTCATAGGACATGTCAAGTTGAGCACCAAAATTATTTATCATCTATGAGAACTTAAGCACATATCTTCTTTGCAGACACAGCAGATAAAACTATTTCGTGCAAAGAAAGACACTTCCTGTAAAAAGAGTCATGAAAATATCTTTGAGTATTAAATAAACTAATTTCTCTACCATATAATTTATTATATAACATAAACTGATTCATATAATAATAATTGTGCCATGCAATTGTTTATAGAAAAGTATAAGGACATAATACCTGAAAAACTAAAATACAAGAATTGGTTTCAAAATCTCAATGTCTAGTCTGCCAAGAAAAGTATAACATATTTAACGATTTTGATCTAGGATATTGAAAACATTCCTTATTTATTTTCAAGGTAACATCACTTCATAGAATAAACATAGAATATCAGCTCTACCCAGAAGCAGGATGAACAGAAGCAATGAGAGCAAAAGAATGACACATTTTTACTTAAAAAAAAATAAAATAGAAATTTACAGTTGGCAAAGTAAGGTTGTAATACAGTTGCTTTATTCTAATACCATGAAAGACATAATTAGCAAATATCATTACAGAATTACCTCTTTATGTTTAAGGATTGGTAGGGCTTCTATTACCTTCCTTATATTCAACATTATAGTCCTATACTTTAAAAAGTGACTTTGCTGTCTTTGGAAGCGAGTACCACAAGACAAGGCATCCTGTAATAAATATGCCGAGACAGGTATTGAAATTGTTCTCTCCCAGCGCTGGTCCTCATACACTTCAGTGAGAAGTAAGAAGTCACAGGGTCAGGAGCAGCCACTTGCAGCACCACCAGCAAATTAAAGCAACCTCCCTATTTCCAACGGGCCTCAGCAATTTTGCCTGTTCTTGCTAAATGCCCATCTCTTACATTTATACACAGCATGAGAGGTCAAGAAGCAACAGCTACCTCTGATATAGCTAAATCTCTCAGAGACTAGTTTGGGCAACAATCTAGTAGAAAATTCACAGTTTCTTTATCTTGTTCCTATTTTTTGCAGAAGATTTTATTGCCTCAGGAATTGTTCACAGGAGTTAGCAGAACAAAGACACTGGAAAGACACGACGGGGAAAGAAAGAAGGTTAAGGAAAAGAAACATTAGGAAAACAAAGAGTGCAAGTTGCAGGCTTAATGAGACCGAAAGAAGAGGCTACAAGGAAGAAAAGTGGGAGAATGCCACAGCAGACAAACCAACCCTGTTCTACAGATTGCTGTGGGGAGCCTCCTAGATTCTCTCAGCCAAGTGGTAAATGCATACGGGAACTTGTTGCTTAAGGCTCAATCAAGCTCAGCTGTAACAAAAACTTTTTCAACTATTTTTAAAGCCTTTCAGAATTTGTAATGCTTTGGTTGGTGTTTTACAAGTCACTGGGCTCAATTTCATTTAAGAAGTTAATTTCTATTTTTGAATAGTCTTAAAGACAACCAGATAACTGGAACTTCCACTTGATTCTCCCCAAAAGTATATTGCTTCTGCAGCTTATTTTAACACTGAGCAGAGCAATCTTACATTTTAATGCATTCAGAGCTAGGTAAAGTTCCTTCCACAAGAAAATATGATTGATTGTTACAATGACAGTAATTGCATTTTAGTAAAAGTAACCATTATGGTAATTTTCCTCTAGAAAGAGACATTTAACTAACTTAAGTAACTTGTTACTTTTCAACACATTAACTTTGGCAAATTTAACATTACAAACGTACAGAGTTCACAGACACAACAACGTGCATCGCTTAGGGAGCCTGCACACTTTTTTCATTCTATATATCACGTAGTGTTTCCAAATAGTATATGCTAAAAATATGTGCATATATAACACAGCGTTAATTAAACTGTTAAGAGCAGATACACTACATCTATTGCCAAGTCTCCTCTTTAAAAATTCTGACATCAAAGTAGCAAACGTCAGATCATTATGAGATATTAATTCCTAAGCACCTACAAAGATAAAATGCCAACTCTGAGAAAACCATAATAAAAGATCCTGGTAAAGCAAAGCAGATCAACAGTAGCTCATGACACACTACCAAGAGAAGTAGGCGGGTGAATGACAGACACAGAAAAGCATTCATAGCACAAAAAACTGTACGGAACCCTATAGCTATAGATCAGATCGCAATACACGGGGAAGAGAGAGAGAGCAATTTCTGTGATAGACTACCTGCTACATCACAGTAATATTATAAGTCACTAAAAAATATTAGCATTCAATTTCATGTATTGCTTCCAAGCACCACTTCAATACAAGTTAGAAACTAACCACTAAGAACTCTGTAGCACTGCATGTATGAAAAGAGGTGCATTATTTTTTCCAATCAGCTATTTATAAACATTCCGTGCAACTTCGGTTGTAGTAACTTCTTATTAAAAGTGTAGTTTCTGATAATTAAGAACTACATCATAAAATAATTTAAGCATCCAGGTTTTGTTTCATACTACTTCACATGTGTTAAAATAAAAAAACTCCACCTTTACTTTACAGTTGCTTAAGATGATAATCATTCCTTATGCTTTAAAAGGCTTCAAAACTGGAGTTGGTTCAATTTCCATACTACTGAACATTTTTACACTAGAAAAGAACTGGAATTAGTCTTCCCTTAAATGGAAATATTAAAGATTTCAATAAATCAGATCTAAAATTCTCAATTCAACTTTCCTACCTTCTCTGAAGAAACAGCTTTTGTATCTCTGGCTCCTTCTACCTCCTATACCCTCTTAGAAATGCGTATGTTTACAGCACAGAATTGTGTGTTTGCAACTTGAGTTTTCATCTATAATGTTGCAAGAAGTAAATACTTAGCCTTTCCAATAATTTTTCCTCAGCCCAGTACCCTGTTGGAAAACTAATCTGCTCTTCTAGTTTTTCACATTAGTTAACTCAACATAAGAAGGCTTTTTTTTGTTGTTGTTGTTCCCTTCTCTGCCCCCCACAGTCAAAGGAGTATTATTATAGAAGAGGCTCTGCTTCCTCTGCTCACAGTACCTTGGCTGGCAGGTCCAGACTAACAGGTTCTGTCCCCCATATCAGCAGCAGTGGTACACACTCCTCCCTTCGGAAAATTGCTGACCTTTCAGGTATGTTAATTCAACTATATTCTATATTTTAAGAGGATTTTTTAAAATTGATTTAGATCAAGAAGTTTCAGTTTAAGCTGTGATTTAAGTATTTAGCTGGAACGATCAGTGGTTTTAACCTTCTCTTATTTAAAGATCCCAGTTATACTTTTGAGATAAAATAACACAGATGCTACAAGGAGAGACTAGAGAAAATTGCAGAGAAGAGGGCTAAGAAAGAAAAAGTTAGAGTACTAATCCGTATTATCTCAAAATCTGCTGAACTGCTTTTTCAGCAGCAGCCTTCCAGAAAACTTCAGAGAAAACCTTAATTTTTCTTTTTTCTTTTTAAATTTTTAAGAAATTACACCTGCAAATTGGTCAATGATTTTTTTGGCCTTTATAATTGAAAGCAACTACTAGGTTGCAAACTCTCAGTGAAAGAAAAGCCAAAACTCTTGAATAATCAGAATGAACTGGAAAGTCACACAGTTCAAGAAATCCTTCTTTCAAATATTTTCAAGATTAAAATCTTTCTGCTACTGTTCATCTTCTACTACATTATAATGAAAAAGCATTTAAGAAAATTTCAAAAAATAGCTTCATGATTCAAAGATAAAGTGAAATTAGAAATAAATCAGTGACTGACACACAAACAGCAATAACAGGGGACATGTTAAGAGCTTACTAACACCCATTTCTCTTTAAGACTCTTTATAATACAGTGTCCTATTTACTTTTGAGTAGGGGATGAAACTTACAGTTTAAATAGAAGTGGGAGTCAACCTCTATAATCACTCCTTTATCTTTTCCATAGCTTCTAAATTTCATGCGGCAAGCTATATTCCTGAATTTTGCTTTGCAGAATGTAGGAGTTAATTCTCCAATACCAGCTGAAGAAATTAATTATTTTGTAGTGTCTTTGCAGTTCCAGAAGTGGCGTGCTTTACTTGTTTCAACTCAGAATAACGTCTCGATCTTTGGACCAGATGTTTAGGTTAACTGTTAAAAAAAACCCAAAGAAAACCTGCAATCAGTGGTGTAGTGCAACTTTTCCATACCCATGCCCACACACTGCCTATGACAGAACCACTGCCCATTTCCTGCAAAGAAAGGTCTGTGCTGGTCAGGTCACCTTAGAGGACCTCCAAAGAGAGAATGCAGCTGGGAAGAGAAGCCTTCCAGTGGAGCTCTGCTGAGCAAGGGGACACCTTTCACAACTCCTGCAGATTGCCACGCAGCATCACAGCCTCTTTCCATCCTCTGCTTCAAGCATCTGAGGTCAGAAACAAGCAGCAGCTGTGGTGCAGGCTCGCAATGTATTAGATAAAAGTGCCAAGCAGGCAAATACAAATTGGGACTTATATGAATAACTCTTGCACATAATGCATTAAATTTGGCAGGCTTATAGTGGAAAGATGGGAAAAAAATAACATAACTAGTATTTGCATTGTACTAAGAGATTATTTAAATTAAGGAGAATTTATCTCAAAAAAAGGCATTTAATTTTTTTTTAACTAGCTGTAATTGTGTAAGAAATTCCAAGAAACACAGAAGTATGCATAAGTACTACATAGGACCTGTAAAACTAACGAAAGGAGTTGATGCAACTAACCATGATCCACAACTTTATTCTGATGTCCAACAATGTAGTAAACGAGACGTGAATGCATTTTCTAGTATGTAATTTGGGATGAGTGAAACTGTTATTCTTTGTAATCCAAGCATAAAACACTTATGAAACACATAAATTATCTTAGCATATTTTTTGAGAAAACGAATGAGCTACTTAAACTGTCAGATTGTAATACTGACCAGCACAATTCATCTAAGTCCAGTATTTTTCTCCAACTGTTTTGTTGCATAAATATTAAATGGAACTACCTAATATAGAAAATATCTGTTGTGAGAGGTTGTTAGAGGGTAGAAAATTATTTTAGTGGGTGTGGAAACATGTTTTGGTTAGACCCAGTTAGGATCACAGAAAATGCAACTTGAGTTCTTTCTATAAAGATGGTTAAAGGCAGGCAGATGATAAACACAGAATTAGTCCAAGGCCACACCCTGGGTTCTATCCAAGGTGTGTCTTGGGAGTCAGGGCGTAAAAAGATGACCATTAAAACCTCCTGTAGAATGTCTGCCCGTTTAGCAAGGAGCCACAATTTAGACTGCAATTCCACAAGCCCTTTAAACCAGCCCTTGCGTCAAAACAGTGACTCCTGGTTTTCTTCACACACTTCTTGTGGTCTTAACACCAGGAAGGTGAAGACCTTCAAGCCAGCATAATATTGGTGAGGCTAGGAATGAAGTGCGTTCAGAAACTAGTTTAAAGCTAGTGCTTTGTTTTGGTTTGTTTGCTGGGCTAGTTTTAACCCAAATCAGTTCCCCAATCAATTAAGTGTGCAGCTGCGAGAACATCTGTGCAGGGCAGGGCAGCATCTCTTGGCTTATGCTGGCTTAAGGTGTTTGTGGAAGTACAGCTTGAGTGTAACTAAAGATCTGCTATAGTCTAACACTGCTAATAATCCACAAATGCCATTCCAGAACACAGGAATAGTTAAAGCATATAAATGGCCTTGCATGTGCTTTGCATAGGGGCCTAACAGAGGAGAGCTTAGAAATTGCTGTTAACAGCTTGAAAAATATGTAAGTTTTGAGGTAACTGTATGTTCCAACAGCAAGGACAAAAATCTGATTCCCAATTCACTTGCATCACAGTATGACTGATGATAACACAAAAAATGTATTTACCAGACCTCTCACAATGCAGCTTCTGTGAGAAAGCTGACACACTTTGTGCATTTCTCCCACCTCTCTAAGCCTAACCTGTCCTACCATCATTTGATCCTCTTCAAACCTGTCTGTAGTCTGCAACTTTCCTTCTCTATAATCAGGCCACTTTTAAGCCTTTCAGTTTCTGCTTAAAGTTTCCAGTTCCAAAGGTAACAGAACATCAGACTGAAAGCTTACTGCATCAGTATATCCTACACTGTCTAGCCTGTTTGAACAGTTTATCTTCATTGCTGTATTGACATAGCAATTCCACCAACAGTATTAGCTATTCCAAGTATTAGAAGCTACCTATCAGAACTATTTAATGCTGACTGATTGGCCACCTGTTTTATATAGTATTTTCATTTTATCTACCTATTTTTAAGATATTTTTGATTAAAAGGTTGTAATTACATTCAACCATCTTCACCAAAAAAACCCACATCTTTTATCTGGTAGAAATCTTAAGCAGAATTTAAGCAAAGCAATGATGTAGAAGAATAATCACCTGCTAACATATCTACGCAGACATACATTATACACGGTGAGTATTCCACTAAGTTTTTCTCAGGTGTGAATCAGCTTATAGGGCTGAAAAATAGCAACATGCTGTTATTTGAAAGTGATAGTTAAAAAAAAAGGTTCTTTCAATATTTTAGAAACTGTTTGCTAAATATTTGACAATAACTCTTCACTACAGTCTAGAAAGCAAATCTGGTGCACGAGAACCACTTTTCTTCAACTATAATATATAACTGATATTAGGCTGCTAGAAGATGTAGTGTAAAGTCATCTTCTTCCTAAGACGACCCACAAGTAAAGAGTTACTTATACACTTCCTAAATATAGCTGGATGATTTCCATGATGAAATCACGAGAAAGCACAGGAAATGATCAACTGCCAGCATACTATATACTATACATTGAGTTGAAAGATGCTGCACAGTTGCATGAAGTTACTGCAGTTCGGTTATATTAACTTCATTAAACCTGCTTCGGAAACTATGATTAACTGAATGCTTCCATATTATTTAGTTGGAAAATGAGAGGGAGTCTGTTCTTACACTCCAATTTGGTTTCTCCCATCACTGCTACAAGAGCCAACATGGTTCTATGAAATTCTTCCATGCTAGCTAATACAGATGAAACATCCAACCACATCTTGGCCCTTCCCTCCAATAGCACAGCTCTTTCCATGAGTCAGTGAATTGCCCGATATTTTAGTGACAATAAAACTTGTAAACCAATATAGATTGGGACTATTAGTTGTTACAGATCATTAAAAGAAAAACATGAACCAAACAAGAAAAAACCTGCCTCTTTCCTTTCACTTGCCTTAGCCAGTGCCTGAAAACTTCCACGGTAACATCCACTAAGCAAGAAGTGTCATCTGAGCTTTCTCAAATTTGAAGCACTCAGCGTGACCAGAACATTCAAACTTTGAGTATGCTTAATACAAAAAGTAAAACTTGGTAGTGCCATGCACAATTCCAGGAGAAAAAAACCCTGATCTTTCAACCCAAATTGCAGCCAAGCAACTGTTCCAGTGGAATAAGCCTTCAAAACCATGGGAATCTCTCTCCTGAGAGCTGTTTAAGCTTCCTTAATGCTCTTAATCCACCTTGATATTGAAATGCTAGACACACTGGCACCCACCTTCTGACTTCCAAATAGCTGGTCAAGTGTCTGAGAGTTTCTTTTCTCTCAGTGCAGATCCTGACAGTCTTTAGGACATGGGCTAACTGAAGTTTTCCACAACTGTGCCTGTGGCCTTCAAGAAACACCTTACTGGAAGTGAAAACCTCTCTGGAAAAGAAAGATATTATTTAGGAAATGGAACAGAAAGAGGGATCTCTAAACTACACTGCCAGCTCTACTGGCTATGCCATTAGTTAGTTCATCAGTAATCATGGTAAAAAGAGGAACGATGGTCTTCTGGCTGAGGCAGTCCCTGCTTCTGTACGAATCCTAGGCCAAAAAGGCCCCACTCCCACTTCACACCTTTAGAAACTTCACTGTCGTGCCAACAAATGTGTAACAACTACTAAATCAACAATATACTCATTATCAGAAGTGACTAATAGTTTCAAAATGGTGGTGTTCAAATGGAATCATTCAAATGTTTTGGGGCAAATGTGTTAAAAAAATCTAGTGCCCATGTACGTGCACTTCAGCTTCCCTACCTCTCCATAAAAAAATAATACTTTCCTCTCTGCAGTTTTATGAAAGTTAATTACTTGATGTTCCTAAAACAGGGTACATGCACTATGAATCACTAAAAAACAACCTTAGAAATATGCTTTCATTGCCTGAAGAATTTGAAGGCAAAAAAACGAGCCTTTTCATTAGAAAGGTTGACTGTTACGTACAAAACTTCGTAGTTAAACAGAAAAAAGTGTTTATTCATTTAAAAATAGCCTGAACTGAAAGAACTTCTTACTATAGGGAGCAAATGGAACTTTGTTATCTCAGACATTAAAATATTATTTGTTCCATGTCTGCATTGTATTTATTATCAAAGAATTTGTAGATGAATCTATCCCACAACTATTCAGCAGTAGAAACCGGAGAAGGATTTCGCTTCCCTGGCCAATGACTAAGCATATGTAACTGCAGACTGGGATCTTCTGCTGCTTGCAGAAGCAAGATAATAGGTTTTAATTTACAGAACTTCCAATGGTCTTGGATTGACTCACCCCACCCATCTCGCCAAAGGCACAATCACCAGAAAGAAATGTGACAGTTGAATTCTCTTCTTTACAAAAAGAAAAAAAGTGGACAGCTAGTAGGTGTTCCTTAAGAGACTTCTAGGATTATAAACTTGCTCCATCCTTCTTTAGATCTGAAATAGGTCAAACTTGGGAATCTTCCATACTCTTTACAAGGAAACCTGTAATGTGCCAGATTCCCAGGAATTATAGCACCTGGGGAAAGGTACACTTTTTGTAACAGTGAACAGGAACAAAGGGGTGTCTGCAGGCTGAGCTTCTGTTGGCAGGATTATTTTAATGCTACTTAAATTCTGTGCAGAAGTTATGAAATCCCTAAATCACTGATTACAGGCTGAAAACAAAACACATTAACTTAGACCAATTCATATCCATTAGGCAACACTGCCCCAGACTCACACTTCTGACTTCCTCAGGATTCCCGCCACATTTCTTTATACTACCTTTAATAAAAAGCAATGCTTTTTACTCAGTGGATCAAAGAAGTGACACACTAGCATGGGCCTGAGGAAGATGCAGTTTAAGATGAAGCACTGAGAGGCAACAGCAGCTCTCACCTTTAATTTTGTCAGATCTCATTGCTCCGGCACTGATATAATGGATTTTCCTGCTACCCATCATTTAGAAATATTTCTCTGTGCTGCAAAAAATACAATCCACAACAAATAAAACAGAAACTCTGGGAGCTCCCCTTCCCTCTGTAATTTTACTCTATATCTGTATTTATTAGATGTAGCTGTTCCTCTTTCACAATGGGAATTCTAACCATCACTATTTGCTACTTGAGTCAAGTATTCAGATAACAACGGGAGCTTCAAAGGCTACATTTCTTTCAACAAAGTGGGTCTCAAATCCTATTCCAACCATTTTCCTGTGCAGGAAGGTTTTATTAGCCAATAACTGCTGCCTCCCGAAGCAGAACAATTTCTTCTGACACCATATATTTGTAAGGGTTAATTCTACATTCTTCGGTTATTAGCCACAATAAAACACAAAATCATTAGTAGCTTGGTCATTACCATGGATTTTCACATTTCTTTTCTAAAATTCCAAATCACCAAGTTTCAGAACTAGTATCTGCAGATTTTTTTCATACATACTTGACTCCCAGTTGCCATCTTTTTCTGATAGTAACATTTTGGAGCCTCAACTTCTTAGAGTTTTAGCAAAACCAGTAACTAGTATTCAAGGTCCAGTATCCTCCAATCCACCTGAATCTTCAAAAAGTCCGCCTCCCATTATTGCTCTTTATTAATACTGTAGAGCACTTATTAAGCTATCTGTTGAACAAAAAACTGGTACTCATTCGTCTTCCCCAGCACGCATCTTGTCTGACACTGAAATGAATCAAATAATACTCCCAGGAATGTCATACTTAGGTTTTAAATTACTGAAGTGTGACAACAGGACCTCTCTGATGGACAGACTCAGAAACGACTGTAAACACGTAGTCTCACCCAAGGCCTCTCACTCCTCCTCCTCTTCCTTCAGGCAGGTAACTTCTGTTCAGATCTGCAAACCTTTAATTCACTTCTCAAAGCATTTCTTCAGCTAACATTCACTACTCATCTCTGCTAGAAAACTCTAAAATTTACTAATAGATAATTCAAGTTTCCTCTATTTCCTGAAAACCTGGCCTATGACCACACGGCTACTTGTAAGCTGGCTGGCTCATCTGGCCATTATTAACTGCAATTATCACAATGGCATTTACTAACCTATCAAGACCTTCTAATTTCTTGTTCCAAGAGAGACTTCCAAAAGCCATATTTTTAAGGTTTCCAGCTCAATCTTTGGAGCTTTTTTCTTTTTAATATATGTTGGTTGACTATTAACAAGCTATAAACTTTCCTGCTACAAAAGAACTCACATTTTAAAGAAATGAAAAAAGAAAACTTAAATAATTAAAAAAAAAGAAAATTAAAGAAATTTGAAAAGAAAACTCAAAGGACAAGCTCCATTGTCAGTTCTTTTAAAAAACACTATGCATGTATGGAGTTTGCTGCTAAATCTTGAATCCAAACTGCACATCACATCTCTGATAACTAGCCCACTCTCTTACAAGTTCTCCACCCCCACCCCTGGGGGCACTTTTCTATGTGTTTCATTTTGATTCAATGAGCAAACCATATCTAATTTTCTCTAGAACTTAAGTTGTATACCTGGCACTAGTGTTAGGCATTTCACCATTGTTTCTGATATCAAGAAATAGATGAAGACTTTGGGTACACTTTTGGTAAAATGTCTTTGGCTTATGAAAAATATTTATGCATTATATTTACTTGCAGCTTTGTCTGTGACAGTGTATTTGGCTTTCTTGTTCTCCTCTAATACTGCTAAACAAAAATAATATATATTTGTTATTAAACTCTGAATTTAAACAATGTATCACAGCTTGGAAAACTCTCCTGTTCCCACTCTTCAGTCATTACAGAAAGCTTCTAATATATTTTGAATGACATCATAAGTAATTACATATTCAAGTACTTTTCTTGTTTCAAAAGAATCAAAAGTCCTATTAACAAAATAATTCTAAAGAGCACACAATTTAATACTCTAAATATCTGACAATCTCTCTGCATTTGGCCACTTTGCCCTCCTATTTCTTGTTTTCATAATAAGATTAGGGTTTTAAGAATTCATCTTGGACTTCTCATGGCACTTCAAAAAAAAGGATTGTATAGTTTAAGTGAGAACTATAGTGCAGTATTTAGAAAAATTAGTTTTACTATGAAGTATTAATGAAATGATACATGATAAATGCCACAGTAATAAAAAACTGACACAACAAACTGCCTCTAAGAGACGACGTAGTGTCTGAAAGCAACAGGAAGCACTAGTCGGATGATCTTTTTTGACAAGACAGTGCAAATCCTAGAAGGAAACATCACTCTGTCTTCCAAGAAAATAGGTTAGATATTTTTGAATCTCTGCACAAGTACTTTAAGGAAACAAAAGCCTGGACAGCAGATCAAAAAAGAAAAATAATCATTGGTATAGAACTAGCCTTTAATGAAAATGACTTGATGGAGGTTGTACTTGTGTTAATTTCTGTAGATTTGTGTGTCTACATGTTTGTTTTCAAACTTGAAGCAGGGAAACATTCTTCTTAGTGTGGGTCTACAGGCTCCATCTGATTACATTAAAAAGGAATTTGTCACAAAAACTCACTATAGAAATAGCTTTACATAACACAATACAGGCCAAATCCTATTAATTTGTAGTTATTAGTACTGCTCACATGAATAAAATGAGCACACTTTAGCCAAACACCAAAATACCTGAATCCAAAACAGGGCTGTGATTTCAACATGTATTTTACTTCATCTTTGTGGATATCAGCTGGATTCAACAACTGCATATAGAATTTTTAAGTTTGATTACAAGCATAAAAGGAGAAAACGTTGATGGACTTTTATACCGACCCAATCCAAAAGCACACCAAAGGCAAGCTTTTGATTTCATTTCAGTTCATCAGCATTTAAAAGGTTGATTAATTCTACATTTTCTCATGCTTTATAGCTGTGTTATCCATATAACTGTGAAGTATCTCAATAGTTTTGGAACAGAGTAAAAAAATGCAAATTAATGAATAATTTGTAGTAAATTCATTGATCTCTCCAGTGCACTAAAACTGAAAGTCTGTATTAAAACTCTTTTAAAATATTCCAAATTTTCACATAAGTGATGCATACTCTTATGAAATTAAAGATAACTTTAATGCACTTATTTCCCAGTTTTTTTAAAAAAATTAGTCTCTCCTCCAGTATTCGCACTTCTCCCACAGCATGGAAAGCTAAGCTGGCTGGTAAAGAGGAGATCCCTGAGAGAGACTAATTTCTTGCTGGTTTGGTCATTTTTGTTTTGGGTATGTAAGGTCGGTGTCTGAACAGTGGTTCTCTCTTCCTTCAGAGTTTCATGTAAGAATTACTTAGAAGACGGGAGAAGATTAATGAGGTAATAACAAGGGTTATATCTGTTGATGTCACTCCTGATATTATAAACCCCACGTTTCCCACTCTACATTTTAAAAATGCTTGTACAGACACTATGAATGAGTCTTGCACAATAGCTTCTTACCTATAATGCTGTTTCTGCATAAACAGTATTGATTCAGTGCTAAGTGTAGAAATAGCAAAGGCATAGCTGAAATCCTCTACTCCTAGCAGTGCTCTGAAGAGAAAAACGAGACATTGCTGTTTTTAATTCTTCTCATTATTCCCTAGAAGGAAAGTTATATTTGTGCTGCCTCTAGGCAAAGTACCATCCCACATGAACAAAAGAATGAAACTAAGATCACATCCATTTCATCTTGCTGCTGCTGCTCCTGCACAGAAGCTCTCTGCAGATGCCTAAGTCCCTGATACTGTATCTTCAGTGCTCGTATGTCACAGTAAATGATTCATTAAAAATGCATGGACAGATTGATCTTAGAAGAGGGAAAAAAGATCTGGAGTTTAAGGTGAAAGGAAAATAGAAATGAAAAGCAGAAAGGTAGAAAAGGGAAACACCCCCAAAATTCACATGAGAAAGGCATGCAAGAAGACATTTAAAAATAAAAAGGAGACAGCAACTGTGGTGACATTTAATATGTCTACTTGGGATAAAACTCATCCTTTTACGAGCAATGCAAGCAACAGCCTAGAGAAAGCCAAAAGCCCTTAAAGCATTTTGCATCAAGTACCTCACAAAAATGACAAGCAATTTCTGCTAAGGTCTGTACATTATTTGCACCAAACTATCTAATTTAGTTTTGAAAAATGTAATTAAATGGGAGCAAATCTCTAATGCAGCTATAGCTCTATTCATATTGTGCTTATAATGACATAACTGAACCAATATTAAGGGGCTGCATCCATACAACAAAACTGGGGTTTAGTGTTTGCATACCAAAAGTGAGCGTATTTGTACCTTTCCTTATTTCTTTTGAAACGCTACATTTGGTAGCTCTGCAAAGGATGCAGGGCTTATCTACAGCACCAGTGGGGTTGAAAACAGATTGACTCCTATAATAACACTATGCTTCTGGAGTGGTATGAAAGTCTGAGCAGGCTCCCTGACTCTAGTTACCACTAGTCATCCTAATTCATATACCATTTGCCCTGGTCCCATTAGGCCTCAAAACTGGGAAGGAAGAGACAGAAAGACATGCTTCATTTGTAATTCCTGTAGTCCTGATAAAAACATGATTGCCAAGACTAACCCTATACAGTTACTCTTTTCGTAATATTTCCTGTATGGCCACAAGGCTTTACTGTGCTCAAGGGATCCTGCAAGCAAAAAAAAAGCCACACATGCTTAAAAATAAAAAGCTACTGGAGTAAGAGACACCTCCTTACTACGACATTCATGAAAATGGTGTTATATAAATAACATATTTATTCTACTTTTATTAAAAATAATCGGTAAAATACAAATATGGATGATAATTTACATTCTGTCGGTTAAAAAAAAGCCAAATACCTACAATGGGAAGTGTATCTATATATATATTCACACACATATGTACAATAGCAATATTTTTAGCTATAATTTCCTACTCATGTGGCAACATGACGAGCATTTTGAAGAAGCTGAGCCAAGTGAAAATACAACCTGCAGAACAGGTCACGTTTAAATATTCTGCTATTGAAGAATATTAAAAACTACAGATTAAGTAGGAGTGTTGTAATACTTACATTAATTAATGCTTGTAAATCATTCTGAAATACTTGGATAAAAGATGGTATAAAAAGTGTTGCCACATGTCTTGATGCTTCTAGATGTGCACGATCCCATACATTTTGTTTTGCTTCTTGGATCTTTAAAATCATCAAAAATATCGTCAGTGGATGAATTTTGTGCTGGTAAGTGTTTGAACACAGCATAGAAACACCAAGGATGCCCAAATCCTGATTAAGAACTCTAGCAGACACCTCAATATAAATAGACTGAAATAGCGATGTTTCTTAATGTCTGAATCCAAGTGCTCACCAGGTCTAGTTACTGAACGCCTCTGTCGATCAGTGAATTAGCACAGCTCAGAGAGCTTAGCAACGTTACTCAGCCTTGACTTGGCTGTATATTCACATCTGTGAAATATCTTATCCATAATATTCCTTCCAATCTGGTACCATCTAGTATTCACATCACCAAAAAACTTAGACCATGCCATCAAGCAGCCTGAAGAGGAAGTTATCTGGAATCACTCAATACACGTCTATGGTTAGTGAACAACATAACCTGTTTTCAGGGAACTTGGTACTTCTTGCCTATGCAAACACAGCCCTTTATAAAAATACAGAAATTAAAGGCCAGCATTAATGCTTTCCCACATTGATCTCTAGACCTAAGAGACACGTCTTCCTTTTCATTCACACACAGGTAACCTATTTTATGGCATCCATTTAAAAAAAAAAAGCATAGGGAGTCTTACGAAATGCAGGAAGGAGCAGAACTGCTGTCCTTAAGGGGGATAATGTAGTACAAAAGCATTTTATCTAGAAAAACACAAAGTAACACCAATAGACACATCTTCCCCAAAAGGTGGGAACACTAGAAACCATTCATCCTTCCTTCTTTCTCCCTCCCCTGTTCCAAACCAAGCACATGTGCTGCTTTATACCCCTATTCTGGAGTACAGACGGTTTGTTCTGCCCTCACACAGCACATAAAACAATGTAGCGTTGTCCCCTTCTCAGGAACTTCTAAAGGCTATCTCACTACAAATAAATACTGCAAGCCGCTGGCCTGCAGCAGCCAAAGGACAAACAATGATAGGAAACAGAAGTTTGTTGTGATTTGGAGGAAGGCTAAGCGAGCTGCCAGAGGCAGGAAGCGTGGCCACCATGCAAGCAGAGCACCCTGTTCTTCAGGGCGACCAGCACAAACCTAATTAACTGCACGTGGTACACTGTGTAGGTACAACCGCCTATTAACGTACTACCTTGGTGTGGCAGCGTCTGAAAGCAAAGGCTGTAAAACACTCTCTGGATGTTGTGGCAGCAGCAGCCATTGCCCTGAGGAGCCTATCTGCAGCGGGGACCACCACAAGCCCCATCTCCCACCAGGGAGAGGTACTAACCCTACCGACTCCTGTGAGGAAGCAGCAGCGCCATCCCAGGCTGGGGGGGCGAGGCAGAGGCCTCATCACGGTTTTTAGGGCAGTTTTTTTCCCCTTGCAGCCCTGTGTCACCTGAAGAGGGCCGCGGTCAGCTCCCCCAACACCAAGTACAAGCCCCACGAAGGTGAATTAATAATACCAGGGTAGGGAAGGAATGAGGGGGACCGGGCGACGCCAACTCTCCTCCCCCGGCGCCAGCAAGGCCGGGCGCAGCCAGCA